>CM067168.1:52013429-52265893 GCA_034093135.1 Erigeron breviscapus | reverse complement strand
CCTGTTAATACCTCTAAAACAGTTCTATACTTCCACATGTCTTACAACTCAATCTTACTACCTTCTGCTGACTAGTTAAGCACTAAATTAAGGTTTGTATAGCAATCATAACTACTAGCTACTAGTAAGGCATTCACATTTCAAAGTTTATGTACTTGTGAGTCACTACTTAGATATACTCCTACACTACAGTCATGCTCACTAGCTAAATACTAAAGCAGTTATACGATATTATCATCTTTAATAGTTGAGACAGCGGTGACAGGTCGGTGGTTCCCCACTCGCAGAGCGACATAACTCAACTAATGGTTAGAGTTTATACCTTACATCAAGACAGCGGTGACAGGTCGGTGGTTCCCCACGCGCAAAGCGACATAAGTTGATGCGTATAGATTTTACTCGTTATAGTTCTTTGAACTCTTATTATTAATCTACTGATTGCCTTTCTTTAAGATTTACTACATTATTCATGCAATATACATTTATCAGAGATCCCAGATGACTCATACTCCTACTCCGCATGCAACTAGTTCACATTAAATAGTGTAAGAATTAAGGCGAACCATACATCTAAACTAGTTCCTACACAAGCACATATAATTAAGTCCAATTAATACGCCTATACTAATGACTAGAAAGCTCTAATTGCTAGGCATATTAAAGTCCGGTTAAGTGTGCTATGGCAAACATAATCGCATACAGTTTCAGTCTAAGCTCTAATCCAGTTGGAAAAATGAACAGCCACAAATCTATAGTTAAGCTAACAGTTCTAACTAACCGTTCATCTACCAAAGCTAATATTGCTTAGTTATCGTCATCTTTTGTCTACTTGCAAAGCTTATATTCTCAAAATAGTTTTCAGACACAGAAAAACTTAAAATTTGCATGAAATAAGTAGTAGAAAACTTGTATTAAATCAAACAATTAGACCAAGGGTTTTTTCTATTCCATCCCCCCACACTTAAATTGTACAAAGCCCTCGTTGTACTAGGCATATAAAACAAAGGGAAATAGGAAAAACACGTAAAAAGTAAAAGGATTAACGAAACTTCCCGGGTCTAGAATTGCATGATAGTTGTTGAAGATGACATTTGCGGAGAGACTTGAATGATGTTGAATCTTCAAAGACTTGAGTCGTCTCCATTCTTTTCTTTTTGGTATTTTCTGATTTTTTAATTTTTTTGGATTTTTGGGTTTTTCTGATTTTTTTGGTGTGCAGAACGGGGTCAGAAGCGGAGCTGGTGGACAGTGCAGCGGCGCTGGCAGAGTGCCAGAGCGGCGCTGGGATGATGGGAGCGGCGCTGGACTGCACAGGTGCAGGTCTAGCGGGGTTATGAGAATGAGCGGCGCTGGGATGCCCAGATGCATTCCCAGTGGCGCTGGTTGACTTCTAGCGGCACTTTTGACTCCTGTACGTGTTCTGAGGTCTGATTTCTTCAGCGATTTGATGCTCGAACTCCCCCACACTTAGCTTTTGGCCAAGTGCATGGTTTCCTTCAGACTACAAAGCAAAATACTCCTGCACACTTCAATCAAAATATCAAAACGGAAAATAACAAGCTAAAACATAATTAATAATAAAAACAAAAAATAAAAACAAAATACGATTGCAATAAGTTTACTCGTTTCCTTGATCCATTGAAAGCTTGCATCTGTGATACTAAAAACATACCCATAAAATAGATCACAAATGATAAAATTCAAAACAATTCACTTAATTGCAATTAGTCACATATTTCCTAAAAATAAAAAATAAAAATAAAAAATAAAACGGCTTAGGTTGCCTCCCAAGAAGCGCTAAGTTTAACGAGTCTTCAGCCGGAATCGGCCTAGGAACTAGGTTGAGGAGTACGGGTTAGGCCTAGGGCCGGTACCCATCGGGTAACGTTCGAAGTGACTTAAGGCTTCCTTGACGTTGGTTTCTTTCTTCTCCTCCAAGTTTTCTGAGTTCCTTCGTGCTCCAGTAGCTTCAACCATTTCCACGTCGATCGGTGTTTGACTTTCAGGGCTGGTTCGGGTGGGAACGAATTTAGTTTCGCGAAATTCGGACCTGCAGGGGGTACCAGCGGCGCTGGGAGTTCCAGAGCGACGCTGGGTGTCACCTGGGAGGTCACCAGCGGCGCTGGGTGTCTCCAGGTGGGATGCCAGCTGCGCTGGTCTGTGTACCCAACGACGCTGGCTGCTCCGTGGCAGTATCTGATTTCTTTATCTTGCACGATTCGACTTCTTCTTTCTCTTGAGCAGCTTTCTGTTTACGCCCCTGATCAATATGAAGTTCTTTCAACTGTTCTAAGTATTCCTCTTTTTGAATCTTATTGTCTCTTTTGTCCTTTTCCATTTTCTCCTCTATTCGTCCATATACTTCGTTCTCGAGGAATCCATAAGCTATGAAATCTCCAGCTTTCGAAAGCTCCTTCCTTAATATTCTTCTGATCATATCCGCACTTTCCCTTCTTAATCTATTAGCAAACTTCTTTATTAGGGTTGCACGGTTAACCTCGTAAACTGCACAATGCTCTTTAATGGTTTTAATCCTTTTCCATGCCGTCCTTACCAATTCTCCTTTTCCTTGTCGGAATTTCTCCAACATTTCTTGTAGCTCAAATTGGTGATGCAATCTTACACAATAAGGCACCTCATCTCCTTTCCTAACTGCTTCCGCCAAAACTTGCACTCTTTCCCAGCCTTGGTTTCCATCCTCCTCTTCATCTTCAGATTCTTCAAATTCTGCTTCATAGAACTTGTCATCCAAAATCTTTATCCTAAATTCAGCCGGTTGAGTATGAAAACATCCATAAGCTGTTTAACTATGGCACGTCGTGCATAGTCTTCCATTCCATAATAGAAAAAGTCCGTGAACTCCAAATCGTGGCAATATGTTTTCTTCCTTATCCTCCTCACGATAAGTTTCATACGTTCCCATGACTCATCTACCTCTTCATACTCATCTTGCTTAAAATTCTGCATATCCAAGACCGGTTCGGTGGTTCCAAAGTCGAATTGAAACTCCCTTTCCATATAAACATATTTGGGGTGTTTTTCTTCTTCCTCGACTTTGACGCACTTCACCTCATGCTCTTGTTCCATCTGGAAGTCTGTATCAAACCATCTCTTGTGTCCCATAGGCGTGCGGAAATGGTTAGAGTCTTCGAAATTCCGCTTGAAAGGCTGATGTCCGCAATTCCCAGAGGTTCCCAGCGGCGCTGGGAGATTCCCCCAGCGGCGCTGGGGTGTCCAGATGGTCTTCGAATCATCTACCACTCCGCTTCCTTGCTCTTTCTTGGCTATCCTCTGCTCGGCACCTTTCCAATCATACCTCCTCTTTTCTGGTTTTTCTCCCAAGATGCTTTCCGGGCTGCCTTTGAATACTCCTTCCGACTTGAGTTGATTAATGAATCCCTGATCTTCCTCGTACTCACGCTCTTCTCGATGCACTTTTCTTTCAAGGAATTCCAGAGCGTCTTTTGTCTTGTTCAAGAATAGATTACTTGTTGCTTCATAGCATAGTCTAGCTCTTTCTTCATCTCGTAACCCATGATAAAACCAAGGAATGTAGTCCGCGGGCTTCAAGTTTTCATCTTTAAGGAAATTGACGGTTTCCATCATTCTAAGCCACGCATTCTCCCAGTTCTTGAACCATAACTGCTCAAAACACTCCACATTACGTCTGAGTATACCTTCTCGGCTGTTGTCACAAGGTCCAGAGGTGTCGTGCGTGAAAGAAAGATCCAGATCCGCCAGTACCACCCAGCGGCACTGGAGAGCCTCCAGCGGCGCTGGCCTGGGTGCCCAGCGGCGCTGGGAAGCTTCCAGCGGCGCTGGCATAAGCTGGGCAGAATTTTTCTTCGCCTTTTGACACTTTATGGCCTTCCTCCATTCCCGAATTAGATTTCTCGAATCCTTTCCAATGCATTGTACCTACCTTAACTGAAACAAACTAAACGAGAAATAAAGAAAAAGAAAACAAGAACAAAAACAAACACAAAAACACGAAAACGATTAGTAACTTCTAGAACAAACCAAAATCTAAATTATCCTAAATGCAAACAATCTAATCTTAATACTAGAAACGGTAAAATAAAAATATTTTTGTATTTTTGAATTTAAGTCCCCGGGTCTTACTAACAAGATTGACTTAAGGATATGTCGAGGTGCGGCAAATCCTCGAGATAACCCACGGTTTTTATACCTAGCTTTTATGATATATATATATATCTATATACATATATAGAAACGGCTCTCCGGACGCACTTTATCAACCAACGTGATAATCTGCAGTCTACAAGCCGTCCAAACCGGGTGTGTGTTTGCGGTTCGTGCCTGAGATCGAGTACTACCCACAAGACAACTATATGTGTGTTCTTATAGTTTCTCTCTCTAAGATTTGCTCGTTTCTCTCTCTACACTCTTGTGCGAACACGCATACACACACCCTCTATTTATAGGCAAGTGACAAAAACTCTCAAATCCATTGGATTTGAGTGTTCTCATGTCAAGCCCATAAGCCATTAGGGTTTTGGCCTGTTTGAGAGTTCTTGTGTACAAGCATCTTTTGCTTGTTTCCACAGAAACTCTCAAACTTTGAGTGTTCTTCCAAAACAACTATTTGCTCGTTCCCGAGAACTCTCAAACCATTTGAGTGTTCTTTCCACAAGCATATTTGCTCGTTCCCGAGAACTCTCAAATGACCATTTGAGTGTTTTCTCCACAAGCAACTATTTGCTCGTTCCCGAAAACTCTCAAATAACACTTAGGAATATTTGAGTCATGTTTCTGCTGCAGTCAAGACGCAACAACAACAATAACTCAACTAACGTTTCTACATCAGTAAATACGATGCAACAACAATTAGCTCAGACAATGTTTCTACAGCGGTAAATACGCTGCAACAACATTGTTTGTATTACCTATTGGAGATGTACATTAAGTTAACGTTTCTTCAGCAGCAAATACGCTGCAACAACAATTAACTCAATCCTCCATTGGAAGTAAAGATAATATTTCTGCGCCAGTAAATACGATGCAACAATATTATCTTAATAACTCATTACATGTAATGTTTACATTCATGTCGAGAACCTGCAAAACATAAATAATAAACAAACATATAAACATAATAGGATCCAATTTGATCAACCATATATGCCAAGGTAATATTATCGACAAACGGTAATTACAAGATAAATTACAAGACTTGAAATATATAAAATACATCACACATCTAGAATGCTTTTGTCACCAAGGAACATGCACTAACAGTCTCCCCCTTGACACTAGCATCTAGATGTGACCTTCAAGTCTTCGTTTGTCATCCTAAGTGCTGGCCAAAAACCCTGTCATCAGGAACTTCAGTCTAAGGTACTGGTACTGAAGTACTTGGTTCAACTGTTGTAGAAGCATCAACACTTTGACCTTCTTTAGCTGGATCCCTTGCTTCTGCACTTGGTTCAACAACTGAAGGAACCACACTTTGTTCTACTCCTGCTGGAACCCTTGCTTCAGCACTTGGTTCAACACCTGGAGGAACCAAACTTTGTTCTACTCCTGCTGGAACCCTTGCTTCAGCACTTGGTTCAACAACTGGAGGAACCACATTTTGTTCACTTCCAGCTGGAGCCCTCGCTCGTACCCGTCTAGGTATTTCATCAAAGAATCTTCGACTATCAGCATGGAGATACTCAGCAAGACAGAACTTTACCATCCTTTCATAGACACCTTTTATGCCTATAAGGAGTTGTGAACTTCTCAGCTGATGCCTATACAAAATCTTCAAGTCTTTTCTTGAAAGATTGATAAGCTGAAGTGGATCGTACACTCGAAGAAACTCTTCGTGCCCAGTTTCTCTTGTTGACATAACAATAGCGGCTGCACTAAAGTCTTCTACTCTCCAATACTCCATGTCACCAAGCATGTTTTGAGGCCATCTCTTCAAAGGAACCCTGCGAACATTCTTGATCTTGTTAATGTATCTAACAACGATCTCTTCACCATTTGGTCCTTGAGTGACACACTTCTTTCTCGGAGTTGGTTTGAACTTGAACTTTCTTGGATCTGACTCTCCACTCTGCTTGAGATGATTGTCATTCTTGATCCAGCTCTCAAACAACTTCGCACGCCGGTAATTACCTATAAGCCTAAGCCCTGCAAGACCATAGAAGTCTGCCTTTGGCATTGAATTAAAAGCTTCAAAGTTAGGCTCAAGGTACTGACATCCATCAAGTCTTTTCATCATATAGAGCCTCTTTTCCTCGTCGTACATCCAACAGAGAATGAGCTCTTTTAGACTTGATGCACGAGGATCTTTGACAAACTCGAAATACCTGTGAGGAAGAGGAACATCCAAAATACAGTAAGGATGATTCGGACCTGCACGGTGAACATTGGGTATGACATGATAGTACTCATCTTCATCATCATAAGTAAAAGCATCATTAATCTCTTTGCCCTGTTCATCCGTGAGACTGCTAACAACAAGTTTAGCATCTCTCCCTGTACCCTTCTTATAGTAGACTCAGAAGGTCAAATCCTGAGCAGGAAGCTCATAAAAGGATTTGATCTTGCGTTCCCTCTGACCATCAGATCTGAAGATTCGGGTTAGCAATTGCATTTTCAAATTCAAACCTATGCTCAGGTGACACCATCACTCCTTGCCAATCTGAGCGAAGTATCCATTCCCCCTCCTCTGAGCCTTCCGAATCTTCTTCAGCTATGTCATCCAAGTCTTTGATAGCATCAATGGCAATGAGCTCCTCATCAATCTCGGATCCATAATGGCATGAGTATGGAAACCGACATCTACATCTCCAGTCGGTAACGGGAAAGTATCGTCAGCGATACGCTTCCCTTTATCTTGAGTTGTGGGAGCCTGAGAAGTACCAGCAACATTATGCAGGCCTTGCTCCCCCTGAGATGTAGTAATCGGAGTGCCAATCCGAATACCCTTTGATGATCTTGGAATCTCTTCTTCTTGTCTGCCCAGATCTTCACTGTGCATAGCATCTTTCTCCCCCTGAGATCCAAGATTATCAACTATCTCAAACAGCTCCTTATAATATTCATCAAAACTTGCTAGACCTTCAGTTTGACTCTCTATAGCCTCCTTGTGCTTATTCAGTTTTCTGACAACTCTTTTCAGATGCTCGGTTGTCTCTGACTGAATCTTTTGTAGAGCTTCATGTTTTGTCTGAAGTTGAATCCCTTCTGCCTTCAACTCATCAAGCATTTGATGGTGTGACTCTTCTTGCTTGGAGAACCTTTCTGTCAAGCGTGCAACCAAGACTCTCATATCTTCCAATTCTTTCTCATAGGCCAGACATAATGTCTTCATTTGGTTTTGAGTTACTTGGTTGAGAAGAAATCACTGACGGTCTATCTTCTTCAGCTATTTTCCTTCTTTCGGACTGCTGAGATAGACTATCAACATTGTCTCTGGAAGCTCCTAACATTTTTAAGCTCTTGAAATCCTGTGATTTACAAACTTTAAAATGTTATGAACTATAACCATTGATAGTTGAATTGACAAAATTATAATGTTTTTGAAGATAAAGAAACCATTTGTTTCATTTTCTACTAAAACATCGCCAATTTTATCAAATCAAAACGTCGAAATTAAAACTCTTAATGTTTTCAAAGATATTGAAACCATTTGTTTCATAATCCACTAAAACACTTTTAGTTTTAATATACGACACCTTGAACTTTACCAAATTTATTCCAACCATTTGTTTTTCATAAATTTTAAAGTCCAAGAATATAAGGCAAAAAAAGTCCTTTCTAATTTGACTTAATCAAAATTTTCCCGTTTTGAAAATTTATAAGTCCTAGAATCAACGAATTCCTTATACACACACATATGGTGACAAAACACACATATGGTGTCAAGTTTGACTAGTCAATGTGAGTTGTGTTTATTTGCTTATTAAAAATGTTTCCAATTTTAAAAATTTTCAGGCCATGAAACACGCAAAATGTCACAACACTCAAATGATGACAAAACACGCAAATGGTGTATTTTACATTAAAAACTCGCAAAATAGTCATATGCGTGTTCTTTGTGATGACGTCATCACAAACACGCAAAATCTGGACAGTTTTGAAGATGTGCACCTGGGTTCATAAGAACACGCATATGTCATGAACACGCAAATGCAGAACGTCATCCTCAAATCATCACCAGAAACACTTAAATCTGGTATGAATATCATCCTATAGGTCCGATTTAACATATTTTAAGTTCCATTTCTTCATCCATAACGTGTTAAAAGTCCCATTTAGATAAAACCCTGAATATTTGGCCTTAAAACATCAAATCTGGATCAAGAAAGCTTGTTAATCATATACCTTTGTTCAATAAGTGTTAATCGAGTGTTTCTTGTGTCTAAAAACACCAAGTAATCAAGTATTATGAATCGG
The DNA here is from genome assembly GCA_034093135.1 of Erigeron breviscapus. Taxonomy (NCBI): domain Eukaryota; kingdom Viridiplantae; phylum Streptophyta; class Magnoliopsida; order Asterales; family Asteraceae; genus Erigeron; species Erigeron breviscapus. Next base: position 52,257,481 of record CM067168.1, on the reverse strand, counting down.
AGAATGAATAGTATTGGAATAGGGAACGCGCAAATGGAGAGGGTTTTGACAAGAACACGCAAATGATTTAAAATAAATCATTAAATGCGTATAATGTTCTATTTATACCCAATATAACACGCAAACCCTATTAGTACACTGAAACGCGCATATGAAGCCCAGTTGGCAAAACACGCATATTAGGCCCATCAGTGAAACACGCAAAGTAAGCCCACTTGACAAACACGCATATTGAGCCCTTTATGCAAAACACGTATATGACGTCCACTTGGCTAAAAGTGCATATTTCACAAACTTGATTAACACTTTGAAAATTCACATAGAATCTTCTTGAACCCGATATGATTAATGAAAAGAATTCTTTAGAGACTACGATAAGCCAGATACGAACCCCTTTTTCATATCATAATTATTCGTAATTTTCTCAATAAAGAAATTCTTAATAGATGTCACAACTTAACCAAAATTGAAATGTATAATCATTAAATTAAGACCCATTATGTCATTAATTAATTAATGATATACAAATTATCATTGTTAAGTATTTGACAATGACAGACATTGGACACAATCAATGCTGTTAACTAAATTCAAATACAACAAAAATAAAAAGATACAAGATTGAATAATCATGATAGTCAATCTCTCCATCTTTATTTTTGTCTCCGTTTGAATCTAGATGAGTTGTTGATGTGCAAGTGTACTCTGCTTCTATTTTAAGCTTGAGCTTTCTCCATTCCGGACTGGATAGACTCAATTTTCATACACTTTGGAGATCTTTTATCTTAGCGGTTGACACACATCCTGCTTCGATAAATAATTCTGCGAACACATTGACAAACTCATGAGAACTATACAACATATGTATTTTTCTCAGAATCAAATAATCGAATTCCGAATATACTTAAACAAATATAACTGATAACAAACAATAGATTCTCGCAATTAAGATTAGAATCCAAGCACTTATCAAGTTATATCATACAATAAGCATATTCAATTCAATTATTTAATCATAAATTGCAAATCAAAATATCTGTCAAATACATCAATTTAATGACTCCGTTTGACCTATTTTGACCAAAATCTTAAGTACCAAACTTAATCTTTCGAGCAATTTAAATGCAAGATCTAATTCAAGGTGTACTAAACACACTCAAATTAAAGTCTTGACGTACACTGTATCCTTGTCATGATGTACGTTTCTTCAGTGTTCACCAAGAACACAGTTAAGTCCCCATGGAGTTCAGAATCGATATGTAGCATTATCTCACGTGCAATAGAACCTTTTTATTCGGAGCAAGAACCTTATGGAGCATAAAGTTACAAAATTGATCACAGTAATTTTAAAATCAAAATTACTCTAACAAATCTTGTAATAGTCATGCTTAATACTGTCCTTGTAATATGCCTTACGGAGCATAAAGTTACAAAATCAATCACAGTAATTTTATAATCAAAATTACTCTAATCAATCTTATAATAGTCATGCTTAGTCCGGCATACATGAGCTGATTTTAGAAGGAACAATTACTACTAAAGAGATCGGTTGTAGCAAATGGGTAAACTTAAATGCCACAAAATTTCTTCATTTCTATTTTAGTAACGACTCCCCCTTAAATCATTATTATATTTTTGTGTTGCATTTTCTGAGTATTAGATGGTTCTTGTGAGATAAAAATTAAGGGTTTCTCATTCCAGTCGTTTGGACTAGAAATTCAAAACGTGATCGATCAGGCCTTAGTGTAAAAATCAGCTAAGTTGTCATCAGACAACACCTTCTCAAGATGGATTAACTTCTTTTCAGCACAGTCACGAATAAAATGATATCTAATATCAATATGATTCGTTTTACTATGCTTTACAGGATTATTGGTAATGGAAATAGCAGATTTGTTATCAATTTTAATAGGAGTGTTAGAGAAATTCACACCGTAGTCACGCAGTTGTTGCTGAATCCATAATACTTGTGAACAACAGCTTCCAGCGGCCATGTATTCTGCTTCACAAGTTGAATTTGCAACAGATGTTTGCCTTTTGCACTGCCATGACACTAATCTGTCTCATAAAAATTGACATCCTCCCAAAGTTGATTTTTTATCAAAGTTACACCCACCATAATCAGTGTCTGTATAAGCATACAGATCAAATTCTCTTCCTTTTGGATACCACAAACCAAGTGATGGCTGTCCTTTTAAATATCGAAGAATCCTTTTTACTCCTTTCAAGTGTGACTCTTTCGGACAGGATTGAAATCGAGCACATAAACACACAGCAAACATAATATCGGGTCTAGATGAGGTAAGATACATTAATGATCTTATCATCGTTCGATATAATGTTGGATCAACATCTTGATCCAGACTGTTTACAGCTCCCAACAAGTGATTTACTTGTAGTGGATTCCCTATGGGAGAGGCATCATCCATACCAAATTTTTTAAGTATATCATAAACATATTTGGTTTGATGAATAAAAATTCCTTCATTTCTCTGTTCAACTTGTAAACCAAGAAAGAAGTTCATTTCTCCCATTGCACTCATTTCAAATTTGCTCTTCATGATTTCTTCAAACTCTTTGCACATGTTTTTGTCTGATGCACCGAAAATAATGTCATCAACGTAAACTTGTACCAGTAAGAAGTTATCACCCTTCCATTTTGTGAACAATATGCGATCAATCTGGCCCCTTACGAATCCATTCTCCACCAAATGTGTGGATAATGTATCGTACCAGGCTCTGGGTGCTTGATGAAGACCATATAAAGCTTTATCTAATTTATATGCTCTATCAGGATAGCAAGGATCCGTAAACCCAGGAGGTTGAGACACATACACCAACTCCTGTACCTTACCATAGAGAAATGCACCTTTTACATCCAATTGGTATACTTTAAAACCTTTAACGGATGCAAAGGCTAGAAACAACCTGATTGCCTCAATTCTAGCCACTAGTGCAAATACTTATGTGTAATCTAATCCATCTTGTTGTGCAAATCCTTGAACAACAAGCCGAGTCTTGTTTCTAGTAACAATCCCTTTATCATCCCTTTTGCATCTGAACACCCATCTTGTTTCAAAAGGATTGATATCAGCAGGCACATCGACCAATTCCCAGACCCTTAGTTTTCTGAATTGATCTAACTCTTCTTGCATTGCATCCACCCAAGATGGTTCCTTTAGTGCCATTTACACATTCTTTGGTTCCACTTGAGAGATAAAGCAACAGTACTTACATGTTTCCAGTATACCTGTATTTTTGATGCTAGCAAAAAGACTTGTGCTTTCTTGGAGACTGCTCCTAGTTCTAACACCAACGCTAGGATCTCCCAAGATATTTTCTATGGGATGAGCCTTCGTAATGTGTTTTTGTGCAACACGGTCGACATCAAGATTTCCTCCCAAATTGGTGGAAATCACTGTCTCAGTTTGAACTGAGGGATGCTCCTCTGTTGCAATGTGTCTAGAAGTATTCTCAATCGAAGCATCTTGACCCACTGGTTCATCAGATCTTCTTGAGATAACTTCATGTTCAAAGTCCTGTTGTCTTCGTCTGTCCTTAGAGACTACATTAGATATAGGTCCTCCGTATGATGGTGAAGCAAAGACATCATCATCACGGATGACCACAATATCGTCCGAGTTGTGCAACTCTATCATAGAGGGACCAAAATAACTAAAAATGTCTTCATAATTGAACATTTTATCAGGACCTGAGTGTATACCGGGTGAGCAGCTGGTAATATCAACATTGTATGCAATGTCAACTTTACCAGTTACTTTGTTATAAACACGACGATTTGGCGTTCCTGGAACATATCCAAGAAAGTATCCTTCATACACTTTTTCATCAAACTTTGCTAATTTTGGCTGAACCTTTAAGAAAGTACATGGTACACCAAATGGTTGCAAATGACTCAAGTTTGGTTTTCTATCATGTAGCAGCTCATAACACGTTTTGTTAAACGCTTCACTGTCAGAACCCGGTTGAGTACATAGCAAGCAGTGTTTATAGCTTCACCCCAAAATAAGGTGGGAAGCTTAGAGTCAGCCAACATTGTTCGTGCAGCCTCAATCAGTGTTCTATTCTTTTGCTCTGCAACTCCATTTTGCTGAGGTTGATACGGAGCACTAAATTGCTGCTCAATGCCCTTGCTAAGACAATAAAATTCCATCATCTTATTCTTGAACTCTGTTCCATTGTCACTACGAAGTTTCTTAATTCTTGTGTTATAGACATTTTCCACTTTAGCAAAGAAATGCACTAGTATTTGATATGTCTCATCCTTCGAAGTAAGGAAAAACACCCAAGAGAATCTTGAAAAATCATCTGTGACAACTAAACAGTAATACATCCCTCCGATACTTCTTACATTCACTGGACCAAATAAATCCATGTGAAGAAGTTCAAAAGGAGCAGCAATAGAATTCAGAGACATAGACTTGTGATTAATCTTGTGTTGCTTGCCCTTTTTGCATGGAACACATTTATCATCACTTTCGTATCTCTTTAATGGAACACCTTCCACCAATCCATTTTTGGTGATGAAATTTATTTTACGAAAATGAAGATGTGCCATTTTTCTATGCCAAAGCAAAGAGTCTGATTCAGAGGCTTGAGACAAAAGACATGTGGTTTCAATCTCAGGATTAGAAATACCCAATGCCATTGCATAAATATCTCCTTTCCTTGGTGCCCTCAACAGAAATCACTCTTCAGGAATTACGTATCCAGGTTTTAGGATAAGTGCTTCCTCTTTGGTGAAGTGAACATGATTCCCTTTGTCACAAATTTGAGATACACTCATTAGATTGTGATTCAACTGTTCAACATAATTCACCTTTTCAAGCTTTATTTTCCCATTTGTGACATCACCTACTCCAGTAATTGAGCCACCTTTGGGACCAGCAAAGCTTACATAAGCTCCCAATATTTCAACAAAGTTTGATAATAATGATTTATCTCCTGTCATATGTCTTGAACAACCACTATCAACATACTATATACTGATGGCCTTTTTTAATAGGTCATGTTGCTCACCAGGAATATTCATTTTTGCCATGAGGCTAACCAGATCATCTACATCTACTTCTGCTATGATATCAGATGTCTTGGCCTCAACTTTGTTGACACACTCTGCAACATTACTATCAAGATTTTCAACATTAGACCCAACATCATTTGTCTCTGCCACAAAGGCATTAGACACAAATGTATGATCATTGTTTCTCATTTGATGATGAGCCATCAATCCCTTTGAATAATCATCGTGAGGAATCAGATAGTTTCTATGTTGCCATGTGTTGGAAGCATTTCGAGCTGCTCCACCGTTATAGAAATTTTGATGAGTCACATTAGCCTTATCAAAATTTCTAGATCTCTGGCATTCTCTTGCAAAATGTCCAAAGCCCTCGCAATTGTAACATTTTACCTTTGACTTATCAAAGCCAAGCTTAGAACCCATGACCTTTCGCCCTGTTCTTGATAGGAAATGTTTAGCTCGAAGAGTTAGCATAGCCATTTGCCATTGCAGGTCCATCTCTTCTAAGTCTAAAGGACCAATCTGCTCGTAGTCTTCATCGATAAGACTAGGATCTTGAACCTTTCCTTGGATAAACTGTTCATATGATGTCACAAATGACGCAAGAACGGATAAGTGACTTTCGCACATTTGACACTTATAGGCACAGTGGAACTAACACTGGAGGTAGGATATCTACGGTTGCCTAGACTGTTGATGATATACCCTATACGGAGCTCTAGCTCCGTATCCGAAGCAGAAGTAGAGCCATCTTCGGACAGGTAAATTCACTTATCTATATACCCAGAACGGAGCTCGACCTCCGTTCAAAATGATTAGTCCGGAGCTTAAGGTAACAAATACCAAGCTCGGAGGAAATATACAAGAAAGATCGGATATAGATCTTTTTCCATGATTATCCGATTAAACAATATATCGAGGTCCGAATTACTAGGACATGGCTTTGTAACAAGATTACTACAAATCTCCTCAAGAAGGAAATAAGATATTCATAAAGGAGGAAGAGATTTACCCTAATTCTCTTACCCTCCTCTCCAAGTTTCCTACCCTCTATATAAATAGAGGAAGATATCATACGGCATCATCATCTTTGCCCTCTAAACATACACAACAAACATAGGCGTAAAGCGGCCGCAGCCCTCTTACCGGAAGGGAATCGCCTACAAACAATCATCAACACCCTCATCCCCATACTCACACCTCCGGTTGAGCCATAGTACGATTATTTGATCAAACAAATTGGCGCCATCCGTGGGACACCACTAAAAAAAAATAATAAAAAAATATATACAGAGAACCCCACCCACGATCATAATAATCAAATCCATGGCTGACGGAGAATATTCTCTAAGAACACATGGCTCAGGGGGATACCGACCACCCCCAGGAGGATCAGATTTCCAGGACGGGTTCTCTTTTGACACGCCCGGTCAGAACTATCACCCACACATCACCACAGCGGGCGGCTATAGCTCGAACCTAAGTGAAACGTCGAATGCTCAGAGTGCCCCCGGAAGATCTGTGACCCAAACCCCGAATCAAGACAGGCCCATAGTGACGCCCTTGGAGAGACACATAAGCAGATCTTCACCACTAGATTGTGCTACGGAACTATTTGCTCCAGAGGAACGTGCACTAGGAGGGTCCGCATCACAGGAGCATGCTGCGGAGCGATTCGTCCTGGACGAACATACACCGGGTAGATCTGCGCCAGGACCAAGCAGATCCGCGGTAACGTTGCAAGGTCAAGGACTGGAAAGACCAGTGTCACAAGGCCTGAACCTATTCAGAACTCCGACACCCCCACAAAGTCAGAATCCTTGAGGGCCAGCATTGAGCCCGCCGAATCAAGGACCGATCAGATCCGCAGTGACACCACCCAGAAGCAGTAGCGAGTTTGTAGTGACACCTCTCCAAAGGCAGAGCCCGAAACAAGCCAGGCCAGGCTTCACACTCATAAAACAAAGAACGCAGATACCCCTAGGGGGTAATAATAGGGCATCGACGTCGGCAGAGCACGAAATAAACGATGCGTACGTGCAAGCCAATTATGATGCCCTAAGCGCAATCATGAACCGCCTGAGAGAAGCAGGTCAGATCCGCACTGTCACCAGGAACCTGGAAAATGAATATGATTCTGACTCAGTGGATGAATATATTGAGGCAGAACCTCCTTCGAGAAGAACAAATGAAAGGACACCACACCAACAGGAAAGACAAACTCAAACAACTCCCATTCCAACAAGGACGACTGGAATGCAGATAGGAGAAAGAAGAAATTTTGCCACTCGCGGAGAATAAGTAATCTTCCAACAACCGCTGCAAAGGGTCCGTCTAGGACCAGCAGAGGTCCGGAAGTTACCCCGGGACTTCAGCGGAATCAAGATGGGTCAAGAGAAAACCAGCAAGGATTCCTCCAGACCAGAAGGAATATAGTCCGCCCGGACCATGATTTATACGAACCAGAAAACCCAGAACCGGTCGATCTATCCCACCTTGTGAACCCCGATAGCCCATTCTCAACGGCTATACAGAGCCATGCCCTGCCATTAAAGATGAAATACCCCCAGCATTTGGGGTACTATGATGGAAAAAGTGATCCGGATGACTTCTTGAAGAAGTTCATCGGAGCAGCATTGATTCAAAGATGGGATATGCCCACCACATGCCATGCATTCTCTTATTCGTTAACAGATGATGCTCGGGAGTGGATCGATGGTCTGCCCAGAAACAGCATCGATAGCTTCGAAACACTGAGGAATAAGTTTAGATCCCAGTTCAGCATGCAGAAGAAGCACAGAAAAACTCATATCTCCGTGCACAATATTAAGCAAAAAGAAAGCGAGAAGACAAGGGATTTCAGTCAGATACACCAACGAAACCCAACAGGTGCGGGGATTACCAGAAAGCCAAAGGATCTCAGGACTCATCCACGGGCTTCGTACAATAGATCTCATTGATCACCTAAGCAACGATTCACCTGAAACCTACGATGGTCTGACGGACAAAGCTCATATCTGGTTGGACGCGAGGGAAACAACGAACGTTGACTACTCCTCCGGAAGAAAAAGGAAGGAGTATGGAAGCAACGGAAGATTTTCCCGATATGGCCGAGACGACAACCAGTGGTCAGGTAGAGACAGAGACAGTGGGATAGACATCCTGTCCAATCTAACCAAGACCCAAAAACAAAATTTGCTTACAGAACGGATTGCTTCAACTTTCCCGACTCCAACTAAGCTCATAACAAAGAATAAAAATAGGGACAAGTACTGTGAATATCACAGGGACCATGGACATGACACAAATAACTGCAGAAATTTAAGAAGAGCTATTGAAGAAGCTGTAGAGTCGGGAAAGTTGGACCACCTTGTCAAGGGGATCCGTCAGGAAACAAGAGTAAAAAGCGAAGTGGACAAAGTAGAAAAAACACCACCGGCACAGATCCTCACGATACGCTCCGAGGTGCGCAAAGATCAACCACAAGAGCAGTACTACCAATTCCCGCCTTTAGAGGATATAATTCCTTCTAATTGACCGATTATCATCGAAGCCAACATCGCAGGGACCAAAATGAGGAACGTTCAGATAGATGGTGGGAGTGAGTGCGATATTCTCTACGAAAAGTGCTTCTCCAAGTTGCCAAGGAATGTCAGAGAGAAGCTAAGGAAAGTGGAATTGCCACTCATAGGGTTCGCAGGAGAACTGACATGGCCGGTTGGAGAGCTATGAACAGAGGTAACAATTGGGAAATACCCGAATTGGAGAACCGAAAAATCACATTCCTGGTCATCACAGCAGACTTTGGCAATAACGCAATCTTTGGAAGGGAAGCAATGAGAAAATTTGGAATTGTAGCATCTACGATCCACTCGCAAATAAGATTCCAAAGCAAATCAGGAATACCAACACTATTGTCAAATTCACTCGCTGAACAAAGGGCGCACGAGAGCAGACGGAGCTCAGCAGATGATACAGAGCCCTCCATGCACCCAGAAGAAAAGACGCACATCCTGGAAACACCAAGTTCAAAAGATCAAACGCAAAAGGAACTGACAGGCCAAGAGGTACAATACCTTCAGAGGTCCGTGGAAAAAGACGGAGGCTCAGAAAAACCTCCGCCAAAAGGTAAATTCCTTGATAAGAGAGATGGAATAAGCCCGATTAGATATCGGATAAGTCCCGCCAAAGAAAGCTAGCAGCTAGGAACCTTACTATGTAACGTCCTCCTGCCAATTATTTTACAATAAAATAAAGCTTTCAACAAATCTTAAGATCGATCAATATAACATAAACGCGCGTAAAAGTTAAATAAAAGACTCCATGTAAATGTTCAAGGGGACGCCCATTAAGACATTCATGGAGCAACAAAAAGAGCCTCCCGAACAAAAAGGGAAAGACCAACAAACCACTCAGAGACGGACTCATTATAAATGACGAAGTCAAGGGTAGGTTAAATACCACTCAGAAACGGACTCATTATGATAAAGTCAAGGGTAGGTTAACGGATTGCAGATATCAAAATAATATGTACAGAGACCTCCCCTAACATGAAGGAAGGCCGGTCAAGTATTCATCAAATTAGGTACGCAGGCCAGTACAAAAAAAAGTGAGGAGAAAAGGAGACAAATTGTTCAAAGGAGCCACACACATTGTTCTAAAACATGTTCATTAAACAAACATTAAAATCCGATAATGCCAAGGAAGTTACGAAGCAACCTGCAGGAGATCTGAGGGAGAGGCTTCAGGATTGGACGTTAGCCTACGAAGGTATGCAGAGTCAACGTTGGTCAGCTCATCCAATGCAGAATCAAGGTGAGCAGCTGTGCCTTCAGGGATAATGCGCCCCCCTAAATCTACAATACCTTCAGCAACTAGGGCACGTATCAATCCCGCTTCTGTATCAATTCTGTTAAAATTACAGACCTTCGACAACAGCTCACCAACCTCAGGACCATGAAGGAACGACTTGCATACACGGGGAATTACCTCTACAATCAACCTTCCATATTTACCGATTTGATCAGCAAGTGCATCCTGAGCCTCCTTCAGCAGCATATCCTTCTCACGAGCTTGGTCTGTAAGAACACTAACCTCTGTCTCCTTCTCCGAAATGATCCTCTGCATATCTGTCCTTACATTATTGAGCTCGGATTGAAGAGCCCCACAGTCCACCTCCAGTTCAGCTGCCTTTGCCTCCGAAGCATGCTTCTCCGACGTCAATTTCTCATACTGCTCCTTCGTTGGCCTAGTCCCCTCAAAGGCCTCCTGCAATCTCGCATCCAGTGCGCTACCAATAACAGCACTGCAGAAGACTGAGCGGTTGAAGAAAGCAGAGAGTTCCGAGACCTGCATATTCATCAACCCGTTGACCCAGCCAGAAGGAGCAATGTTTTGTAGAGAACGATGACACGTAGCAGCATCAAGAGCTTCCTCAAGAGGGTTGAAGGCTGCAAAGGAAAGCAACACAAAATGTAGAGGTTGGCAATGATAAATACAACACAGAGGTAAGTTATGAAAACTTACAAGTTGACTGTCCAGGCACTTCCACATTCCTGGTCTTACTCTTCTTCGGACGGGAGCTACTAACATCCCTGGACGATTTTTCCTCTTCTTTAAGCGACTGGCAACAGTATTTTCCAGGGCAACATTCCCTACTTCTTCCCCTTCGCCAACGTCGCCAGAAACATCCACCACATCCTGATTTTCAACCTGTTCCTGAGTTAAGGGAATAGGTGTTTCAGCTAACACCTCTGTAGAAGGACCCTTATGAACTATAGACGGTGGGGTCGACGGAGGAGCAAGAGCCACCGGTTTGAAGACAAGGCTGGACAATGCAGGCTACCTATCAATCAACTGCTTAAAAGACATCTCTGCAAATGAAGAAACCTTGAATTAATAACTATAACATTCAGACAGAAAAGCAAACAGGGAAAGGACGAAGCAACCTACCCTGACCATCCATTTCAATAGAGAAGTCACTCTCACCATGTTCCCAACATGAGGCCACACGGGACTTAAACAACACAGCCTCTGGATATATACACAGCTTAACACCATAAGAAGATAGGCGATCAACATCAACTTGCCTTACACCAAAAACACTAGGAACCCCTATGGGCTTATACTTTAACCTACTTCTATCCAATAAACCAGCACGCTCAGGAGGGATCAATGAATGGCTAACAAAAACAAAAGCATCCTTCCAATCCCTAACTTCTACACCACCAGTAACAAACAACTCATAATCACCATTCTTCGAGACAGTAACCCAATCACCAGATTCTTTAAGTTTATAAAAGAAGTTAAACAAAGCTACCGATGGTTCTATAAGATTAGCACAACAAAGGACTTGGAAGGCAATTATTTTTGCGATTCCAGTCGGATGAACAGTAGAGACATGACACCGATAATAATCCAAGACGGCGAGAAGGTAGGAAGATAGCGGAACCCTAAGATTACCAAGGGTAAAAGCCCGGACATACAATCCAAAGATATCAGCAGGAGGATCACAGATGGATTGCCCTCTTTCCGGATACCGGATCAAATTAGGGTTTTGCAAGAAGTATGTGGACACGAAGTTCTGATAATCAGAACGACTAAATACATTGGTTATGCTACCTATTCCTCTCTTCGACATTGTAAGGGAATAAACAAAGAAGAAAGATGGAGAAGGTTACCTGATGGAGACCGATGAACAGAGCAAGCGGAAGAAGAAATTTTGGGGTAATATACAATAACAAGGAAATAACCCTTTTTTTTTCTTGGTAATAAGTTGGTATTTATGGGTAATAATCACGGGTAACTACCCAGTGATAAGTCACCCCGGGTTTCGCGCCAACAAGTTGCCACTAAGGGATAAGCTGTTATTATGACCCTTTATACGCAGCTTTAATGAGGGATTAAGCTGATCCGATGGACAAGTTGCGTCACGGAATGGAGCACAACTTTGGATTCTAACCGGACACCCTGATGACAGTCTCCGTATCCGAAGCAGAAGTAGAGCCATCTTCGCACATGTAAATTCACTTATCTATATACCCAGAATGGAGCTCGACCTCCATTCAAAATGATTAGTCCAGAGCTTAAGGTAACAAATACCCAGCTCCGAGGAAATATACAAGAAAGATCGGATATAGATCTTTTTCCATGATTATCCGATTAAACAATATATCGAGGTCCGAATTACTAGGACATGGCTTTGTAACAAGATTACTACAAATCTCCTCAAGAAGGAAATAAGATATTCATAAAGGAGGAAGAGATTTACCCTAATTCTCTTACCCTCCTCTCCAAGTTTCCTACCCTCTATATAAATAGAGGAAGATATCATACGGCATCATCATCTTTGCCCTCTAAACATACACAACAAACATAGGCGTAAAGCGGCCGCAGCCCTCTTACCGGAAGAGAATCGCCTACAAACAATCATCAACACCCTCATCCCCATACTCACACCTCTGGTTGAGCCATAGTACGATTATTTGATCAAACAACTGTCACTCTGTCTTGAAACAAGACATATGTTTCCCTCAGAGTCGAACGAGATTTTCTGTAAATCAACTTTCTCACTAAGGTATGCACTTGTGCTTCCACTCGGAGAATCTTGAGTTACATTAATCGTAGATCTACCGTAATAAAGCTCGGGAATCTGAGCATTATTATATCCTGCTTCCCTCCTTTTCAGTTTCATTTCTTGTCCCCGGAACTTAGCAACTATCCGAGTCAAGGACATATCAGAGAAATCTGCTTTCTCTTGCAAAGTGGTAATATTATTACTCCACTTTTCCGGCAAAGAGCTCAAAAATTTCTCGGCTTTTTTCTCCTCAGAATAAGTAACATCAAATGCTTGCAATTCTGCTAACTAGTGATAATACCGTGTAATAAGTTGATCTAAGTTCTCACTTTAAAAGGTCTCTTCGATTCTTTTTAAGTGTTACATCCCCTTCACAATGGATTTTTAATGCTAGCCAAAGTTCTTTAGAAGTATTGAATCCATTAAATAAATGTAATATTTCTTGTGCCAATGACATTTTTAAACATGATAGTGCCTTTTTCTCTGCCTCATAATTTTTTATTGGATTCAGTCATGTCTTGGTAAGCATAAACTTTGTTAACACCACTATCTTCATAAGTTGGGGCACTATATCCTTCAGTCATACAAGTCCACATTCTAATGTCCGTGAATTGCATAAAGGATTCGAATCGACCTTTCCACGAAAAGTATTGGTCAATGATCATCAGCTTGGGTGGTGAATTACCTTTACCGGTCTCATGGTCCATTAGTATTAATTGGTTAAGATAATTTGCTGCCATTGTGTATGAAGTTTAACCTATAAACACGCAAAGTACACAAGAACACGCAAACTTGGGAACACTCAAATGAAACGAGCAAAAGTGTCAGAAACACGTAAATACACTAGAACTCTCAAACCACAGAAACACTCAAACAGAATGCACAAATCAGGAACACACAAATCTGCCTAGGAAATAACGAAAACACGCAAACTGTACAAGTACAAGAAAACGCAAAGTACAAGTACAAGAACACACAAAACACGAGAATCACCACTTTTCAATCTTTCTTAGATCTATAACCCAATTTTGTTAATTGATCAATGAATCTTTGAAAAAAAGTGATGTTAGGATTGAGATATGTTTGATTTTGGTGTCAAGTTTGAACCTTTATTTCAAACGAACCCAAAACACGTCTCCACCTAAGAACACGCAAAAGCCAAGATACCAATGATGATATACCCTATACGGAGCTAGAGCTCCGTATCTGAAGCAGAAGTAGAGCCATCTCCGCATAGGTAAATTCACTTATCTATATACCCAGAACGGAGCTTTGACCTCCGTTCAAAATGATTAGTCCGGAGCTTAAGGTAACAAATACCCAGCTTCGAGGAAATATACAAAGTCAGAATCCTTGAGGGCCAGCATTGAGCCCGCCGAATCAAGGACCGATCAGATCCGCAGTGACACCACCCAGAAGCAGTAGCGAGTTTGTAGTGACACCTCTCCAAAGGCAGAGCCCGAAACAAGCCAGGCCAGGCTTCACACTCATAAAACAAAGAACGCAGATACCCCTAGGGGGTAATAATAGGGCATCGACGTCGGCAGAGCACGAAATAAACGATGCGTACGTGCAAGCCAATTATGATGCCCTAAGCGCAATCATGAACCGCCTGAGAGAAGCAGGTCAGATCCGCACTGTCACCAGGAACCTGGAAAATGAATATGATTCTGACTCAGTGGATGAATATATTGAGGCAGAACCTCCTTCGAGAAGAACAAATGAAAGGACACCACACCAACAGGAAAGACAAACTCAAACAACTCCCATTCCAACAAGGACGACTGGAATGCAGATAGGAGAAAGAAGAAATTTTGCCACTCGCGGAGAATAAGTAATCTTCCAACAACCGCTGCAAAGGGTCCGTCTAGGACCAGCAGAGGTCCGGAAGTTACCCCGGGACTTCAGCGGAATCAAGATGGGTCAAGAGAAAACCAGCAAGGATTCCTCCAGACCAGAAGGAATATAGTCCGCCCGGACCATGATTTATACGAACCAGAAAACCCAGAACCGGTCGATCTATCCCACCTTGTGAACCCCGATAGCCCATTCTCAACGGCTATACAGAGCCATGCCCTGCCATTAAAGATGAAATACCCCCAGCATTTGGGGTACTATGATGGAAAAAGTGATCCGGATGACTTCTTGAAGAAGTTCATCGGAGCAGCATTGATTCAAAGATGGGATATGCCCACCACATGCCATGCATTCTCTTTTCAGACTTTGTTATTCTTTTAATAATGCTAGGCTAGTAGGCTGAATACTTGTTTGGATCAATGTGATCATGTAGACGTTTATTGTTTTACTTTGTTTGTTAGAATCTGTTGGAGTGTGTTTTACTGTTTATCGTAGATCCATGTTTATTAGTAATTCATATTGTTATAGGTTCTATATCCGAATATATTAGTTTAATTCTGATAGTTGTCTATGATCATACACTAGGACTAATATGCTAGGATGGAAAATACTAGTCTGTCTATAACTAGATGTAAAAGGTGATTCACTTGTAACCGAGGGATCCAGAACCATAATAGTTAGGATGAATTGAACATGATGCTTAACAATGTCAGACGCGATCCAGTGACTTGTAACCGAGCACTGTGGTCACCGGAGAGAATTATTATCTGGTCATGGCTTAAGAGCCGGGTAACTAAAAGATGAACTAGTAACACAAACTTTAGGTCATTAATGCTTAAACAATGAATCTAACGAGAATTTGTTTATAGGTTAGTGTGAGTCTAACGACAGCACTAGTAATTAGGAAAAGTGAATCTAATGAGAATCTGAGCCATGATTAAGTTTCCAACAGTCTAGCAAACGGGTAGGATAGTATTTGGTCGTACCATGAGATCGGAGATGCCAAACAAGTATTTTAATTTAATTACTGTTATTTGCTTTTCTCAAACTATTTTCAGACTGAGCCTCTCGCTGAATAAGCGGTTGCGGCTTTTATTTACTTTTATTGCATTAGTATAATAGGAAATCGTGACAACCCCACAACCGCTAGAATTACACATATTATTAGATTAGGTAGTGCAAGCGTCCCTGCGAACGGTCCTGTAATTTACCACTAGACTATACTACGCTGACCAGGTTCTCTGCTCGTAAGTGTGTGTTAGTTTTAGGATAATTACTTGTACAACATTTATAAATTTAAAAGCTCGAATAAGAATAAAAACGCACATCTATCCTTTCGGCACCAGATGGGTTTTCAGGTGCAAAAAGGATGAAAAGGGCATTGTGAGATGAAGTAAAGCTCGGCTAGTTGTTCAAGGTTTTGCTCAACAGGAAGGGTTGGACTACACTGAGGTATTTGCACCGGTTTCTAGGCTAGAAGCCATATGCTTGTTTCTAGCTTTTGCTGCCTTCAAGGACATTAAGGTATATCAGTTGGATGTCAAGAGTGCATTCTTATATGGTACTGTCCAGGAATTAGTGTATGTTACCCAACCGCCAGGGTTTGAAGATCCAGATCATCCTGATAGAGTCTATCGACTGAATAAGGCACTGTATGGATTGCATCAAGCTCCTAGGGCATGGTACGACAAACTGTCAAAGCATCTTCTTGAAAATGGATTTGAAAGAGGATTGATCGATAGTACTTTGTTTACGAAATGGAAGGGAGAGGATTTCCTACTTGTACAAGTTTACGTGGATGACATTATTTTTGGGTCATCTGACGAAAAGATGTGCAAGGAATTCGAGCAGATTATGAAAGCGCTTTTGAAATAAGTGCTATGGCAGAGATGAATTTCTTTTTGGGTTTACAGGTTGAACAGAAAAAGGACGGATTCTTCATCCATCAGACGAAGTATGCACAAGATATTTTAAAACGATTTGGAATGGAAGATACTTCACTGATGGATACTCCCATACAAAAGAACCATCAACTTGGGATGTTTTCTTTTAACGATCCAGAGGTTGATCCTACTCGTTACAGGGCCATGATAGGTTCGTTGATGTATCTTACAACATCAAGACCAGATATCATGTTTGCGGTTTGTTTATGTGCACGTTATCAGTCATGTCCCAGGGAAAGTCACATGAAAGCTGTTAAGCGAATTCTTCGCTACCTCAAAGGGCAACCAGTGCTGGGTCTTTGGTATTCAATTGGGGGAGACTTTGAGTTCGTGGCTTATACAGATGCTGACTATGGTGGCTGCAATTTTGATAGGAAATCGACTTCAGGTGGATGTCAATTCTTAGGAGGGAGATTGGTCTCATGGCAATGTAAGAAGCAGACTTCTGTTGCAATCTCATCTTGCGAGGCAGAATACATGGCAGCTGGTGGATGCTGTTCACAGGTTCTATGGATTCAGCAACAACTGCGTGATTACGGTCAGAATTTCCTTTGTACTCCTATTAAGATAGACAATGAATCCACCTTATCCATTACCAATAATCCTGTTAAGCACAGTAGGACTAAGCACATAGACATAAGGTTTCATTTTATACGTGATTGTGCTGTTAAGAAATTAATAGTCCTAGAAAAGGTGCCGAGTGACTTTAATTTAGCCGATCTGTTCACTAAGGCTTTCGACCGAACTCGTTTCCAGTTGCTAGTCCAATTGATTGGAATGAGAAATCTATAGTGACAGTGTCTCTCAAAAGGAACTTTGTAAAATGTGTCAGTGTTTGTGTCGTTATGTATGTGTGTCATATAGTGTCACAAAACCAAAAGGAAACTAGAAGTACCGAGTGTTTAAGAGGACAAACATATTGGTAATCATTTTTGGATCACTGTTCATAACTAATAATAAGAGAATTATTTCTCACTTGTAGGCTTATGTAACATGCTAATCTGATCTAATCAGCAGTAACTTTAGCTCTTGTAACTATGTTATTCGTTTATGTTCTGTGTTTGTGTGTGTGTGTGTTATGTTTTTCGTAAAGTGTGTAATTTTTATTTTTGTATTGTTTAAAATAAAAGTTCCTATTGCACGAGAGACAAAGTCAGAATAGAATCTAGTTTCCAAGAGGACTCAACTACGTTCTATGAACATTGAATAAACGAGTAGGGTAATTAAGCGATAGTGTTGTGATCAAATGCTAAAAGAAAGTGTGTCATATTAACAGAATATGGGTTTAAGGAAAAGAACACTGAGTTGTTGATTTCAATAAATAGATATTGAGTTAATGTATTTATGTATTTTATCTTAGAAAGAAGATTTTCATAAGAGTGGACACTGAGATGTTCATAGTCTTGAATTTAATCTTTAGAAGAATTATTTTGTTTTGATCTTTAGAAAGAAGATTTTCATAGAATGAACACAGAGATGATTCATAGTTTGAATTTGATCTTTGAAAAGGTTGTTGTTTAATCAAAAAGATTTGGAACAGAGATTCCAAATGATTTTGCTGACGTTTGATCGTGCTTACAGTGAATTATATGACCTCAATGTGACTTTGGTTAATAATAGACTGTTAAGTATATTCATTTTATCTTGTAAATTTATTCAACTCTTCAGATTGTATGTTATTACTTTGAGAAGATTTGATGTTGTTTGTTGAGATGTGCAGGATAATGGACAGATGTTTGATTTTGTAGGTTGTCAAGCAAGATCTCATAACGGAAGCAAGATATGGATCATGCAAATCTATATGAAACAAAGATAAATAATAGTTTGAGGGGGCAATCATAGGAGTATTTATAATTGTTATATAGTTTAACCAAGATGTATACTAGAATGATGAGGCAATCATAAAAGTATTACATTTGGTATCACTTCTTTTATGCAAAAATATAGGTGATTAGGTTTTAGTTAGATGTCTTTACTGGGTTAAAGACAAATGACTTTAGAAACTAAATCTATATATATTTGCATGATAAGGTAGACAAGAATGGAAGACCTTAGGGTAGGTTATCCATAACTGTCATTAGAATGATAAGACAGGATTCTTAAGATTCTAGACTTTTGATAAGACTGACGGATAAACAATGAGATAGTGTTCTCAAGGTTTGTCAATTGATTTGTAGTTCTAGACTAAGATAATGTCATACAGATTTTTATGACTTATGATAGTGAAGAATGACAAAACTTGGAGAAGAAAATGAAAAATGTAGTTCTAGATTAAGTCATTGCTATATATTGTGATGAAATAATGAAGAATAACATTATTATTTTTATCTTGTGTGTGTGTTTTAAGCTTGTATGTGCAAATATAGGCACAAGAAGCTGTATTTTACATGTTTTGTCTGAAGACTTTGATAGTAATCAGAAGAAAAATTCAAGTTATGAAGATATAGAGACAAAGTATTGCTTTGAAACAGGTTCCATGTTCCTGAAGTTTGTGATTCAAGTTTCAAAGTTTCTGGTTTTCATGGAAGTCAACTAGTTCAGGATTGATTGTTGGAAATTTTTACCTCTCTATCACATGCCGGTTAGGCAAGGCGAGCAGGGACTCGAGATATGCTTAATTCAGAGAGATTTATCGTTGAGGGGGAGAACTACAACAAGCTATGGTGCATTAGTTGATTATCATGACGATACAGAGAGTTTGAAGTTTGCTGATCAAATCTGAAGTTTCAGAAGATGAAGTTTCGGGTATAGCAATATAATTTTTGGTGTCTCGAAATTATCTTTTTCAGTGTATTTGCAGAGAAGTCAATCTAAAGGAAGGATTTCTATGCAAAAGACTGAAGTGTTCAAGACAAACGTATTGTCTTGATATTCAAAGAGCTAAGAACATCAGGTTTTTATAATATATTATATAGTAATTACAAGATGTTGATAGTTATATTTCTTTATAGTTGAAGATCTTAGATATAGAAATCTTATTTTTAATATAGAAGATTATCAACTTCATATTTATTTACCTTATACATCGACATAATGTGAATGTAGAAGGTTAAGTAAAACCTTAGACATCGACATAATGTGACTGCAGAAGGTTACGTAAAACCTTAGATATAGACTTAATGTGAATGTAGAAGGTTATGAAAAACTTTTGACATAGACATTAAGTGAATATAAAAGGCATTATTTAGTTTAAATGCCTTAGACATAGAAATGAAATGTTTGAATGTGAAAGGCTAGTAGTTGTTTATGTAAAGCCTTAGACATAGATATATCGTTTGAATTTGAAAGGTTTTAATATGTAAACCTTAGAAATAGAAACGTTTATATGAATGTGAAAGGATAGGTGATGATGTACCCTATACGGAGCTCTAGCTCCGTATCCAAAGCAGAAGCAGAGGCACCTTCGTGCAGGTAAGATTACATGTCTACATACCCAGAACGGAGCTCACCCTCCGTTCAATATGATCATTCCGGAGCTCCTGAGGTAACAAATACCCTGCTCCGAGAGAAAATATGCCAAGAAGATCAGACGCATATTCTTTCTATGATTATCCATAATAAAGGTCCGACAATCGCGGACGTGGCTCGAAGAAGAGATATCACAAATCTTCTTAAAAGATAGATGATATCCTTAAAGAGGAAAAGATTTACCCTAACTCCTTTTCCTCTCCTCCAAGCTTTCTAACCCCTATATATAGGGATGAATTTACGTCCAAGAGATTCATTCACCTATTGAGAGAAAAAACCCTAATACAACCAGGCGTAAAGCGGCCTCTCGGACCCTTTTACCATAAGGGAATCTCCTCTCTATAATACAAACACCTTAGGTCGGAGCCATAGTGTGATTATTTGATCAAACAAATTGGCGTCATCCGTGGGACCAAATATAATAACCGAGCCCATCACTGATCAAAAAAAAAAGGCCGACCTTAACCCTAGAGTAAGGGAAGTTCGTGGTGGCAGTTACGGACTGTCCCGATCCTTCCCTGAAATAGGAACCAAAAGGAAGGGCATGGGAGGTAACGCCATTATCGAGGACATAGTCTTTGATTCCAAGGAAGCCGACATGTTTTCAGAAGACCCGCTGGTGATACAGGTCACCGTCTGTGATATCCTAGTCCATAGGGTATACATAGACGGAGGTAGCGAATGTGATGTTCTTTACGAACATTGTTTTCTACAGTTACCTGATCAAGTGCGGAGCCTGATGACCTCCGCTAAAACACCCTTAATAGGATTCGCAGGGGAGCGGACCTGGCCGGTTGGGGAAATCAATTTATCCGTTCAGATCGGCCAGTCCCCCACCGTCAGGACGGAGGACCTTGACTTTGCCATAGTAAGGTCTCCCTCCCCCTATAACATGTTATTAGGCAGGCCCGCCATTAGGAAGCTAGGAATTGTCGCGTCAACAATCCACTCGGTGGTTAAATTCCTGACCCCAGAAGGGGTATGGACAATAGAGTCCCTTCGCGACACTGGGAGACACGTTCATGGTGAAAAACGGGTCAGAGAAGAGACGAAGGTCACAATCCAACAACAACAGAGCAGGATAAAGAAGAAGGAATCGCGATAAATCCGGCATTCCCGGAGCAGCTGATCTCAATAGGAAAGCAACTGCCAACATAATTCAAGTCAAGGCTTCAAAAGTTATTAAAAGATAACATGGATGTCTTCGCGTGGGAATACTCCGACATGACAGGAGTCCCCCGGAAAATATTAGTGCGAGGCGAAGAATTCATAACGGAGCACAAGCTGAATGAACATAGGCACCTGACCCCTGTTCACCAGAAGAAGAGATCCTTAGCAGCGGAAAAAGATGAGGCCGCATTGAAAGAAGTAGAAGAACTTTTAAAATCCAGGATAATAAAAGAATCGGTGTATCCGACATGGGTAGCCAACCCGGTCATGGTAAAGAAAAGCGATGGAGGGTGGCGGATGTGTGTGGACTTTACAAACAAAAATAAAGCCACGCCAAAAGACTGCTACCCCCTACCCGAGATTGACTGGAAAGTCGAATCCGTAGCATACTTTAGGCTGAAATGCTTTTTAGACGCATATAAAGGATACCACCCGATACAAATGGCCGAAGGCGACGAGGGGAAGACATCGTTCTACACTAGCAAAGGAATATACTGTTACACGAAAATGCCGTTCGGTCTAAAAAATGCAGGAGCCACCTACCAGCGATTGGTCGATAAAGTATTCCAACATCAGATAGGCAGAAACTTGGAAGCCTATGTCGACGACATGGTCATCAAAAGTAAAACTGAAAAGAACTGTTGACATACATACAGGAAACCTTCAACACCTTAAGGAGCATCAACATGAAGCTCAACCCTAAGAAGTGCTCATTTGGGGTAGAAGAAGGAAAATTCCTGGGGTATTACATAACAAAGAAAGAAATACAAGCTAATCCATCCAAAGTAAACAAGCTTTCGCAATTGCTCACACCAACTTCCATAAAGGAAGTACAAAGCCTGAATGGGAAGTTGGCAGCGTTGAGCAGATTCCTATCCAGGGGAGCAGAAAAACAGCTCCCATTCTTCAAAACGCTCAAAGGGTGTATCGACAAAAAAACCTTTAAATGGACCGTCGAAGCTGATGAGTCCTTTGAGCAAATGAAGAAGTACATTGCGGTGCTACCAATCTTAACATCTCCCATAGCAGGAGAGACCCTATACATATATATAGCATCCTCCGCGGAATACGTAAGCTCCGTGTTGTTAGCAGAAAGAGACAAGAAGCAAATACCAATCTATTTCGTTAGTAGAATACTACAAGGAGCGGAAGCACGGTATCCGAAGCTTGAGAAACTAGTCTTGGCATTGGTTCACACCGCCAGAAGGCTACGAAGGCATTTTCAAGCCCACAACATTGTTGTCTTAACGGATAAACCAATCAAACAGGTGTTACTTAAACCAGAAAAGTCGGGAAGAATGGCCAAATGGGCCATCGAACTCGGAGAACATGACATCGAGTTTCATGCTCGGAACTCGATGAAAGGACAAGTGCTGGCCGACTTCATTGCAGAAACTCAACATAATGAAGAAACTGAGCTACAAGCCACTCAAGCACGTTGACCATTACCGAAGAAAATGACGACAGCGAATGGCAGCTGTACACAAACGGAGCCTCAAGCAAAAGTGGCCCCGGAGCAGGATTAATGTTGATAGGGCCAGATAAGAAAGAATACACGTACGCACTAAGGTTCGAATTCGAAACAACGAATAACGAAGCAGAATACGAAGCACTATTAGCAGGGCTTCGCATAGCAAAAGAAATGAAGGTCCGCCACATCCATGTATACGTGGACTCACAGCTAGTAGCAAAGCAAGTCCAAGGAGAATTCGAAGCAAAGCAACCCACAATTAAAAAATACCCAGAGAAAGTCCACGAGCTGGTAAATTGCTTCGGATCATTTGAAATAGAGCATATAAGGAGGAATCAAAACCAAAAGGCAGATGCGTTGAGCAAACTGGCATCCCTTACATTTTCACGCCTAGCCAAGGACGTCCTAATCGAAGTACTCAAAGATAGGTCAATAAATGAAAAGAGGTGTTAACCGCAATTATAGAAGACCCTAACAATTGGATGAGGCCTATAAGAGAATACTTGATAAGCGGACTTCCCAGAAGACAAAAACGAAGCTAGGAAAATACGAATTAAGGCACCACAGTTTAAGATCATGGATGGAATACTATATAAAAGGCCTTTCTAACCCCATGGCTAAGATGTGTAGGACCAAATGAGGCCAGCCTGATAATCACATACACGCATGGAGGAGTCTGTGAACATCACGCTGGCCCGAGGTCAATTGTAGCAAAAATACTAAGGCTCGGCTATTATTGGCCAACCATGCATCAGGACGCATCAGCAATACTACAGGTATGCGTAAATTGCCAACTACACGCAAATGTTAGTAGAATGCCAAAACAAGACATGACCTCCATCATCTCCGCATGGCCATTTGCGCAATGGGGGATTGATATAGTCGGACCATTGCCATTAGCGTCCTCGGAGCATAGATTCTTGGTTGTTGCAATTGATTACTTCACCAAATGGGTAGAAGCAAAGCCACTGACAGAGATAACAGGGAAAAATATAGAAAAATTTATCTTCGAACTTATCATATGCCGATTCGGAGTACCACATATCATCATCTCTGACAATGGAAAACAATTCTCGGAGGGTACCTTCCCAGATTTCTGCAGTTGGCTAAAAATTCAGCAGAACTTCACATCCGTATACCACCCTCAGGGTAACGGAATGGTCAAAGTAACAAACCGAGACTTAGTAAAAGGCATTGAAAAAAGGTTGGGACCCACCCGGAAAGGATGGGTAGATGAAATACCCCTGGTACTTTGGGGACTGAGGACCACACCAAAGAGGGGAACAAATGAAACCCCCTTCAGCTTGGTGTATGGGTCCGAAGCAGTCTTGCCAACGGAGCTTCAAGTCTCCACCTGCAGGGTATCCAACCTAGAAACGGAGAATAACGATGAAAATCTCCGAATAGATCTGGACATCCTGGACGAACGAAGGGAAATAGCAGCAATAAGAGCAGCATCCTACAGACAAAAAGTAGAAAACTACTACAACAAAAGGGTGGAAATCAACCTTCAAACCAGGAGATTATGTGCTCAGGCTCAATAGCCAGAGCAAAGAAGGAGGAAAAAGGCAAGCTCAGCCAAACGCGGGAAGGACCATATAAAGTGGCCCAAGCCTACGGTAATGGAACCTATGACTTGGTCGACATGGAAGACAAGTCAGTCGGAAGATCATGGAACGCAACCAATCTCCGTCGGTTCTATCACTAAATAAGACAGAGCTCCGAAAAATATGTATTACTTATTTTCGAGCAAGTCTTTAATAAAATCAGAATTAAGCGAATAGGGTCGCAACCTTTCGCAATATAATTATAAGTACGTACAAGTAATTAAATACATAATAAAGTTGGAGTAAGAGGACGGTCATTAAATCCAACGTAACTATGGCAAAGTCTTATGCACAAAGATAAGCCCGTTTACAACTCAAGCATCTAGATAATAAGTCTTTTGGCATCACGCCACTAAGATAAAAACAGAGTGCAGAGAGTATAACAAACCAATATAAAATTGTTCACGAAACAATACACAAATCGAGTAGTCAAATTTTGTCATGAATCAGGAAGAGGTACGAGGCTTCTTCTGTAGCAGATCTTCAACAGTGGCAGAATCATTAGCAGAGATCTCTTTTACAAAAGGAAAATCTGCACTGGCAAGAGCATCTTCAGCTGCTGCCACTTTCTCCGAGGAATCGTCTACAAAGTCTGAGGCAAGAATAATCTGTCCATCCCTTGCTAGCTGGCTCAACACAGACGCCCTCTCCTGGGCACAATTGGCATTCACAACCTCCGCCAGCAGCACACCAGCCTCTTCACTCCTTATCAGTTCTGCACAAACATATGGGATGACCTCAGACACAATCCTCTTGGATTTCAACTCAGCAGCAGCAGTCTCTTGGCGGGCTTCCTGCAATTGGGCCTCAAGCTCAGCAATTCGGGCATCCTTATCATCAATAGCCTTTTTACTTGCCTCGCAGAACGACCCCATATTGTTAATTCTTGCCTGAGCACTCTGCAGCTGCCGCGCAAAAATAGAACACTGCTCCCTTTGCTCCGCCATCTGCCTCTTCGAAGAAAGAAGATCATTCTGCAAACGAGTAATAAAGAACTCTTTCCCGTGACAAGAACTGCATACAGAGGATCCCTCCTCACGGCGACGACCCCTCAAGTTAGCCAACTATCCCTCCATATCTGCATACCGTTGAACCAAAAGCCGTTCGGGCACAACAAAGTTCCAACAATGGTGCTCATATAAAGAAGCTGATCATAAGAAGCATGCAAGTTTCCAGCATTCATTAACATTAACTCCCGGACCCATTCATCAGGAACAAAGCGAAGAAGGAGATCTTCCACCACCTCAGGTTCAGGAACATCTGCAGATATGACATAAAATAATAAACATAATGACTGAAGGGGGACATCACAAGGAAAGAATATAGTTGCAGTTACTCACTCAGATTTGCAGCTTCAGGATGACGCTCACATATTAGCATTGTGTCAAAAATGGACCAAGGCTTTGCCTTCTCTTTTGGGGCCTTCGAAGAAGACCTCGAAGAAGCCTTTCTCTTCTTAGAAGGAGTTGAAGTCGATGGAACCTCCTTCTTAACAACAACCTCCTGCTCCACAGGCTCTGCAGATAGCAAATTTGCAAAAATTACGGACAATTTGGGTTGACACTCCAACAAAGGACCCTTCACAAACTGAGCCAAAGTAACCCCTGCAGAACGTTTTTTCACGCACATTAAGCAACAACAATAAAAATAAGCAGTTGAGCCAAAATTACCTACCATTTCCTCCAACAAGAATCTTGGTATCCACTCATTTAGGCCACTGCTTCAGAATACCGGCTTGGTACAAAACAACATCGGGATAATGGTCCAACTTAATGGGATTCTCAAGCGCGTATGCGGGTGCTGGCTCCTTAAACTTTGTTGGCTTTTCACCAGTCAACAACACAGAGTATGCCTCGGGAATTACGAAAGACTGAACAAACACAAACTCGTTCTTCCACCCCTTCACATCAGTACTACCAGGAAGAAAGCAATCGACCTTGGGTTTCTTCTGTATTGTCACCCAATCGCCGGCATCACACAAATCAAAAAAGGCAGAAAACAAGTCTACAGTCACCTCACCACCATACGCACAACAAAGAATTTTAAAACCAATAATACAGGCAATGCCGTTGGGATGCATAAAGGAGAACAGACAGTTATAATGGCTAAGGACGTCAAGAAAGAAAGGGGAAAGCGAAAACCTCATATTCCCTCGGGTAACATGGGCAACATACAGACCCACAAAACCCTGAGGGGGATTTGCAACAGTTTGCCCAGGAGACGGCAATTGAACCGCCTTATCTAACTTTGGCAAATAGGTGGTGCAAAACCACCCTAACCCCTCGGGGGTAACAACGGAGGAAAGATCACTACGTCCTACTTTTGCCATTTCTAAGATCAATTAAAGGAAGGAATTGAAAGAAATACGGCTGACCTGGAGATCTTGACAAATTAGGGCAGAGAGAATGAAGCGATTGGGAAAATGATCGGATCAGACTGACAGGTAAATACAAGGTATCCCCTCCTTCCTATTTATTTTCATTTCTAACCCTCGAAATTTTAGAGTCTAACAAAACAGCCAGCCGCTGTCTATTTTATTAGACTGGGGGGCTTGATGATGTACCCTATACGGAGCTCTAGCTCCGTATCCGAAGCAGACGCAGAGGCACCTTCGTGCAGGTAAGATTACATGTCTACATACCCAGAACGGAGCTCACCCTCCGTTCAATATGATCATTCCGGAGATCCTGAGGTAACAAATACCCAACTCCGAGAGAAAATATGCCAAGAAGATCGGACACATATTCTTTCTATGATTATCCATAATAAAGGTCCGACAATCGCGGACGTGGCTCGAAAAAGTGATCATCACAAATCTTCTTAAAAGATAGAGGATATCCTTAAAGAGGAAAAGATTTACCCTAACTCCTTTTCCTCTCCTCCAAGCTTTCTAATCCCTATATATAGAGATGAATTTACGTCCAAGAGATTCATTCACCTCTTGAGAGAAAAACCCTAATACAACCAGGCGTAAAGCGGCCTCTCGGACCCTTTTACCGTAAGGGAATCGCCTCTCTATATTACAAACACCCTCAAACCCTAGGTCGGAGCCATAGTGCGATTATTTGATCAAACAATAGGTATTAGTTATCTTAGACATAAGTATAATGTTTAATTATAAAAAGTTGTCAAATGTGTTTTGAAACTTTAGATATAGAAACATATATATATGTATGTAAAAGGTTTATTATAATTTGATTACTATTTCATGTTCTTAGTAATTAATTATGTGACGTATGTAAAATTTGTATGTCTATTGCTCTGATTATAAAATCATAGTTATGTATCCCAGTCATGAATTGAGGGGGAGTACATAAGAATGATTTTTGTTCTGATTATTCAATCATAGTTATGTATCCCAGTCATAAATTGAGGGGGAGTACATAAGAATGATTGTGGTTATATTGATTAATCATCGTTATACTTCCTAGTCATAAAATTGAGGGGGAGATATAAGAATGAAGAATCAATTTTATAACTTGTTAAGTATGTTTCACAAGTGGTACAGATCACAAGTGGTACAGATCGGGAGTCAATTTGAAGCTTTTGGAAAGATTGATCGTGGAAAAGTTAAAGAATTTTGGTAAGTTTATTAACTTTTCAGGTTTAAGACGAAGGTCAGGGAAAAGATGAAAAGTTGATGTCTACAGGTTTGGTCATTTTAATTTTCATATTTCCAGGAAGTTCGTTGATCAATTATTCAGAAACTTTGACGAAAATTTGATTTTAAAGTGTGCAGGAGGTATTTACGACCTCGTAATTGAAGAAGGCAGAATGCAACCTCGTAATTGGTTGATTGGGCCTTGTATCAGTACGACCTCGTAATTGGATGGGCCGGGTTGACCCAAGCCCATTCGGGTCGAGTGGGTATATAACCCAAATAACCCTAATACGACCTCACAATTAAAATCATTATTTTAGAGCTTTACGACCCCGAATTTTAAGTTTCCTACCCCGTTTTAGATTCGACATATACAATTAGATCAAGAGTTTTTCGAGCATATCGTAGCGATCCTCGTGAAAAACTGAATCTTGGTATATAATCTGTAACACCCCAACTAAGGCGGAACGTTGAGATGTACAGAAAGTCGAGTATTCAAAACAAAGGATAATAGATAACATTCACCATAGCTTTATTGGATAAAAATAATTTTACAATGCACAAGCATGTGAACCAATTCCCGAGTACAATACGTCTACTATACTTGGATATTGAGTCCACGAAACAAATAACAAATACATGAGATGATATACTACAATGATCAGGGCGGATTCCATTGCCCGTCACAAGGTTTGATCTTTGACTCCAATGTGCAATGCAAACATTCATGATGCATATAATTCCTCAAAGCTTACGCTAATTCCTGAAAAGCGTGAAGAAAAAGTGTCAACTACGAAAACGTAGTTGGTGAGTGCATAGGTTTGCAAGTAAACCTCGTTACATATCCATTTCAAAATAGTTGAGAAATCCATGGTAAATTATAAAGTTTTCATTTGTCACATTTATCGTGAGAGAAAAATATATCAATCGATTGATCATTCATCATACCAAAACCATTCAGTCATCAATGTTTCAATATCGCCAATTTCAACAACTTTCAAGATTCCATATAAGGTCCAATACCCAAACCGTATGTTCAATCCATAATATCCAACCATAAATAATATCAATACCACTTGGTCAATGGTAAGACTACCATGACGTAATTCGATGAGATTGTTCTTGAGCCACTACTAAGACCGGTTATGTCCCAATAATCAACATATATAGTCCCAAATGATAAGATAATGATAAGCACATGCTGTCAATCACGTGCATAATGATAACCAAGGGTCGTGCCATGGAGACGCCCGTAAATATATAGTAGTTAGAGCACCGCGAGGCCAGACTGGCAATGAAGGTGGCCACAAAGGCAGACCAAACATCCCACCGTTACCTATAATAGTGGATGAGGGGACAAATCCTAGTTGCGCACCCCTCTAACTACAGGCCTCAAATGAGTTAATAGTAGTGTACAGGGGACCACCGTTTGACAGTACTCAAGCTCATCATATAACATATAACACGTTGAACATACAATACAATTCCCATATCATTATCATTATTTCAAAGAATCATTTCATAAGAGAAAGTCATTTTAATTAATCATGCTTTTCACCCCGTAAGTAAAACATATAAAAGAGTTTGAAAAGGGGGCTATGACTCACCTTGATATGCCGCATATTATATTCACTTATCCAAAATGGGTACTTCCCATCTATAGCTTCCTTGATCATATATTCCATCATGGTCCTCAACCATACTCAAAGCCAAGACTATCCCTACGATAGGACTAATATACGTAAGTTCCTATCTTAAGCCATCACTAAGAAATGCCACTTTTATTATGTTGTTATCAGTTATGGGATCCAAGTGTATTGCTAGTATTCTCATCTTTTTGGTTGTAGAGATTGATGGTGTAAAAGGTTACTTTCATTATGTACGTAGTTATAAGTTCTTTGAATTTCGGTAACTTGGTTTCATTTGTGGTTTCGTTTGGTATCTTAGGTTATCATATGGGAATGCCATATTAAGTTATGTTCTCTTAAACATTATTGGATGTATAACCAATTTTAATACGAATTAACATTTGTGATATCACTTTATAGTTTGGTTAACGTAATTACTTATGTTCATCTCACTTAATTATCTTTCGTGTTACTTTGATTGCTCTTATCTTTTAACTCACATATTTCTCGATATGCCGTATGGTTACTTGGGTTTACGAAATTCGCTTAGGTGTTATGGGCATTACCAATTGGGCCTAAGGGTTATGGGCTTTTAAGTGACTTGGGCTTATTTTAGTTATTGGACTTAACCTTATTTGGGTTATGTGCTTAATGGGTTATATTGGTTATTGGGCTATATGGTTTATTGGGCCAAGTGTCCTACTGATTTATGGTCCTTTGGGTTCACTAATTGGGCCGGTTTAGCCCATCATGGTCTTTAGTCCATTCCTTAGCCCATTACACATATTATTAGTTCACTTCAAAATTTTCTGTTTTTACTTTACATTTTTATGAAATGTTGGATACTATTTTGGGGTCAAGCCGAAATATTTGGACCTTTATGATTTTTGTACAGTGACATGTATGTGTCTAGTATTTTTGTGAATTTTGGCTTAATTTATAAAGAATGTTTAGTACCTCTAAATATTTTTATAAGTGAAAGTGGTCAAAACAGCCACTGTTTTGTGTATGAAAATGTTTTATAATAGTTCTTTGGGTTATACTCTTAATAAAAATTCCATGATTTTATTTTAAGTTTAGGACACATTGAACCCACTTTCCACCGAGTATGGCCTCCTGGGACTTTATATTTTAGGAGATAAAAATTGTTAAAGTTGATAAAATATTCAGACAAAAGTGCAGTTTTGACCAGTTTTAGTAGAAAAATCATATCTTTTGTTTGGTTCGGTATTTTTGAGTGATTCCAGTTGGTGATTAAACTTAACTCCTTTATCTACAACTTTTATTTTGAAAGTTTTTCTTGAATATGCCCTCACATTCTCAGTTTATCCGTTCCAAGACAGAAAATGGATTCTGTCAGAAAGCATTTGGGTCCAAACAACTCACCAATGACTTAGTTTGCTTATCTTACACTCTTAATCACCTCTCACATGTTTGTTATTCACTTTTGTATTATTTTAGCATCAAATATACAGATTATTAACAATTTCAAGAGCATCAATCATCAAATAAAAACTGAATTTAAACAAAACTTAATCAACAAAAGATAGTCCTTACAAAAATCATCCAAAAAGTGAATGCATGTGACCATCTAACCATTTTAACAACAAAACTTTTATTAAATCTTTCTTGCAACAACAAAATGAGTTTATTTATGAAAAATCACAGAAAGTAAGCTTCATTTTTATCAACAAAAACCGATTTTTGTAAAGATCTTTCAACAAATTTGAAGCTTTCTCATGAACTATCACTTTTGGGTCTTATTTGAGTTGAATCCTTGAATCTTTCCTCTAGATCTTGACATGCAAAGGCATGAAAGGAAAGATTCTATCAACATGCCCTCATTAAGTGTATTCCAAGAAGAAAAATCAAAGAAAAACATGTGCTTCAATAAGAACATTGGAAGAGACGAACTAGTTAAAGAGTATGTGAAACAACCTTGATAAAAATCGGTTTTGGGGGCTGTTTTGGGCAGCAATCCCACGACCATATGACACCAAAATGAGCTCCTTGACATGCCTCAACATACCCTTGAATGATCTAGCTTCAACCCTTTATTATTATAGTTGATTTACTTAAGATTTAACCTTCATTTGTGATGATGTGTGAACCGAAATAAGAGAAGAGGGAGGAGGAAAAGAGTGCAGAATTTTTTGAGAGAAAATATGTGTGTGTTGTGTTTTACTAAAATGAAAAGAGTGTGTGTGTGTGGGAGAGTGTATGGACGTGAGAGGGGGGGAAAAGAGTGGGTTGGGAGGATGCTCATTGGCCAAGCAAAGTGGTGGAGGGTCATGGATTGGCTAGCTCAAGTGGTGGAGTTGTGGTGTAGGTGTATTTGGTCCAAAATGATGTCTAAGTTCAAAATGTGGGTGTGTTTTGATCAAGTTATGTAGTGATGGTTAGATTATGTAAATTTTAATTATACAAGTATTGGATTTGTAATTTATATGTGCATGCATGTATATAGATATGTGTTTGTGTTAAGTGCAAATATTAGTACTTGCAAGATTTAGATGTATGTATGTATGTATGTATTTCGTGTATATGTATATACATATATATATTGGTGCTAAACATTATAAAATTTCTTAATGTACCTTCTATTAATTGAGTTATTGATTATATTTTGGATACATAGGTACTTGTTTGTTGGATCGAATAATTATAAAGTTGTTGTTACTTTACATATTCTTGAAGTTGGCTTGATTAATTATGGTTATATTCTTATAAGATTGTCCTTATTTCTTTACTTTGAGATTGTCTCATGTTTTGGCATTTCTAAGATAACTAGCTATCTTTGGGCATTTCATTGAACTAGAGAGAAAGTATCACTATGCCTTAATGTTTAGAAGGCCAATTCTCTTGATAAACATCTAGGGATAATGCCTAGATAAGTCCAAATAAATTGTCCTAGTCGGAAATTGAGGGTTGTTACATCATTACCCCCTTAACAAGAGTGATACTAACCCAATATGTCAAGTTGCACTAAAATTGCGATGGTACATCTTCGTAGTACCTCACTTTAGGGTTTTCTAGTGTTGTCTTTGTTATTTTATGGCGTGAAAGGAAGTCATGAATTGGTTGATGCTAGTTCCATCTTACTCCTCATACTCACCTTTGTCTTTCAACTTCGTCCTTAATTTTCCCAAAGTCGCCTTTGTCATTATTCGCTAAGTCATATCGTTACCAATTTCTCTTGCTTTTTCCGATATTGGCTTTCAAATCGTTTTAAGGTACCTTTAATTACCTCCTTCTTACGCTAGAAGGACCATTATCTATGACTCATCACCGACAAATCTCTTTTAACATCGCACATATAACCTATTCCATTTTTCTTCTATCCCTACGCATTCCTCGCGATAGGATTTATGCAATCCTTATGCTCACAAATGATCATATCACCACCATCTTGGCAACACAAACACTTCGAATCCTCATTTGTATGAATTCATTCTTAAGAGAAATCCTTCTTAGGTACTCCTGACCTCTACAAAACCTTCAATTACTTTGCTCTCCTGAGCCTCATATCCCTTTTCATCTTTCTTCAGACTGAGGTTAGACGCGTTTGCCGCTACGTGAATATATTGACTTCGTTTGTGACTAATCACTTGTTAAGGGATTACCCCCTTAACAAGAGTGATACTAACCCAATATGTCAAGTTGCACTAAAATTGCGATGGTACATCTTCGTAGTACCTCACTTTAGGGTTTTCTAGTGTTGTCTTTGTTATTTTATGGCGTGAAAGGAAGTCATGAATTGGTTGATGCTAGTTCCATCTTACTCCTCATACTCACCTTTGTCTTTCAACTTCGTCCTTAATTTTCCCAAAGTCGCCTTTGTCATTATTCGCTAAGTCATATCGTTACCAATTTCTCTTGCTTTTTCCGATATTGGCTTTCAAATCGTTTTAAGGTACCTTTAATTACCTCCTTCTTACGCTAGAAGGACCATTATCTATGACTCATCACCGACAAATCTCTTTTAACATCGCACATATAACCTATTCCATTTTTCT
The DNA here is from genome assembly GCA_034093135.1 of Erigeron breviscapus. Classification (NCBI taxonomy): domain Eukaryota; kingdom Viridiplantae; phylum Streptophyta; class Magnoliopsida; order Asterales; family Asteraceae; genus Erigeron; species Erigeron breviscapus. The sequence goes on along the minus strand of CM067168.1, from coordinate 52,224,103 downwards.
TCTATCCCTACGCATTCCTCGCGATAGGATTTATGCAATCCTTATGCTCACAAATGATCATATCACCACCATCTTGGCAACACAAACACTTCGAATCCTCATTTGTATGAATTCATTCTTAAGAGAAATCCTTCTTAGGTACTCCTGACCTCTACAAAACCTTCAATTACTTTGCTCTCCTGAGCCTCATATCCCTTTTCAGCTTTCTAAGCTAAGCTTCTTTTCAAATACAATAACCTAATGTCCTTAGGAATTGTGATATAATATAATTTAGGGGAAACATCGGTCACTTTATCCTTTTCTCAACCATTCGGTCTTCTACTCTTTCCTTTCGTTTTCTTATGGATAACTACACTCCTTACCGTTTCGCCACTCAGATCCATCTGTTACTAGGGTAATCGTCATCTTGCTAGTCCTCGAAGTTAATTCAGGGGCACTTGTCAGATCATGGTGATACGGATCCTTTGATCCTAACTCATCACAAATGCGAATTATCCTTATCACCCTTCCGTTCAGACATTCCATAACTAGCTCTTCACGGAGTTTGTTAGTTGGTTGGAACTTAGTTCAGTGATCACCTTCCTTGATCGTCGCGGTAGTATGTGCCTTGAATTCTAGCGTCGCACTCCTTATTTGCTTTCACTACTAACTTAGCGATTTCATGTTGTTTTCCTTCTTCACTTTTCTTGGGCGCACTACTTCGTGGGTCGATGGTCCTTGATGATTGACCATGTGTTGCAAATTATCCTTCTTCACTCAAATTCATCTTGTCTTAGCTTACCTCCCTACGACCGTCGACCTTGAGGGGATAACCATCACAAGTCATCGTGCTACCTCTACTTATCGGCCATACTTCTCTTTTAGCAAAGCTAGCTTCCATCGGGTGTTGGGCGTATATCGATTTCTCTTAGATTAGTTGATACTCTCCACTAATAGCTGGTCTTTCGATAGAGGTTTTCTAATTCGTATTCAAAGAATAACGCGTAACCACCATAAAGATAAACGCCACCAGAACTACATCTTGTAGACGGCGTCAATGCTTTCACTTTCTGTTTGTGTCAACTGATGTTTCTTTACTCTATCTTCTACTCCAAATCATCTTCAATGATGCTAGTGAATAACTCTTCTTGGAAGATAAAGTATAATCTTGCACTTCATACTCCTTGTTCGGGTATCTACCTTTGCTGTGATTACCCCCTTAACATTTTTCCTCTAGAAAAATGTAAGGGATTTCCTGCTCTTCACTTCATCTCGCCTTCCTTGACGCTCTTCAATTCAGCAATTTCTTATTCCTTCGTGTAACGAATCTCCATCTTCACACTTGTTTCGAAAAAAAAGGGATAGCTCGGAATCCTTTTTGTTACTCTTTAATCATGAGGGTTACTCGACACATCCTAGTATCTTATTGTCCTTAATTAGTTTTCTCCTTCCAATTACCTTCATTTTCCAGCATTGCTAGTGATCTCCTCCAAGTTTTAGGGACGTCCTTGTACTTAACCAAAAGTGACCTTCATGTCGCTCAACCTTCCATTTGTTGACCACTCAATCTTTCTTTTTGGTCGATGAACATAGACAGTAAGGACCTTCGATTCTTTCTCTAAGTTATAGCTTAGTATACTCTTCGCTTGTGCTTCCATGTACTTTGACTTATACACCACCAATCTTCTCCGCCCTGCTTTATGTACATGATCTAATATCATCTTCTATGCTATATAATTATCCCAAGTATTTCACTTATGAGAACTGATGTCTCAACGTCTTTCGCGTCCCTCGATTTCGCTGTAGGAGCAGGGTACTAATTACTCGATTTCGCCATTGCAGAGTGTTGCGTGAGTGAGTTGTATGTTGTTGGGTCACTAACCTTTGAAGAGAAACGGTGGTGATAGTTACTTTGATTAATCGAGAATATCAAGGATAAAATTTGGTTTCGAATGAATGAAATAGGGAATACAAAAACAAAAGAATCATTAAGACTCGAATCAGACTCCTTGCGCGAGTTAATTAAATCACTTCTCTGTCTTTCGTTGCCCAATGGACTCCAACTTTCAATGACGTCAATATATATTGCACATTCAAACTTTCACATTGCACATTCCAAACTTTCACATTGATGTTACAAGCTTCCACATTGCACATTCCAAACTTTCACATTGATGTTACAAGCTTTCACATTGCACATTACAACTTTCACATTGCACATTATAAACTTTCACATTGCACATTCCAAACTTTCACATTGATGTTACAAGCTTTCACATTGCACATTACAACTTTCACATTGCACATTATAAACTTTCACATTGCACATTACAAGCTTTCACATTGCACATTACAACTTTCACATTGATGTTACAAGCTTTCACATTGCACATTACAACTTTCACATTGCACATTCAAACTTTCACATTGCACATTCCAAACTTTCACATTGATGTTACAAGCTTTCACATTGCACATTACAACTTTCACATTGCACATTATAAACTTTCACATTGCACATTCCAAACTTTCACATTGATGTTACAAGCTTTCACATTGCACATTACAACTTTCACATTGCACATTATAAACTTTCACATTGACATTACAAGCTTTCACATTGCACATTACAACTTTCACATTGATGTTACAAGCTTTCACATTGCACATTCAAACTTTCACATTGATGTTACAAGCTTTCACATTGCACATTCAAACTTTCACATTGATGTTACAAGCTTTCACATTGCACATTCAACTTTCACATTGCACATTCCAAACTTTCACATTGATGTTACAAGCTTTCACATTGCACATTACAACTTTCACATTGATGTTACAAGCTTTCACATTGCACATTACAACTTTCACATTGCATATTCAAACTTTCACATTGCACATTCAAACTTTCACATTGCACATTCAAACTTTCACATTGCACATTCAAACTTTCACATTGCACATTCAAACTTTCACATTGCACATTCCAAACTTTCACATTGATTTACAAGCTTTCACATTGCATATTACAACTTTCACATTGCACATTCAAACTTTCACATTGATGTTACAAGCTTTCACATTGCACATTCAACTTTCACATTGATGTTACAAGCTTTCACATTGCACATTACAACTTTCATATTGCACATTATAAACTTTCACATTGCACATTATAAACTTTCACATTGCACATTCCAAACTTCCACATTGCACATTCCAAACTTTCACATTGATGTTACAAGCTTTCACATTGCACATTACAACTTTCACATTGCATATTACAAACTTTCACATTGCACATTATAAACTTCCACATTGCACATTCCAAACTTTCACATTGATGTTACAAGCTTTCACATTGCACATTACAACTTTCACATTGCATATTACAAACTTTCACATTGCACATTAAAACTTTCACATTGCACATTCAAACTTTCACATTGCACATTCCAAACTTTCACATTGCACATTCAAACTTTCACATTGCACATTCCAAACTTTCACATTGATGTTACAAGCTTTCACATTGCACATTACAACTTTCACATTGATGTTACAAGCTTTCACATTGCACATTCAACTTTCACATTGATGTTACAAGCTTTCACATTGCACATTACAACTTTCACATTGCACATTCAAACTTTCACATTGCACATTCAAACTTTCACATTGCACATTCAAACTTTCACATTGCACATTACAGACTTCCACATTGCACATTCCAAACTTTCACATTGATGTTACAAGCTTTCACATTGCACATTACAACTTTCACATTGCATATTACAAACTTTCACATTGCAATCAAATCATGCCCAAATTCACATGTTAAGAGTACGGTGGTGATAGTTACTTTGATTAATCGAGAATATCAAGGATAAAATTTGGTTTCGAATGAATGAAATAGGGAATACAAAAACAAAAGAATCATTAAGACTCGAATCAGACTCCTTGCGCGAGTTAATTAAATCACTTCTCTGTCTTTCGTTGCCCAATGGACTCCAACTTTCGATGACGTCAATATATGTCGCACCGACTTAGATAATATAGATAGATGTTCGCGTATACGTGTTAGAATAGAAATATCGCACCAAATTTCAGGGTTACCATTCTCAGGACGTGTCGTCTAGAATATACATGGGAATGCGTCCTACTAGTGTCGTTGTATCGTCATATGGCTTTAATACCGCTCGTCTTTCATAAGTCTCCAACTTCATTCGACGTTTACATATGTTTCGCACCATTTCAGATCGAATACCAAGGTTATGCGTAGTTTCTAAGAGGATAGAGTCGCGTCATATCTTGGGTCTACAATTCTCAGAGTATATCGTCCAACGTACGTGGAAAGATGCTCCACCGATGATATCGCCGTTGTCATATGTCCATAATGAATAGTGGTGTCGTAAGAAATAGGATGTGGGATAATTTCAAAAGAGCACGAGTGAACGAATATTGGATTGAAGGGGTACTTAAATGACGACTTCCATACTTAGGAAATTTCTAATTCATTTTGCATTTCTCAGGGACAATCACTAGTTCCCAAGCGGTCAAATCTCATCACGCAATATATATCTCAGTAGTAAGGACTAACCATATTATAATCATATCTAGCAGGTGCCAGTTCTCAATAGTCAAATCTTAGAGCATAATAACTATCTCAATAATAAGGCACAACTATATAATCATTAAATCGTTCATGCACTAGCCCTCAAATAGTTCAACCTCAGGACACAATAACTATCTTAATAGTAAGGCATGACTACATAATCGTCGCAATATTCACGCGCTAGTTTCAAATAGCTCAAACTTAGAGAGTAAAGGCTCTTATATCTATACCGTCCATGAAATTTCATATCAACTCGTCATGCTCATATTCTCTTTCAAATCAATCATAATTAATCAATCATACTGCCTTATAGTTTAAACAAGTCATGCCCCAGAAATGATTTCATGTGTCATAGTATTCTCATTATTTTAAAGTGCATATGCAACTTAAAGTTCAACATCATGAATCATAAGGCTTTTACGCATGCATTTCTCCCATGACTTCCACATTGCACATTCCAAACTTTCACATTGATGTTACAAGCTTTCACATTGCACATTACAACTTTCACATTGCATATTACAAACTTTCACATTGCAATCAAATCATGCCCAAATTCACATGTTATAGCATAGAGTAGCATGTGTCAACGAATACCTTCCAATCTTAGATTCATTTCAATTCTAGTGTGCATAAGCGGAATCCTACTAGACTAGCATAATCCTTAGATAAGGCAAGTCTCGAATCATTATACATGCTTAGGTGAATGTCTAAATGCAACAAGTATGCTCATAAAAACGAGTTTATTAAAGATCTTCTTCTCTCTTTTTTTTTGAAAAGGAATCCTTTTGAACATAAGTCCAAGTGGCCGTTTGAGTTTTACATGGTCCTCTCATAATTAAACGTAGATTCATGACTTTACGTTTAATTATGGTCCTACCATGTAAAGCTCAAACTAAACCGCTTAACCTTATGCTCGACTCGACTATAAAAAAAATTCGTTTTGAAAAGTGGCTATAGTTTTGGAATTCCCGGAGGAACCCCAATGTTCTCTATAACCTTAGTCTCTGATACCATTTTCTGTAACACCCCAACTAAGGCGGAACGTTGAGATGTACAGAAAGTCGAGTATTCAAAGCAAAGGATAATAGATAACATTCACCATAGCTTTATTGGATAAAAATAATTTTACAATGCACAAGCATGTGAACCAATTCCCAAGTACAATACGTCTACTATACTTGGATATTGAGTCCACGAAACAAATAACAAATACATGAGATGATATACTACAATGATCAGGGCGGATTCCATTGCCCGTCACAAGGTTTGATCTTTGACTCCAATGTGCAATGCAAACAATCATGATGCATATAATTCCTCAAAGCTTACGCTAATTCCTGAAAAGCATGAAGAAAAAGTGTCAACTACGAAAACGTAGTTGGTGAGTGCATAGGTTTGCAAGTAAACCTCGTTACATATCCATTTCAAAATAGTTGAGAAATCCATGGTAAATTATAAAGTTTTACATTTGCACATTTATCAAATTTCACATTGCACATTCCAAACTTTCACATTGCACATTCCAAACTTTCACATTGCACATTCCAAACTTTCACATTGCACATTCCAAACTTTCACATTGCACATTCAAACTTTCACATTGCACATTCCAAACTTTCACATTGCACATTCCAAACTTTCACATTGCACATTCCAAACTTTCACATTGCACATTCCAACTTTCACATTGCACATTCAAACTTTCACATTGCACATTCCAAACTTTCACATTGCACATTCCAAACTTTCACATTGCACATTCCAAACTTTCACATTGCACATTCAAACTTTCACATTGCACATTCAACTTTCACATTGCACATTCAACTTTCACATTGCACATTCAAACTTTCACATTGCACATTCCAAACTTTCACATTGCACATTCCAAACTTTCACATTGCACATTCCAAACTTTCACATTGCACATTCAAACTTTCACATTGCACATTCCAAACTTTCACATTGCACATTCAAACTTTCACATTGCACATTAAACTTTCACATTGCACATTCCAAACTTTCACATTGCACATTCCAAACTTTCACATTGCACATTACAACTTTCACATTGCACATTAAACTTTCACATTGCACATTCCAAACTTTCACATTGCACATTCCAAACTTTCACATTGCACATTCCAAACTTTCACATTGCACATTCAAACTTTCACATTGCACATTCCAAACTTTCACATTGCACATTCCAAACTTTCACATTGCACATTCAAACTTTCACATTGCACATTCCAACTTTCACATTGCACATTAAACTTTCACATTGCACATTCCAAACTTTCACATTGCACATTCCAAACTTTCACATTGCACATTCCAAACTTTCACATTGCACATTCAAACTTTCACATTGCACATTACAACTTTCACATTGCACATTCAAACTTTCACATTGCACATTAAACTTTCACATTGCACATTCCAAACTTTCACATTGCACATTCCAAACTTTCACATTGCACATTACAACTTTCACATTGCACATTACAACTTTCACATTGCACATTATAACCTTCACGTTGCACATTATAAACTTTCACATTGCACATTCCAAACTTTCACATTGCACATTCAACTTTCACATTGCACATTAAACTTTCACATTGCACATTCAAACTTTCACATTGCACATTCCAAACTTTCACATTGCACATTCCAAACTTTCACATTGCACATTCCAAACTTTCACATTGCACATTCCAAACTTTCACATTGCACATTCCAAACTTTCACATTGCACATTCAACTTTCACATTGCACATTACAACTTTCACATTGCACATTAAACTTTCACATTGCACATTCCAAACTTTCACATTGCACATTCCAAACTTTCACATTGCACATTCAACTTTCACATTGCACATTCAAACTTTCACATTGCACATTACAACTTTCACATTGCACATTACAACTTTCACATTGCACATTACAATTTTCACATTGCACATTCCAAACTTTCACATTGCATATTACAAACTTTCACATTGCACATTCCAAACTTTCACATTGCACATTACAAGCATTCACATTGCACATTACAAACTTTCACATTGCACATTACAACTTTCACATTGCACATTCAAACTTTCACATTGCACATTCCAAACTTTCACATTGCACATTCCAAACTTTCACATTGCACATTCAAACTTTCACATTGCACATTCCAAACTTTCACATTGCACATTACAACTTTCACATTGCACATTCAAACTTTCACATTGCACATTAAACTTTCACATTGCACATTCCAAACTTTCACATTGCACATTCCAAACTTTCACATTGCACATTCCAAACTTTCACATTGCACATTCAAACTTTCACATTGCACATTCCAAACTTTCACATTGCACATTCCAAACTTTCACATTGCACATTCAAACTTTCACATTGCACATTCCAAACTTTCACATTGCATATTCAAACTTTCACATTGCACATTACAACTTTCACATTGCACATTCAAACTTTCACATTGCACATTCCAAACTTTCACATTGCACATTCCAAACTTTCACATTGCACATTACAACTTTCACATTGCACATTCCAAACTTTCACATTGCACATTCAAACTTTCACATTGCACATTCCAAACTTTCACATTGCACATTCCAAACTTTCACATTGCACATTCCAAACTTTCACATTGCACATTCAAACTTTCACATTGCACATTACCAAACTTTCACATTGCACATTCAACTTTCACATTGCACATTCCAAACTTTCACATTGCACATTCCAAACTTTCACATTGCACATTCCAAACTTTCACATTGCACATTCCAAACTTTCACATTGCACATTCAACTTTCACATTGCACATTCCAAACTTTCACATTGCACATTCAAACTTTCACATTGCACATTCAACTTTCACATTGCACATTCCAAACTTTCACATTGCACATTCAAACTTTCACATTGCACATTCCAAACTTTCACATTGCACATTACAAACTTTCACATTGCACATTACAACTTTCACATTGCACATTCAAACTTTCACATTGCACATTCAAACTTTCACATTGCACATTCCAAACTTTCACATTGCACATTCAAACTTTCACATTGCACATCAACTTTCACATTAATTAAAGTTTTCATTTGTCACATTTATCGTGAGAGAAAAATATATCAATCGATTGATCATTCATCATACCAAAACCATTCGGTCATCAATGTTTCAATATCGCCAATTTCAACAACTTTCAAGATTCCATATAAGGTCCAATACCCAAACCGTATGTTCAATCCATAATATCCAACCATAAATAATATCAATACCACTTGGTCAATGGTAAGACTACCATGACGTAATTCGATGAGATTGTTCTTGAGCCACTACTAAGACCGGTTATGTCCCAATAATCAACATATATAGTCCCAAATGATAAGATAATGATAAGCACATGCTGTCAATCACGTGCATAATGATAACCAAGGGTCGTGCCATGGAGACGCCCGTAAATATATAGTAGTTAGAGCACCGCGAGGCCAGACTGGCAATGAAGGTGGCCACAAAGGCAGACCAAACATCCCACCGTTACCTATAATAGTGGATGAGGGGACAAATCCTAGTTGCGCAACCCTCTAACTACAGGCCTCAAATGAGTTAATAGTAGTGTACAGGGGACCACCGTTTGACAGTACTCAAGCTCATCATATAACATATAACACGTTGAACATACAATATAATTCCCATATCATTATCATTATTTCAAAGAATCATTTCATAAGAGAAAGTCATTTTAATTAATCATGCTTTTCACCCCGCAAGTAAAACATATAAAAGAGTTTGAAAGGGGGCTATGACTCACCTTGATATGCCGCATATTATATTCACTTATCCAAAATGGGTACTTCCCATCTATAGCTTCCTTGATCATATATTCCATCATGGTCCTCAACCATACTCAAAGCCAAGACTATCCCTACGATAGGACTAATATACGTAAGTTCCTATCTTAAGCCATCACTAAGAAATGCCACTTTTATTATGTTGTTATCAGTTATGGGATCCAAGTGTATTGCTAGTATTCTCATCTTTTTGGTTGTAGAGATTGATGGTGTAAAAGGTTACTTTCATTATGTACGTAGTTATAAGTTCTTTGAATTTCGGTAACTTGGTTTCATTTGTGGTTTCGTTTGGTATCTTAGGTTATCATATGGGAATGCCATATTAAGTTATGTTCTCTTAAACATTATTGGATGTATAACCAATTTTAATACGAATTAACATTTGTGATATCACTTTATAGTTTGGTTAACGTAATTACTTATGTTCATCTCACTTAATTATCTTTCGTGTTACTTTGATTGCTCTTATCTTTTAACTCACATATTTCTCGATATGCCGTATGGTTACTTGGGTTTACGAAATTCGCTTAGGTGTTATGGGCATTACCAATTGGGCCTAAGGGTTATGGGCTTTTAAGTGACTTGGGCTTATTTTAGTTATTGGACTTAACCTTATTTGGGTTATGTGCTTAATGGGTTATATTGGTTATTGGGCTATATGGTTTATTGGGCCAAGTGTCCTACTGATTTATGGTCCTTTGGGTTCACTAATTGGGCCGGTTTAGCCCATCATGGTCTTTAGTCCATTCCTTAGCCCATTACACATATTATTAGTTCACTTCAAAATTTTCTGTTTTTACTTCACATTTTTATGAAATGTTGGCTACTATTTTGGGGTCAAGCCGAAATATTTGGACCTTTATGATTTTTGTACAGTGACATGTATGTGTCTAGTATTTTTGTGAATTTTGGCTTAATTTATAAAGAATGTTTAGTACCTCTAAATATTTTTATAAGTGAAAGTGGTCAAAACAGCCACTGTTTTGTGTATGAAAATGTTTTATAATAGTTCTTTGGGTTATACTCTTAATAAAAATTCCATGATTTTATTTTAAGTTTAGGACACATTGAACCCACTTTCCACCGAGTATGGCCTCCTGGGACTTTATATTTTAGGAGATAAAAATTGTTAAAGTTGATAAAATATTCAGACAAAAGTGCAGTTTTGACCAGTTTTAGTAGAAAAATCATATCTTTTGTTTGGTTCGGTATTTTTGAGTGATTCCAGTTGGTGATTAAACTTAACTCCTTTATCTACAACTTTTATTTTGAAAGTTTTTCTTGAATATACTCTTAATAAAAATTCCATGATTTTATTTTAAGTTTAGGACACATTGAACCCACTTTCCACCGAGTATGGCCTCCTGGGACTTTATATTTTAGGAGATAAAAATTGTTAAAGTTGATAAAATATTCAGACAAAAGTGCAGTTTTGACCAGTTTTAGTAGAAAAATCATATCTTTTGTTTGGTTCGGTATTTTTGAGTGATTCCAGTTGGTGATTAAACTTAACTCCTTTATCTACAACTTTTATTTTGAAAGTTTTTCTTGAATATGCCCTCACATTCTCAGTTTATCCGTTCCAAGACAGAAAATGGATTCTGTCAGAAAGCATTTGGGTCCAAACAACTCACCAATGACTTAGTTTGCTTATCTTACACTCTTAATCACCTCTCACATGTTTGTTATTCACTTTTGTATTATTTTAGCATCAAATATACAGATTATTAACAATTTCAAGAGCATCAATCATCAAATAAAAACTGAATTTAAACAAAACTTAATCAACAAAAGATAGTCCTTACAAAAATCATCCAAAAAGTGAATGCATGTGACCATCTAACCATTTTAACAACAAAACTTTTATTAAATCTTTCTTGCAACAACAAAATGAGTTTATTTATGAAAAATCACAGAAAGTAAGCTTCATTTTTATCAACAAAAACCGATTTTTGTAAAGATCTTTCAACAAATTTGAAGCTTTCTCATGAACTATCACTTTTGGGTCTTATTTGAGTTGAATCCTTGAATCTTTCCTCTAGATCTTGACATGCAAAGGCATGAAAGGAAAGATTCTATCAACATGCCCTCATTAAGTGTATTCCAAGAAGAAAAATCAAAGAAAAACATGTGCTTCAATAAGAACATTGGAAGAGACGAACTAGTTAAAGAGTATGTGAAACAACCTTGATAAAAATCGGTTTTGGGGGCTGTTTTGGGCAGCAATCCCACGACCATATGACACCAAAATGAGCTTCTTGACATGCCTCAACATACCCTTGAATGATCTAGCTTCAACCCTTTATTATTATAGTTGATTTACTTAAGATTTAACCTTCATTTGTGATGATGTGTGAACCGAAATAAGAGAAGAGGGAGGAGGAAAAGAGTGCAGAATTTTTTGAGAGAAAATATGTGTGTGTTGTGTTTTACTAAAATGAAAAGAGTGTGTGTGTGTGGGAGAGTGTATGGACGTGAGAGGGGGGAAAAGAGTGGGTTGGGAGGATGCTCATTGGCCAAGCAAAGTGGTGGAGGGTCATGGATTGGCTAGCTCAAGTGGTGGAGTTGTGGTGTAGGTGTATTTGGTCCAAAATGATGTCTAAGTTCAAAATGTGGGTGTGTTTTGATCAAGTTATGTAGTGATGGTTAGATTATGTAAATTTTAATTATACAAGTATTGGATTTGTAATTTATATGTGCATGCATGTATATAGATATGTGTTTGTGTTAAGTGCAAATATTAGTACTTGCAAGATTTAGATGTATGTATGTATGTATTTCGTGTATATGTATATATGTATATATGTATGTATGTATGTATGTATGTATGTATGTATGTATGTATGTATGTATGTATGTATGTATGTATGTATGTATGTATGTATGTATGTATGTCTCTTGTATGTATGTATGTATGTATGTATGTATGTATGTATGTATGTATGTATGTATGTATTTCGTGTATATGTATATACATATATATATTGGTGCTAAACATTATAAAATTTCTTAATGTACCTTCTATTAATTGAGTTATTGATTATATTTTGGATACATAGGTACTTGTTTGTTGGATCGAATAATTATAAAGTTGTTGTTACTTTACATATTCTTGAAGTTGGCTTGATTAATTATGGTTATATTCTTATAAGATTGTCCTTATTTCTTTACTTTGAGATTGTCTCATGTTTTGGCATTTCTAAGATAACTAGCTATCTTTGGGCATTTCATTGAACTAGAGAGAAAGTATCACTATGCCTTAATGTTTAGAAGGCCAATTCTCTTGATAAACATCTAGGGATAATGCCTAGATAAGTCCAAATAAATTGTCCTAGTCGGATATTGAGGGTTGTTACATAATCTAATCGTCCATTAGTTAACCATGCAACAAGAAAATCAAGAAAATAGGATTCGAAATTTTCGAATTAGGTTTCCTTAGTTTCTTCGATTTTGATGTTTTCTGGGTAAAACTAAGGGTTGGGGTATATTTGTTGTTTGAATACGAGTGTATAGAAACAACTTTCATGAATTTTGGTTGGGTAAATCGTAAAATCGCATTGGGGAAGATGAACAGTGCAACGGACTCGCAAAAGTGGGTTTGTTAGCCCAGATTTGCGACCTCTCAAATGTCAATTGATTTTGACTTGGTTTGACTTTCGAAATATGATGTGGATTTACGACCTGGACTAAATACGATGCCAAATTGGAAAATACGACTTCGTATTTTAGATTTTGGTTGACTTGTATTTTGACCTTGAAATACGACTTCGTACAGAGATACGACCTCGTATTTGACTTAACAGATTTTCAAAAGTTTATTTTTATAAATATTTGAAAATAAGTTAATTTTTATATTTAACTTAATTACAGGGTTAATTTAAGTTAATTTAACAGATTTTCAAAAGTTTATATTAATAAATATTTGAAAATGAGTTAATATTTATAACTAACATAAATTTTTTAAATTACAGGGATAATTTATATGTTTGTGACTAAATTACCGGGTTAATTTTAGTTGTATGTTATGCATATGAATTTTTGTGTCTATTTGGGTAATTAATTGTTTGTTATTGATTACAGAAATGGCAAGAAACTTCATAGCATGTCATAATTATGTGATGAACTTCGATGATAATCAGGAAGGGACTGCGTATTATCACGAGATATTCGCATTTTTCCGAAGATCAAGGATTCGTCATGTTATGACTCACCCTCTGGTCATTTATTTGACTTATTTGAGAGATTTTTGGGCAAATGCAATTTGTTCGTGCCAGGAATGAACATATCTTTCATACCACTGTTGCTGGGCAGCTGATATAGTTCACAGCTGCAGATCTCATTAATATTTTGGATCTGGGCACAGTTGAACAAGAAGGTGGTGCAACTGGTCTCCCCAAGTTCCGTCATGAATTGATTCAAGGAGCTTTCAGACGAATGGGATTTGCTGCTGAACTGATAAGTAGAACTCTGTTCAAGAAGGATTTCTAAGGCAGGTGGAGGTATCTAGCACACGTGTTGCTGGTTAGTCTGAGCAACAAGAAGTCTGGTTTCGATAGGTTGAACCAGGAAGCCCAAGCACAGATGGTGGGCTTAGTTTTTAATAAGCCGTATAGTTTCTCCAAGTTCTTCTTCGAAAAGTTGAGAAAACAGATCACAGCCACGGGTACTAGGAGATTTTTGTTGTATCCTAGAATAGTGATGATGATCATAAATGCTCGTCTCCCGAATTTGCCAGCTGTGGCAGGAGTAGAGCAAGTGAGCTCGATCATCAGACGTGGTTATGATGAGTTTCGTCGCAGGTATCCGAACGATCCAAATGCTCAAGATATAGCATTATTCGGTGCCATCACCAACGCCAACTTTGTAGCACCTGCTGATGAGGTCATATCAGCATATGAAGGGCCACAGCCAGAGGATGGTGAAACTGTTGAAGATGACGCTCATCTAGATCAGCCTCATGATGTTGAGATTGAAGGTGATGTGCCGATTGAGCCTGAAGTTATTGTACAAGTTGCAGATGATGTAATAAACCAACCTAGAGCCAATCCTGAGATTGTGGATGATATCTTGGAACAAATGGCTGATCCAGAGGGTGATATTGCTCAAGTGTAGAGGTACAATGCCAATGATGACCTAGTGGATGTGGACCTTGACCATGAAATTGATGATTATGTAGCTGGAGCTACAGATGGTACTGAAGCAGCTAGAGCTGATGGGTCAGGTGCTGGTGAAGCTATTGGGTCAATGGCAGGTCAGGTGAGTGGATCGGGTATGGATGTTGGAAGAAGAAGGAGAGAAACAGATGAAAGTCGTGTGCCAGAGCAGCCAGTACTTAAAAGAACTAGACTTGTCAGGGAACAAGTATCTTCTGCTGCTGTTGGTAGTTCACAAAGAGTGCCAGTGACTTCTGTACAAGAGACTGCACAACCACAGACATCGGAAGAAGCTACTCAAGATATTGCTGGTTTGCAGAGACAATTGTCTGAGCAGAGAGAGCAATATGACAAAGACATGTCTGAAATGAGAAGCTTGATCCATGGTTTGTCTGAGAATCTCAAGGGAGAAGCTGCCAGAAACAAAGTGCTTACTAATAAGCTGAATCAGGCAGAGGTTGTTGTGTCTGGCATGTACAAGAAGTATTTGGCTCTAGATGAGAAAGTTGTCAGGATGAAAGATGCATTGGATAAGGGAGTCCAGATCTCTGAAGAGAAATTGCATGAGTTCATCGACAACTACATGAAGTTGATAGACGAGAGAGATAGCTCAGGTTGCAAGGGTGATGAGCTAGCTAGGGTAAGGCATGACGATGATCACAATGAAGATCCAGATGCTGCCAAAGCTACTCAAGAGCTAGGAGGGAGTTCTGTTTTGAGAACAGAGACTCAAGGAGAGTCTAGCCAGGCTAGTGGTGCTAGCAAGGCAACCTCAGAAGCTCCTCAGACTCAAGAACTGATTGTCACAGAGATGAATGTAGTAGTTGAGTCTGATGTATCCCAAACCAAGTCTCTTACAAAAGATGTTGACGTTGATCGAGTGAATCTAGGTAAGAGTTTGGCTGAGCAGTCTGCTGTTATTACTCTAGAAGGCTGATGACAAGAAGCAGAGAGTAGATTAATGACAAAGACGTGACAAAGACATTTATTTGAACGTCTAGAAGCTATTGCCAAGGGGGAGTCTGTATGTGCACGTCTATGACAATAGCAGTCTAGATTGTTTGGACTTATAATGTAATATGTCTTTGTATTGTGATTGTCATTAATGAACTTGATATTATGCATAAAATACTAGATTAAGTTGAAGTATTGAATTGCGACCTCGCAATTCACTATGGGAAATACGACCTCGTAATTGCAGGGTCAATTACGAGGCAAGTTAAGATTGCGACCTCGCAATTATGACGGGCTGGGCCAAAATGCGAGGCTAGCTCGCTGAAGCCCAGATCGTGTGTTTCCTATAAATACCGAACCTAACAGAGTTTAGGGTTGAACATTTGTCGAAATTTCAAGCATATAGTCCAGGTTAAGTCGTCAAAGGATTGTTCCGCTAGCCTGAAGAAGATCTGCGAGGCAGCAGATAATCTAGAGGCTTGTTGTAAATCACCAAGTTATAGAGAGGGATTCCGCACCTCTAAATAACTGGAGCAAGCTATTAACGATCCAGTTCAAGGGGACTTACAACACCCCCAAAAAGTCAGAATCCTGGAGGGCCAGCATTGAGACCGCCGAACCAAGGACCGATCAGATCCGCAGTGACAGCACCGAGAAGCAGTAGCGAGTTTGTAGTGACACCTCTCCAAAGGCAGAGCCCGGAACAACCCAGGCCAGGCTTCACACTCATAAATCAAAGAACGCAGATACCCCTAGGGGGTAATAATAGGGCATCGACGTTGGCAGAACACGAAATAAATGATGCGTACGTGCAAGCCAATTATGACGCCCTAAGCGCAATCATGAACCGCCTGAGAGAAGCAGGTCAGATCCGCACTGTCACCAGGAACCTGGAAAATGAATACGATTCTGACTCAGTGGATGAATATATTGAGGCAGAACCTCCTCCGAGAAGAAAAAAATGAAAGGACACCACACCAACAGGAAAGACAAACTCAAACAACTCCCATTCCAACAAGGACGACTGGAATGCAGATAGGAGAAAGAAGAAATTTAGCCACTCGCGAAGAAGAAGTAATCTTCCAACATCCGCTGCAAAGGGTTCCGCCTAGGACCAGCAGAGGTCCGGAAGTTACCCCGGGACCTCAGCGGAATCAAGATGGGTCAAGAGGAAACCAGCAAGGATTCCTCCAGACCAAAAGGAATATAGTCCGCCCGGACCATGATTTATATGAACCAGAAAACCCAGAACCGGTCGATCTATCCCACCTTGTGAACCCCGATAGCCCATTCTCTACGGCTATACAGAGCCATGCCCTGCCATTAAAGATGAAATACCCCCAGCATTTGGGGTACTATGATGGAAAAAGTGATCCGGATGACTTCTTGAAGAAGTTCATCGGAGCATCATTGATTCAAAGATGGGATATGCCCACCACATGCCATGCATTCTCTTATTCATTAACAGATGATGCTCGGGAGTGGATCGATGGTTTGCCCAGAAACAGCATCGATAGCTTTGAAACACTGAGGAACAAGTTTAGATCCCAGTTCAACATGCAGAAGAAGCACAAAAAAACTCATATCTCCGTGCACAATATTAAGCAAAAAGAAAGCGAGAAGACAAGGGATTTCATTGTCAGATACACCAACGAAACCCAACAGGTGCGGGGATTACCAGAAAGCCAAAGGATCTCAGGACTCATCCACGGGCTTCGTATAATAGATCTCATTGAGCACCTAAGCACCGATTTACCTGAAACCTGCGATGGTCTGACGGACAAAGCTCATATCTGGTTGGACGCGAGGGAAACAACGAACGTTGACTACTCCTCCAGAAGAAAAAGGAAGGAGTATGGAAGCAACGGAAGATTTTCCCGATATGGCCGAGACGACAACCAGTGGTCAGGTAGAGACAGAGACAGTGGGATAGACATCCTGTCCAATCTAACCAAGACCCCAAAACAAAATTTGCTTACGGAACGGATTGCTTCAACTTTCCAGACTCCAACTAAGCTCATAACAAAGAAGAAAAATATGGACAAGTACTGTGAATATCACAGGGACCATGGACATGACACAAATAACTGCAGAAATTTAAGAAGAGCTATTGAAGAAGCTGTATAGTCAGGAAAGCTGGACCACCTTGTCAAGGGGATCCGTCAGGCAACAAGAGTAAAAAGCAAAGTGGACAAAGTAGAAAAAACACCACCAGCACAGATCCTCACGATACGCTCCGAGGTGCACAAAGATCAACCACAAGAGCAGTACTACCAATTCCCGCCTTTAGAGGATATAATTCCTTCTAATAGACCGATTATCATCGAAGCCAATATCGCAGGGAACAAAATGAGGAACGTTCAGATAGACGGTGGGAGTGAGTGTGATATTCTCTACGAAAAGTGCTTCTCCAAGTTGCCAAGGAATGTCAGAGAGAAGCTAAGGAAAGTGGAAAGGCCACTCATAGGGTTTGCAGGAGAATGGACATGGCCGGTTGGAGAGCTACGAACAGAGGTAACAATTGGGAAATACCCGAATTGGAGAACCGAAAAAATCACATTCCTGGTCATCACAACAGACTCTGGCAATAACGCAATCTTTGGAAGGGAAGCAATGAGAAAATTTGGAATTGTAGCGTCTACGATCCACTCGCAAATAAGATTCCAAAGCAAATCAAGAATAACAACACTATTGTCAAATTCACTCGCTGAACGAAGGGCGCACGGGAGCAGCGGAGCTCAGCAGATGATACAGAGCCCTCCATGCACCCAGAAGAAAAGACGCACATCCTGGAAACACCAAGTTTCAAAAGGATCAAACGCAAAAGGAACCGACAGGCCAAGAGGTACAATACCTTCAGAGGCCTGGGGAAAAAGACGGAGGCTCAGAAAAACCTCCGCCAAAAGGTAAATTCCTTGAAAAGACAGATGGGATAAGCCCAATTAGATATCGGATAAGTCCCGCCAAAGAAAGCTAGCAGCTAGGAACCTTACTATGTAACGTCCTCCTGCCAATTATTTTACAATAAAATAAAGCTTTCAACAAATCTTAAGATCGATCAATATAACATAAACGCGCGTAAAAGTTAAATAAAAGACTCCATGTAAATGTTCAAGGGGACGCCCATTAAGACATTCATGGAGCAACAAAAAGAGCCTCCCGAACAAAAAGGGAAAGACCAACAAACCACTCAGAGACGGACTCATTATAAATGACGAAGTCAAGGGTAGGTTAAATACCACTCAGAGGCGGACTCATTATGATAAAGTCAAGGGTAGGATAACGGATTGTAGATCTCAAAATAATATGTACAGAGACCTCCCCCAACATGAAGGAAGGCCGATCAAGTATTCATCAAATTAGGCACGCAGGGAGGATAAAAGGAGACAAATTGTTCAAAGGAGCCACACATATTGTTCTAAAACATTTTCATTAAACAAACACTAAAATCCGACAATGCCAAGAAAGTTACGGAGCAACCTGCAGGAGATCTGAGGGAGAGGTTTCAGGATTAGACGTTAGCCTACGAAGGTATGCAGAGTCAACGTTGGTCAGCTCATCCAATGCAGAATCAAGGTGAGCAGTTGTGCCTTCAGGGATAATGCGGCCCCCAAAATCTACAATACCTTCAGCAACTAGGGCACGCATCAATCCCGCTTCTGCATCAATTCTGTTAAAATTACAAACCTTCGACAACAGCTCACCAACCTCAGGACCATGAAGGAACGACTTGCATACACGGGGAATTACCTCTACAATCAGCCTTCTATATTTCCTGATTTGATCAGCAAGTGCATCCTGAGCCTCCTTCAGCAGCATATCCTTCTCACGAGCTTGGTCTGTAAGAACACTAACCTCTGTCTCCTTCTCCGAAATGATCCTCTGCATATCTGTCCTTACATTATTGAGCTCGGATTGAAGAGCCCCACAGTCCACCTCCAGTTCAGCTGCCTTTGCCTCCGAAGCATGCTTCTCCGACGTCAATTTCTCAGACTGCTCCTTCGTTGGCCCAGACCCCTCAAAGGCCTCCCGCAATCTCTCATTCAGTGTAACCTCCGTGAATTTTGACCCGTTGACTTTTGTGTAATTTGACTAACAAACTTGTTGAATGAAATAATTGAGCCCATTTGTGATTATATGACTATGTGGTATGTTAGTCGGGTCGTTAATATGTTTGTTTGGCGTTCAATTGTGTAATCGATTGTAGTTTTGGCTTATAGGGGGAAACGGGTCGACCCATGGGTTGTCCATGACCCATGAGCCAACTAGTTACCCATCCCCCCCCCCTTATCCTTTCATTTCATATCTTTCTATCTATCTTCTCTATTTCTCTCAAACAAAAGAAAACCAATTCATTCTTCATCCTCTTCTTGCATCAAATTAGTGTTGGATCGGTTATAACATAGAAATCATAGTCATCTTCATCTCGTTTGCTTCCCATTGAAGAATCAAAAGCCAAGTTCTTGCAATTCACCCATTTTGGATGTAGTGCCTGACTCCGAGTATATAGACATATATATCTCGATGATTTTGAGATACAGCCTTGTTCATTGTGATGACAGAAGGGTATCGTTGCATTGGTGACTGGCGTTCACGCATAAGATAGGCATGTTGACTTATTTATGCATTTGGTACTTGCATTTGATATTTATATCATTGAGCATTCATTTACACGCATTTTCGTACTTATGTAATCTTGTTGATTGGATATTGTTGTGTTACTTAGAGGCTCACTGTAAGTCACGTCTAGCCTCTACTTGTACATTATGATTATTGTTTATGGTTCCTTGTGGACCATTACTACGAACTCACCAACCTTGTGTTGACTATGCTTAGTACACTTTTCAGGTAATCAGGTTAATCCTGGGCGTGGAGTATAGTTGCTTGCTTGCTTGCTTGCTTGCTGTTTAACCCGGGCTTTGGACTTGATGAATCAAGGATTCATAGCTTCTCTTTTGCATTATACTTAGGATTGCTTGCTTGCTTGCTTGCTTGCTTGCTTGCTTGCTTGCTTGCTTGCTTGCTTGCTTGCTTGCTTGCTTGCTTGCTTGCTTGCTTGCTTGCTTGCTTGCTTGCTTGCTTGCTTGCTTGCTTGCTTGCTTGCTTGCTTGCTTGCTTGCTTGCTTGCTTGCTTGCTTGCTTGCTTGCTTGCTTGCTTGCTTGCTTGCTTGCTTGCTTGCTTGCTTGCTTGCTTGCTTGCTTGCTTGCTTGCTTGCTTGCTTGCTTGCTTGCTTGCTTGCTTGCTTGCTTGCTTGCTTGCTTGCTTGCTTGCTTGCTTGCTTGCTTGCTTGCTTGCTTGCTTGCTTGCTTGCTTGCTTGCTTGCTTGCTTGCTTGCTTGCTTGCTTGCTTGCTTGCTTGCTTGCTTGCTTGCTTGCTTGCTTGCTTGCTTGCTTGCTTGCTTGCTTGCTTGCTTGCTTGCTTGCTTGCTTGCTTGCTTGCTTGCTTGCTTGCTTGCTTGCTTGCTTGCTTGCTTGCTTGCTTGCTTGCTTGCTTGCTTGCTTGCTTGCTTGCTTGCTTGCTTGCTTGCTTGCTTGCTTGCTTGCTTGCTTGCTTGCTTGCTTGCTTGCTTGCTTGCTTGCTTGCTTGCTTGCTTGCTTGCTTGCTTGCTTGCTTGCTTGCTTGCTTGCTTGCTTGCTTGCTTGCTTGCTTGCTTGCTTGCTTGCTTGCTTGCTTGCTTGCTTGCTTGCTTGCTTGCTTGCTTGCTTGCTTGCTTGCTTGCTTGCTTGCTTGCTTGCTTGCTTGCTTGCTTGCTTGCTTGCTTGCTTGCTTGCTTGCTTGCTTGCTTGCTTGCTTGCTTGCTTGCTTGCTTGCTTGCTTGCTTGCTTGCTTGCTTGCTTGCTTGCTTGCTTGCTTGCTTGCTTGCTTGCTTGCTTGCTTGCTTGCTTGCTTGCTTGCTTGCTTGCTTGCTTGCTTGCTTGCTTGCTTGCTTGCTTGCTTGCTTGCTTGCTTGCTTGCTTGCTTGCTTGCTTGCTTGCTTGCTTGCTTGCTTGCTTGCTTGCTTGCTTGCTTGCTTGCTTGCTTGCTTGCTTGCTTGCTTGCTTGCTTGCTTGCTTGCTTGCTTGCTTGCTTGCTTGCTTGCTTGCTTGCTTGCTTGCTTGCTTGCTTGCTTGCTTGCTTGCTTGCTTGCTTGCTTGCTTGCTTGCTTGCTTGCTTGCTTGCTTGCTTGCTTGCTTGCTTGCTTGCTTGCTTGCTTGCTTGCTTGCTTGCTTGCTTGCTTGCTTGCTTGCTTGCTTGCTTGCTTGCTTGCTTGCTTGCTTGCTTGCTTGCTTGCTTGCTTGCTTGCTTGCTTGCTTGCTTGCTTGCTTGCTTGCTTGCTTGCTTGCTTGCTGACCCTATACATAAGCATCTGGGACAGTAGAATCCTCTTAAGTGTATGTACGTATAGTTGGTTTAAGTTGAAATTATTGATTTATGATCGGTGATTATTGATTGTTGGCTCACGTTCGTTGAATGTTGATTATCGGCTTATAACTTACGATTATTGATTGTTGGTTCATGACTGATGCATTTACATTTGATTGTAAGCATTGCATACATTATTGATAGTTGGTTCATGACTGATGCATTTACATTTGATTGTAAGCAATACATACATTATTGATTGTTGGTTCATGACTGATGCATTTACATTTGATTGTAAGCATTGCATACATTATTGATGACCCTCGGCAGGGGATTGCCGACATCCTGGTGCATAGATGTATGCACCCATTTTGGATGTAGTGCCTGACTCCGAGTATATAGACATATATATCTCGATGATTTTGAGATACAGCCTTGTTCATTGTGATGACAGAAGGGTATCGTTGCATTGGTGACTGGCGTTCACGCATAAGATAGGCATGTTGACTTATTTATGCATTTGGTACTTGTTTCGTCTTTGTAATGGATTCACTGAATCTTTATTTGCATTTAGTTCTTGTTCTATTGTAATTCCACCTTGTGCTATATGATTTCCGTGATATTCCGAGCCTCGGCTTGGGGTGTTACAGAATGGTGGCCCATGCGTGGTCGTAGAGAATTAGGCGGTTTGACCTAGACTACGGCTTAAGTTAAAACTCTTCATATAGCATGCATGGTTAGGAAATTTGTGTGCAATGTGAATTTTGTGAATCCCCGTGTGAGTTCGTAGTTAAGACCACTTGTATGATAGCTTGAATTCAATGTGATGAATGTGGATTGTAGTTAATATGGGTTGTTGTTGTTAATTGTTGGAACTAATGTGATGATTTAGGGCAAAATGATGGGATGCCATTAACTTAGTATAATATTGTGGCAACCCTAAAAGAACCCGATCAACTCTTTTATGGTTACCCGATATTATAGCAAGTTCATGACATCGTGGATTGCGCACGTGTGGCTTAAAGTATAATAAGGAACCGATATGCTTAATGGAAGTTGATTAGGTGGAAGGTTAGCCGTTGGTACACCTTGTATACATACCCGGTCAATAACTAGAGAGCATATCGAATTCGGATTATACTTTGAATCATTCGTGTTAGTTGTTTGATTGCATGATGTAATGAGCATGATTACTTGATGTTATGATATGTAAAAATCCCTTATGATGCTAACACTTTTGCCTTAGCATAATGTTATGAAATGAGTATGTGGTATCGGTATGAGAGCATTGACTACTTGTGTGACTAACATGTGAGCATTTGAGACTAACTCTCGGGTCAACGTGTCACTTGTTTTATAGAAATGGCGAGACCCAGGAGAACCGGAACGAACTATAGGGCTGAAGAGGAAGAACCTCAACCGGAAGCTCAACCGGAGGTACAAGGAGGTAGGGGCCGTGGTAGGGGCCAAGGAAGGGGTCGTGGTGAGGTCCCTGAGCCAAACATGGCCGAGGTGATTGCTCAAACGATCGCCAATATCATGCCAACCATTATTGCTCAAGTCACGGCAAATCTTGGGCAAAATAATGTGGCTCAAAACAACGAAGCTCCAGAAAATGAAAATAATGAAAATGCCCAACCTCATGCCGAAGAAAATGAAGAAGAGGGACCGGTGGGAATTGGAAACGGTATGCCCATGAATAATCAATATGGCGGATACCGTCAAGGGTGTATATTTAAAGATTTTAAAAGTTGTGGGGCACCGGAGTTTGATGGGAAAGGTGGTCCCACGGAATGTATAAGGTGGTTTGAAGCGATAGAGGCGGTGATTGAAAGGAGTCATTGCACCTATGATGACCGGATTTCCTATGCATCCGGCATGTTTAGGCATGACGCCTTGAGTTGGTGGAACCAAGAAATAACCTTGGGACGGACTCATAACTTGGAGTGGATCGACTTCAAGAACAAAGTAAAAGCAAAGTTTTGTCCTCCGTATGAACTACAAAACTTGACCATCGAGTTTGCTAATCTCAACATGGAGGGAGCCGATTACAAGGGCTATGTTAGACGATTTCAAGAGTTGTCTACCCTCATTCCTCACTTGGTAGGTACCGAGCCTCAGGCCATCCAGAAGTTCGTATTGGGCTTGAATCCTCAAGTCCGATCATATGTAAACTCCAACATGCCTACTTCTTTGGCTAATGCGGTTAACCAAGCCGGGAGTGTGACTGAAGATTTGTTGAGGAGTGGTGTTTTGAGCAAATCCTCAACGAACAAGAGGAAAGAAGTGGGAGAGTCGAGTGGGGTAAAGAAGATGGGAAAGTTTGACCCTAGAAATGCTAATAGGGGTAGGGTGATGGCGGCGGTGGAACCGGCTAAGAAGGCTTATTCTGGGCCTCATCCTTTCTGTGGGAGATGCAACAAGCATCATCCCGCCAATAACCAATGTGGAGCATGCTTTAATTGCAATCAACTCGGGCACGAAGCTAGAAATTGTAGAGCTCCAAGGGCGGGTCCAATGAATGTGGCTCCCGTTCGGGCCGTTCCTCCTCAAGGTAACCAAAGAAGAGGCGAATGTTTTGAATGTGGTAGCCGTGACCACTACCGTAATAATTGTCCTCGATGGGTGGGACAACAAGTTCAAGTAGCCGTTCACCCCAATCAACTCCAAATGGTCGGGCCTAACCAAAACCGGGGCCAACAAGGCCATCAAGTGCAACCACGCGGCCGAGCCTTTGCGGCCAATGTAAATGAAGCCCGCAACGATCCCAACGTAGTAGCAGGTACCTTTCTCCTTAATGGTCACTATGCCACCGTCCTATTTGATTCCGGGGCCGATTATAGCCTCGTGTCTTCTAATTTTGTTCCTTTGATTGATGTGAATCCTTGTGCTTTAAACTATGTGCTTGACATTGAAATGGTAAACGGGTCACTAACTAAAATTAGTCAAATACTTCGCGATTGTGTCTTGACTTTGGAAGATGTCGATTTCTTCATAGACCTTATGCCTTTGGATATTGGGAGTTTTGATGTTATTGTGGGTATGGATTGGTTAACGGCGGTGAAAGCGACTATTGATTGTGGTGAGAGAGTTGTTAAGATACCTTTGACTAACGGTAGAATTCTTAGGGTTCAAGGTGAAATCTCCGATTCCTCAAATTCTAAGGTCTTTAGTGCTACCGTCACAAGGGTAGAATTGAAGACTGTTCCTATTGTTTGTGAATTTCCCGATGTTTTTCCGGATGACTTGCCGGGATTACCTCCAACTCGTGAACTAGATTTTCGTATTAATCTTATCCCCGAAGCCGCGCCCGTAGCAAAAGCTCCTTATAGACTAGCTCTAACCGAAATGCAAGAGCTACAAACTCAACTCAAGGAACTCCAAGAGAAGGGTTTCATTCGCCCTAGTCAATCTCCTTGGGGTGCTCCTGTTCTCTTCGTCAAAAAGAAAGATGGGTCCTTCAGAATGTGTATCGACTACCGGGAATTAAACAAGCTCACAGTGAAGAACCGGTATCCCCTCCCAAGAATCGATGACTTATTTGATCAACTTCAAGGTGCTAAGCACTTTTCAAAAATCGATCTTCGCTCGGGTTATCATCAACTCCGGGTACATGAAGATGATATCCCCAAAACGGCTTTTCGCACAAGGTATGGTCATTTTGAATTCACCGTGATGCCTTTTGGGTTGACTAATGCACCGGCGGTGTTCATGGACTTGATGAACCGGGTGTGTCAACCATACTTAGACAAGTCTGTCATTGTGTTCATTGATGACATACTTGTATACTCGAAGACAAAGGAGGAGCATGTTGAGCACTTGCGTGAGGTGCTTGAACTACTAAGAAAAGAGAAGTTGTATGCCAAATTCTCCAAGTGCGAGTTTTGGTTGGAAGAGGTCCACTTTCTTGGTCACGTAGTGAGCAAGGATGGTATTCATGTGGATCCAAGCAAGATTGAAGCGGTCAAGAATTGGAGAAGACCCGAAACGCCATCCGAGATCCGTCAATTCCTTGGATTGGCGGGTTACTATAGAAGATTCATTGAAAACTTCTCCCGTATTGCACAACCACTCACCCTCTTGACTCAAAAAGATAGAAACTTTGAATGGGGCGAAAAACAAGAAAACGCCTTCCAAACTCTTAAAGATATGTTATGTGACGCTCCTATTTTGACGCTACCGGATGGAATCGAAGATTTTGTTGTTTATTGTGATGCTTCGGGGCAAGGGTTGGGTTGTGTTCTTATGCAAAGGGGTAAAGTCATTGCTTATGCCTCTCGTCAATTGAAGGTGCATGAGAAGAACTACCCGACACATGATTTGGAATTGGGAGCGGTTGTGTTTGCTTTGAAGTGTTGGAGGCATTATCTCTATGGCACCAAATGTGTGATTTATACCGATCACAAAAGTCTCCAACACATCTTCAACCAAAGTGAATTGAATATGAGGCAAAGGCGTTGGTTAGAACTATTTAGTGATTATGATTGTGACATCCGTTATCACCCGGGCAAGGCAAATGTAGTAGCCGATGCCTTGAGCCGAAAGGAGAGAGTGAAACCAAGACGGGCTAGAGCTATGAGCCTCACGGTAGGGCCAAATATTCGTGATCGGATCATTGAAGCCCAAATTCAAGCCACCCTACCGGAAAATTTTGGAAACGAGAACCTAGATGGCATGGAACAACAATTCGACCGGAAGAATGATAATGGGCTATACATGGTTGAAAGACTTTGGGTTCCTATTTTCGGCGACTTAAGAACACTTATTATGAATGAAGCTCACCTATCGCCTTATTCGGTCCATCCCGGGTCGGATAAGATGTACTTTGACTTGAAAGATTTGTATTGGTGGCCGGGCATGAAGCGTGATGTGGCTAGGTATGTGAGTGAGTGTCTTACTTGCTTACAAGTCAAAGCCGATCACAAGAAGCCACCCGGATTGTTGGTACAACCGGTGATGCCCGAATGGAAATGGGAGCACATTTCAATGGACTTTATTACAAAACTACCGAAGACAAGAAGCGGTCGTGACACGATTTGGGTGATAGTAGATCGGTTAACGAAGTCGGCTCACTTTTTAGCCATTCGCGAAACCGATAAATTTGACACTTTGGCTCGTTTGTACATTAAGGAAGTAATATCTAAGCATGGAGTGCCGATTTCTATCATTTCCGATAGAGATGCCCGTTTCAAATCAAAATTTTGGGAAGCCTTTCAAAAAGCCATGGGTACTCGACTTGACATGAGTACGGCGTTTCACCCTCAAACGGATGGGCAAACCGAGAGAACCATTCAAACACTTGAAGACATGTTGAGGGCATGTGCAATTGATTTTGGTGGAAGTTGGGAAGACCATTTGCCACTAGTCGAGTTTTCATACAACAATAGTTATCATGCTACCATTCAAATGGCGCCCTTTAAGGCATTGTATGGTAGGATATGTCGTTCTCCCCTAGCTTGGGCGGAAATTGGAGAGAGTCAACTAATCGGGCCCGAAATTGTGATTGAAACGACTAAGGTAATATCTCAAATTAAGGAAAAGTTGCAATTGGCCCGTGAGCGTCAAAAGAAGTATGCCGATGTGAGGCGAAGACCGTTGGAGTTTGAAGTTGGTGATTATGTACTTTTGAAGGTATCACCTTGGAAGGGTGTTGTACGTTTTGTGAAGCGGGGAAAACTTGCGCCAAGGTATATTGGTCCTTTCAAGATTCTTGAACGGGTTGGGAAAGTTGCTTATCGGCTAGAATTGCCTCAAGAGCTTAATGGTGTGCATGATGTGTTTCATATTTGCAACTTGTGCAAGTGTTTGGCGGATCCTACACATCATGTGCCTATGGACGAAATTAGGGTTGATTCGAATTTGAACTTTGTTGAAGAGCCGGTAGAGATCTTGGATCGTCAAGAAAAGAAACTCAAGAGTAAACGCTACACGATTGTTAAGGTTAGATGGAATGCTAGACGTGGAGCCGAGTTCACTTGGGAGCGAGAGGATCACATGAAGTCTAAGTATCCGCATTTATTTAGTAATTAGTGTTTTGTTGAATTTCGGGACGAAATTCTTTCAACGGGGGGATAATGTAACATCCGTGAATTTTGACCCGTTGACTTTTGTGTAATTTGACTAACAAACTTGTTGAATGAAATAATTGGGCCCATTTGTGATTATATGACTATGTGGTATGTTAGTCGGGTCGTTAATATGTTTGTTTGGCGTTCAATTGTGTAATCGATTGTAGTTTTGGCTTATAGGGGGAAACGGGTCGACCCATGGGTTGTCCATGACCCATGAGCCAACTAGTTACCCATCCTCCCCCCCTTATCCTTTCATTTCATATCTTTCTATCTATCTTCTCTATTTCTCTCAAACAAAAGAAAACCAATTCATTCTTCATCCTCTTCTTGCATCAAATTAGTGTTGG
Organism: Erigeron breviscapus; assembly: GCA_034093135.1. Taxonomy (NCBI): domain Eukaryota; kingdom Viridiplantae; phylum Streptophyta; class Magnoliopsida; order Asterales; family Asteraceae; genus Erigeron; species Erigeron breviscapus. The sequence goes on along the minus strand of CM067168.1, from coordinate 52,195,745 downwards.
ATCGGTTATAACATAGAAATCATAGTCATCTTCATCTCGTTTGCTTCCTATTGAAGAATCAAAAGCCAAGTTCTTGCATTTCACCCATTTTGACCTAATTTCGGGTTCTAGCTCAAAGAGGAGTTTTGGTAAGTCTAATTCATCTCATTAGTACCTACTTATGTTTGTTTATGTATTTCTAGTCATCTTGAACAATTACAAGTCTTGAATCGAGTCCAAAGACGATTTAGGGTAACTAGGGTTTTGATTAGGGTTGAAACGATTTGGTATGATTTTGATGTTAAAGGTTGGATTTATGGTGTGGGTTAAGTGTGGTTATGTGTAACAATGCTCAAGTATGCTTCAAAATAAGTTACAAACACTTACAAATCGTTTTGGATGTCATATGGGTTGTTTTTGGGTTTTTGGTTCGGACTGCAGCTGCTGCTGCTTCTGGCCAGAACTGGGCCACTGCGGCGCAGTGGCTTAGGCCTAGCCCACTGCGGCACAGTGGCTAGGGCCTGGTCAATTCATGGTTAGCCCACTGTGGCGCAGTGAGCTTGGCAAAGGCTCACTGCGGCGCAGTGGTTAGATTCTGGAAATTATGCGCGTCGATTTTTAAACGTTAATAACTTTTGATCCGTAACTCCAAATAAGTCGTATGACCTATCGTTGGAATCGTAAGAGAGTCTAGTTTCTTGTAGTAACACTCTTTTTGTATGAATCTTTTGTCATTTCTAAAAAGGTCGAGTCGAATGCGTCTTGTTCTTACTCGTTAAAGTTGGAAAGGCGTTTAGGGTTTGTGACTTGACCTAATTGTGCTAAACCAACTTGTTTATGATTGTAGAGTTGACATTATGGTATATTGATGTATAATTATAGGTTGTGGACGTGTGGACCGTAATACGCGCTTGTAATCTTATACTAGCTTCTTTGTCGGACAAGGTGAGTTTCGTATCTCCCTACTCGCTTGAGATTCGGGCTGAAAAGTGTAAACTTGCGTGTTTACTTACGTTGTTGATTGATTGATTGATTTTTGAATGTTGGATTGTTGAGTTATTATTGATTGTTGATTGTTGATTGACTTGATTGATTGATTGATTGATTGTTGATTGATGATTGATTGATTGTTGATTGATTTTTGATTCGTTTGTGATTATTATATATTGCTTGATTGATTGATTGATTGATTGATTGATTGATTGATTGATTGATTGATTGATTGATTGATTGATTGATTGATTGATTGATTGATTGATTGATTGATTGATTGATTGATTGATTGATTGATTGATTGATTGATTTGATTGACGGCTTATTAATTGATTGACTTGATTGATTGCTTATTGTTGTTATTGATTATTGATTGATGGTCTTGATTGTTGGATTGATGTGATGGTTCTTTTCGTTGTTGATTGATTGATTGATTTGGTTTGAATGTTGGATTGTTGAGATGGTTATTACGCTTGAATGACTTGGTTTATGTTTGATAAGTACTTCGTTAATATTAGGATAGACGTACATACCTGAAAGTCGGTTATACCTTCATTGGGTTTTAGATGTGGTGGGAAGGCTGCGGGTGACCCTATATATAAGCATCTGGGACTCGAAGGAAGTAGAATCCTCTTAAGGGTATGTACGTATAGTTGGTTTAAGTTGAAATTATTGATTTATGATCGGTGATTATTGATTGTTGGCTCACGTTCGTTGAATGTTGATTATCGGCTTATAACTTACGATTATTGATTGTTGGTTCATGTTCATAGTATATTGATTGTTGGTTCATGACTGATGCATTTACATTTGATTGTAAGCATTGCATACATTATTGATGACCCTCGGCAGGGGATTGCCGACATCCTGGTGCATAGATGTGTGCACCCATTTTGGATGTAGTGCCTGACTCCGAGTATATAGACATATATATCTCGATGATTTTGAGATACAGCCTTGTTCATTGCGATGACAGAAGGGTATCGTTGCATTGGTGACTGGCGTTCACGCATAAGATAGGCATGTTGACTTATTTATGCATTTGGCATTTGGCACTTGCATTTGATATTTATATCGTTGTGCATTCATTTACACGCATTTTCGTACTTATGTAATCTTGTTGATTGGATATTGTTGTGTTACTTAGAGGCTCACTGTAAGTCACGTCTTGCCTCTACTTGTACTTTATGATTATGATTTATGGTTCCTTGTGGACCATTACTACGAACTCACCAACCTTGTGTTGACTATGCTTAGTACACTTTTCAGGTAATCAAGTTAACCCTGGGCGTGGAGTATAGTTGCTTGCTTGCTTGCTGTTTAACCCGGGCATTGGACTTGATGAATCAAGGATTCATAGACCTTCTCTTTTGCATTATACTTAGGATTAATTGCCATCTTTTGAATGCTCCTCTGTAACTTTGACGGTTATTGCTCCTTTTGTATTTTGGTACTTGTTTCGTCTTTGTAATGGATTCACTGAATCTTTATTTGCATATAGTTCTTGTTCTATTGTAATTCCACCTTGTGCTATATGATTTCCGTGATATTCCGAGCCTCGGCTTGGGGTGTTACATTCAGTGCGCTACCAATAACAACACTGCATAAGACTGAGCGGTTGAAGAAAGCAGAGAGTTCCGAGACCTGCATATTCATCAACCCGTTGACCCAGCCAGAAGGAGGAATGTTTTGTAGATAACGATGACACGTAGAGGAATCAAGAGCCTCCTCAAGATGGTTGAAGGCTGCAAAGGAAAGCAATACAAAATGTAGAGGTTGGCAACGATATATACAACACAGAGGTAAGTTAAGAAAACTTACAAGTTGACTGTCCAGGCACTTCCACATTCCTGGTCTTACTCTTCTTCGGACGGGAGCTACTAACATCCCTGGACGATTTTTCCTCTTCTTTAAGCGACTGGCAACAGTATTTGCCGGGGCAACATTCCCAACTTCTTCCCCTTCGCCAACGCCGTCAGAAACATCCACCACATCCTGATTTTCAACCTGTTCCTGAGTTAAGGGAACAGGTGTTTCAGCTAACACCTCTGTAGAAGGACCCTCATGAACTGTAGACGGTGGGGTCGACGGAGGAGTAAGAGCCACCGGTTTGTAGACAAGGCTAGACAATGCAGGCTGCCTATCAATCAACTGCTTAAAAGACATCTTTGCAAATGAAGAAACCTTGAATTAATAACTACAACATTCAGACAGAGAAGCAAACAGGGAAAGGATGAAGCAACCTACCCTGACCATCCATTTCAATAGAGAAGTCACTCTCACCATGTTCCAAACATGAGACCACACGGGACTTAAACAACACAACCTCTGGATATATACACAGCTTAACACAATAAGAAGATAGGAGATCAACATCAACTTGCCTTACACCAAAAACACTAGGAACCCCTATGGGCTTATACTTTAACCTAATTCTATCCAATAAACCAGCACGCTCAGGAGGGATCAATGAATGGCTAATAAAAACAAAAGCATCCTTCCAATCCCTAACTTCTACACCACCAGTAACAAACAACTCATAATCACCATTCTTCGAGACAGTAACCCAATCACCAGATTCTTTAAGTATATAAAAGAATTTAAACAAAGCTACCGATGGTTCTATAAGATTAGCACAACAAAGGACTTGGAAGGCAATTATTTTTGCGATTCCAGTCGGATGAACAGTAGAGACATGACACCGATAATAATCCAAGACGGCGAGAAGGAAGGAAGATAACGGAACCCTAAGATTACCAAGGGTAAAAGCTCGGACATACAATCTAAAGAAATCAGCAGGAGGATCACAGATGGATTGCCCTCTTTCCGGATACCGGATCAAATTAGGGTTTTGCAAGAAGTATGTGGACACGAAGTTCTGATAATCAGAACGACTAAATACATTGGTTACGCTACCTATTCCTCTCTTCGACATTGTAAGGGAATAAACAAAGAAGAAAGATGGAGAAGGTTACCTGATGGAGACCGATGAACAGAGCAAGCGGAAGAAGAAATTTTGGGGTAATATACAATAACAAGGAAATAACCCTTTTTTTTTCTTGGTAATAAGTTGGTATTTATGGGTAATAATCACGGGTAACTACCCAGTGATAAGTCACCCCGGTTTCACGCCAACAAGTTGCCACTAAGGGATAAGCTGTTATTACGACCCTTTATACGCAGCTTTAATGAGGGATTAAGGTGATCCGATGGACAAGTTGCGTCACGGAGTATTGAAGCAACGGAGCACAATTTTGGAGTCTAACCGGATACCCTGATGACAGTCTCTCCAGCTAGACTAGGGGGCTTGATGATATACCCTATACGGAGCTCTAGCTCCGTATCCGAAGCAGAAGTAGAGCCATCTTCGCACAGGTAAATTCACTTATCTATATACCCAAAACGGAGCTCGACCTCCGTTCAAAATGATTAGTCCGGAGCTTAGGTAACAAATACCCAGCTCCGAGGAAATATACAAGAAAGATCGGATATAGATCTTTTTCCATGATTATCCGATTAAACAATATATCGAGTTCCGAATTACTAGGACATGGCTTTGTAACAAGATTACTACAAGGGGGTATTTGGTAGAGGTGAATGGAAAGGTGAGAATGAGAATTCTTTTCCTATCCCTTGTTTGTTTTAAGTATAGAATGGATATGAAGAATCAAAAAGCCATTCTCTTTCCACCTTTTTGTTTCCACTTAAAAACCTAAAGAATGGAGGGAAAGGAAAAAAGAGGCCATGTCTTTTTTTCATTCACACATGGAATTTGATTGTGGCAATAAATAAAGAGGTATAAATACATACTATCATGTGCATTGCACATGTTTTTTAGATCTGAAAATTGTTTGAACTCTAATACCAAATTTCTCTCTGATGGTTTTGAAGATTTCTTCTTCAGTTGCTCTCGTCATCATCTTTACTGCTTCTTTAGTTTATTTCCCCTTTCTTCAGGTTTTTTCTAGCCATCCATACATGTTTTTAACCTAATTAACGCACCAACAATTTCTTTTGCTGTTTGATTTAATCCAAATTTTCATTCCTAATTGATTTCAATGAGATATTTAGATTGCTAAAAGTTGACTTCGTCTCTTTATATGGATTATATAAATAACGCATTTTTTGTAGGCAACAAGTATGATTATAATACCATGTATTTTTTTGGTTTAATAATTGTATATCATAATTGTTTGTTCTTCTTCTCCTTGAAAGTTACAAACTTTAAAACATATGGAAAAGAATCTTTTGCATCCACGTCGCTTTGTTAGTTATGATCATTCAAATTTTTTATGTGGACTGCCAGTGTTCGTTTTTGTTCCTATCAAATACCATATGCGTTATTTGCAGTTTCAATGAAGATGATGGTAGTATAGAATCATTCGGTAAAACTGTAAAAGTCTATACCTTTTTACATAAATCAAGTTAGTTATCTTAAATAAATAAATAAAAACGTATATAAAAAGACATTTCTGTAACACCCGTTTCGTAAAAATATGGATTTCCAAAAATTTTGCCTAACGGCGTTAAATCATGCGGAAACGATTTAGGAAAATACTCAACTAAGGAAAACAGTTGAGAAAACATAAGTGGTGTTACTAATAGCATCAAATCAGTAATAAAAGAAATCCATAAGATTGCCCAACATAAAGCAATCATAACAAAGTCATATCTAACATATCATATAAACATATCATATCAACATATCATATCGTAAACATATCATATCATAAACCACCGTTCATCATAACATATCATATCGTAAACATATCATATCATAAACCACCGTTCATCATATCATATCATAAACCACCGTTCATCATATCATATCATAAACCACCGTTCATCATATCATATCATAAACCACCGTTCATCATAACATATCATATCGTAAACATATCATATCATAAACCACCGTTCATCATAACATATCATATCGTAAACATATCATATCATAAACCACCGTTCATCATATCATATCATAAACCACCGTTCATCATAACATATCATATCGTAAACATATCATATCATAAACCACCGTTCATCATAACATATCATATCGTAAACATATCATATCATAAACCACCGTTCATCATAACATATCATATCGTAAACATATCATATCATAAACCACCGTATCATAACATATCATATCATAAACATATCATATCATAAACATATCATATCGTAAACATATCATATCATAAACCACCGTTCATCATAACATATCATATCGTAAACATATCATATCATAAACCACCGTTCATCATAACATATCATATCGTAAACATATCATATCATAAACCATATCATATTAACCATATCATATAACATATCATATCGTAAACATATCATATCATAAACCACCGTTCATCATAACATATCATATCGTAAACATATCATATCATAAACCACCGTTCATCATAACATATCATATCGTAAACATATCATATCATAAACCACCGTTCATCATAACATATCATATCGTAAACATATCATATCATAAACCACCGTTCATCATAACATATCATATCGTAAACATATCATATCATAAACCACCGTTCATCATATCATATCATAAACCACCGTTCATCATATCATATCATAAACCACCGTTCATCATATCATATCATAAACCACCGTTCATCATAACATATCATATCGTAAACATATCATATCATAAACCACCGTTCATCATAACATATCATATCGTAAACATATCATATCATAAACCACCGTTCATCATATCATATCATAAACCACCGTTCATCATATCATATCATAAACCACCGTTCATCATATCATATCATAAACCACCGTTCATCATATCATATCATAAACCACCGTTCATCATATCATATCATAAACCACCGTTCATCATAACATATCATATCGTAAACATATCATATCATAAACCACCGTTCATCATATCATATCATAAACCACCGTTCATCATATCATATCATAAACCACCGTTCATCATAACATATCATATCGTAAACATATCATATCATAAACCACCGTTCATCATATCATATCATAAACATAACTACGGGGAAGTATCATAGGCATCGTCATCATTATTCCCCGAGTACCTCCCATATCAACCCAACCACATTTTAGGTTATACATTACCGTTATGGAGGTTATAGTTTATGAAACCATTTTCGTTGCACCCTCAGCGTGACAAAAGTAGTGTATCTTACCTCGTAGTAGTGTACGCGAGCAAACAGAGAGCTAATAGTGCTTAATAGTAATCCCCGACACCTATCGTACATTAACATATGAAATATAAGTCATTTGGGACCTTAAAACAACTCTCGTATGACCTTAAGACTGACCAAGTAAAAGTCCAGCATTAAACCTTACGAATTTAGCCCAAAACGAACTTAGAAAACGAATTTGAACATCAAACGAACTTAGCCTTCGTTTTTAGATTCAAACGAAGATGATCTTCGTTTTGTCAAACGAAGATAGTTTTCCAGAAAACGAATTTAGGCTCAACGAAGATGGCTCAAACGAACTTAAGCCTAAGTTCGTTCAGTATTCAAAAACGAACATGTTCTTCATCTTTTTCCAGAAACGAACGACTATGGCTTCTTCCAAAACACGATTTTGACCTTGTTTAACATATTTAAACATCTTTCGATCATCAAGATCGTTTATACACCCGTTAAACACCATTACGAACATCAATTAACCAAAACATCTTTTAAACTCTAATTAATTGCAAAACCCTTTTTAAATCAGTTTTGAATCAATATTAAAACATCTTTTGATCTGAAAATACAATTAACAACCCATTGATTACCTGATTGCTTTGATAGCCAATTGAAAGTAACCCAAAATACTCAATCAATTTAACCAAAACTTGAACAATTGCTTTAGAAATCGGTTCAGTGATTGGAGAGGCTGTGTAAGTGTAATTATTTGTTAATTGCTGCCAAATCACTCTAGATTAGGTTAATCCTAGCCCTAATCCCGTTTTTAACTTTTCTCCATTGGCAAAACTAGTCCCTGGACTTCATATCGACTTTATTTCACATTCAAACACCTATTGGGGATACATACAACACACTAAAGCACTTTCGCACACTACATAGGCCTTTTACACATCATTTAATCCACTTTATTGTCACTCATTAAAGATAATTAAATCTCACATATAGGGCACATAAACATATAAACACATATTTCCACACAAACATATCACGGACTTAGAATTTGACCTAACGACGTTAGTCAACATATACGTTTAAGTTTTGGGATGTTACAATTTCCATTCCATAATATAACATAACCAAACAAGAGAAGTGATTAATCTTTGTTTTCAATATTGATTCTCTAATTATACCAAACATGTGAATCATTCTATTTTTTTCTATTCCATTCTCTTTTCATTCTTTACTTTAATTCCATTCTTTACCATTCACATGTACCAAACACCCCCCAAATCTCCTCAAGAAGGAAATAAGATATTCATAAAGGAGGAAGAGATTTACCCTAATTCTCTTACCCTCCTCTCCAAGTTTCCTACCCTCTATATAAATAGAGGAAGATATCATACGGCATCATTATCTTTGCCCTCTAAACATACACAACAAACATAGGCGTAAAGCGGCCGCAGCCCTCTTACCGGAAGGGAATCGCATACAAACAATCATCAACACCCTCATCCCCATACTCACACCTCCGGTTGAGCCATATTACGATTATTTGATCAAACAACCAAAAAAACCGTTTATCAATCTCGAACAAAGGTGTAAAAACCTGCGGCTCTGGTACCAGTTGTAAGTCCCCCGGGTCTTACTGAACCGAGATTGACTTAAGGATATGTCGAGGTGCGGAAAATCCTCGAGATAACCCACGGTTTTTATATCTAGCTTTTATGATATATATATATATATATATATATATATAAACATATATATATCTATTGTGTGAACATAAACATATATATAGTTACATATATATATATATATATATATATATATATATATATATATATATATATATATATATATATATATATATATATATATATATATATATATATATATATATATATATATATATATATATATATATATATATATATATATATATATATATATATATATATATATATATATATATATATATATATATATATATATATATATATATATATATATATATATATATATATATATATATATATATATATATATATATATATATATATATATATATATATATATATATATATATATATATATATATATATATATATATATATATATATATATATATATATATATATATATATATATATATATATATATATATATATATATATATATATATATATATATATATATATATATATATATATATATATATATATATATATATATATATATATATATATATATATATATATATATATATATATATATATATATATATATATATATATATATATATATATATATATATATATATATATATATATATATATATATATATATATATATATATATATATATATATATATATATATATATATATATATATATATATATATATATATATATATATATATATATATATATATATATATATATATATATATATATATATATATATATATATATATATATATATATATATATATATATATATATATATATATATATATATATATATATATATATATATATATATATATATATATATATATATATATATATATATATATATATATATATATATATATATATATATATATATATATATATATATATATATATATATATATTTTTATATACCAATGATTTATATTATATATATTGTTTATATATATATATATATATATATATATATATATATATATATATATATATATCTTTGCGTGAACATAAACACTCGTATTTGGTTACAATAGTGAAACGGCTCTCCGGATTCCCTTTATCAACCAACGTGATAATGTGAATCTACAAGCCTACCAAAGCCGGGTGTGTGTTTGCGGTTCGTGCGTGAGATCGAGTATTGCCCACAAGATTACTATATGAGTGTTCTTATAGTTTCTCTCTCTAGGATTTGCTCGTTTCTTTCTCTACACTCTTGTTGAGAATCACGCATACACACACCCTATTTATAGGCAAATGACAAAAACTCTCAAATAACACTTAGAAATATTTGAGTCATGTTTCTGCTGCAGTCAAGATGCAACAACAACAATAACTCAGCTAATGTTTCTACATCAGTAAATACGATGCAACAATATTATCTTAATAACTCATTACATGTAATGTTTACATTCATGTCGAGAACCTGCAAAACATAAATAATAAACAAACATATAAACATAATAGGATCCAATTTGATCAACCATATATGCCAAGGTAATATTATCGACAAACGGTAATTACAAGATAAATTACAAGACTTAAAGCAATAAATAACGTAAAAGTGGAACACAATGTAATTTTTCAAGTGTATTTTATTTATGATGTTAAATAAAATACAAGGTTGTGCGGAATCAAGATAATACAAATATGTAAGTATCCTAACAACCTATGAATTACAAATGATCTATATTTGTTAAATAAACTCTTTAGATCGAGATACTTAAAGTTGTGAAGTATCCCTTTTATGATCGAGAGTATTTAGACAAATTCACCTAATCGCTAAAATGTAGTTTTTGCTAAAAAGTAATTTTGCTTAAGTAATTTGAACGAAGAAATGACTTTGTATTTATAGGCAAATAAATTCAAATAACACTTAGAAATATTTGAGTCATGTTTCTGCTGCAGTCAAGATGCAACAACAACAATAACTCAGCTAATGTTTCTACATCAGTAAATACGATGCAACAATATTATCTTAATAACTCATTACATGTAATGTTTACATTCATGTCGAGAACCTGCAAAACATAAATAATAAACAAACATATAAACATAATAGGATCCAATTTGATCAACCATATATGCCAAGGTAATATTATCGACAAACGGTAATTACAAGATAAATTACAAGACTTGAAATATATATAAAATACATCACACATCTAGAATGCTTGTGTCACCAAGGGATATGCACTAACAGAATTTTAAGAAAATGAAAATACTAACTAAGTTGACTAAACCTAATTTGACCTAATTTAACTTCTAACCTAATTTGACCTAAAATAAATACTGAAAAGTAACTACTTCGTGCCGAAACACAAAATAGGATCGAATTACACTACTAAACTAAGAATGCGTCGCGTCCCCGCAACGGCGCCAAAAGACTTGATGGTGGTTTTTATTTCGTCTTTAAATTTATAAAATGTTGTAAGTCCCTCACTTGATGGTTTAACCCAATAGTGTAAAATACAGCAAGTCAAATATACACTAGATTGGACTAGTATTACTTGAATATAAATGCAAGTATATAAACAAAGTAATACAAGACTTAAAGCAATAAATAACGTAAAAGTGGAACACAATGTAATTTTTCAAGTGTATTTTATTTATGATGTTAAATAAATACAAGGTTGTGCGGAATCAAGATAATACAAATATGTAAGTATCCTAACAACCTATGAATTACAAATGATCTATATTTGTTAAATAAACTCTTTAGATCGAGATACTTAAAGTTGTGAAGTATCCCTTTTATGATCGAGAGTATTTAGACAAATTCACCTAATCGCTAAAATGTAGTTTTTGCTAAAAAGTAATTTTGCTTAAGTAATTTGAACGAAGAAATGACTTTGTATTTATAGGCAAATAAATTCACCAGTGAATTTATTGTGCCATATAAATATGGTTGCATGTATTTAATGAACAAACAAGTTCATTAAATGCATTGGTTAAGTACAAGGATAAAGTCACATCAATGTGATGTATCATCCTTTTAACCAACCACCTTTAAACACGTATGTACTTTTGTGAAGACAAGTGGAATGTTCTTCGAAAAGTGTGTAAAGGCAATAAAGTCAATTCCTCATAATCAGTGTTCAGACTTGTAAGGTCTAGAACACTAACAAAGCTCCAGTCGCAGATCTGGTAAGACTTCCAGTGGACTCTGCCATTTGTCAGTCTTCTTTCTTCTAACTTCAGTCTTTGACTTCAGTGAGAATGTCTTAAGTAGAATAGATCTGGACTTGAGTGAAGTCCAGTGAGCTGAAATCTGGAAGACTCCAGATTTCCTATACAAGTATTTTGCTCATTGGTCTTCCATTATTTCTGGAGAAATCTTCAGTAGGACTCCAGACGTCAAGTCTGGAGTAAGTCCAGTAAACTGGACATAACAAATTCCCCCTATTTGTTTAGAAATAATGCAAGGTTTTTCAAGCTTATATCTATACAATTTTGTATGCTTGAAAAACACTTGTTTTGACTTAGCCTAAAAATTTTAAGTTACTGGAAAACACTTTATAGATCATCAGTGTTCCAGTTTCATCTTTTAGTTCTAACTTAGACTAAATGTGATCACTTACTTTGTGAATCAAAATTTGCAACTTTATTTACAGCCATCAACAAAAATAAGTTACAATCTTTGATAAATAAATACAAGTACAAGTAAGTAGATAAATGATTCAGGCCCTTCTCTTTGAAGATTGTCCAGGTGCATCTTTAGTGCTCTTTCTTTTTGGTGAAGGTGAGGATGGTACAAAATCAGCTGGTCGTATACCCAGAGCAGTCTCCATTTGTTTCTTAACCCTCCAGACCTTCTCAATTCTCTTCAAAAATGCTTTAACATCAGGAGACACATCTGTCTTCCCCCTGAATGTTAAGCCAATCTCCTTCAGTTCAGTCCAACTAAAAGACTTAAGTGAAGCATTCTTCCTTTCATCAGTAAAGTTACCATCTCTGGTCAACTTTACTTCAAACCTGCTCATACCTTCATGATTTTCAGCCAATTTGATTTCAGCACCAATGATCCTTCTTGCATCAGCTCTAAAGTTACCATCTCTGGTCAACTTTACTTCAAACCTGCTCATACCTTCATGATTTTCAGCCAATTTGATTTCAGCACCAATGATCCTTCTTGCATCAGCTCTAAATGCAAACAATTCATAATACTTGTCCTTTTGTTTGGCAATCTGGACCATGGCTTCAGTTTCCCTGGATACTTTCTGTTGTACAATGGCAGACTGGATTTCTTCATGATTGATTCTTAGTGAAGTATCCAAGGGAATGAAATTACTAAGATCTACATCTCTGATTGCTTTGAGCTGTTTGGCAGTGAGTTTGGGTAAACCCTTTATTTTCTTTCTATACTCAAGCTCCAGGGCTGTAGCATTCTTTCTTATCTTCTTCTGGAGGTTCACCAGTTCCTCCGTCCTTTGTCTTAGCAGTTCAGCCACACTGACACCATAAGTAACTGCATCATATGTTTGTTCTTCTAAAGAGTACCTGGAGCGAATATGAACATGATCTAGTGCATCCAGACATTGATGAACTCTGGGATCTTCCTTCATCTTTTTGTATACATCAATGTGAATGCCCAACCTGCCAGCATTGTAAGAATCCAGAGTTCCCATGTTTTCTATCTTCCTTTTGTGGGACAGCAGTTCATCCTTTTGATTTTTCTTGAAAATCTCTATCATAATGCATTGTTGTTCCAGTCTCTTCGAAGTGTCATCACCAGCAGTAGGAAATTCTAATGAACCTTCAGTTGTTTCGATCTCTCCACCAGATACCACATGTTGCTTTCTTTTCAAAGACTTTTGAGTAGTTGGGATATCTGGGAATGCTTCAAACTGGGGCTCACTAGCATCAGTACCAGCAACCTCTTCTTCTTGTTCAATGGCTTCAGTGCCAAGTGTTCTTTGTGTTTCTTGTACACTGGCATCAGTACCAGGCACTTCCTTTTCCAGACTACTAATTCTGGTGGTCAACTTCTGAAGTTCTTCTGTCAGACCTGCCAGTGGTTGAGCTATTCCAGTTTGAATTGCAGTCTGAACAGAAGCCACTAGTTTTGTTTCCAGACCCTGGACTGCCACTTTAATGTTTTCAGTGTTTATGTTCGTGGCCAATACCAGTTCATCTAGTTTTTCAAAAACAAGCTTCTCATTTCCAGCAAACACATTCATTTCTGATGCTAGATTATTCGATAATAAGGACTTAAAATCAGAAACAACCTGGGATGAAGACTGGAGTGATCTCTCCAGATCCGCCACCTTACTTAAAAGGTCTTGGACCTCGGTTGAAGAAGAAGTGGAGAGACCACCAGGAGGAGTAAGATCAGAATCCATTCTGATCACCAATGGAACTTGTGCCTGGACTGCTTCAGAGGGTGTTTCAGTTGTGACAAATGTTGAGTCCACCACACGAGGAAAGTCCAGTGGGGTTTCAAGAGGTGGAGGTTGAGTTGTTGAAGTCTGAAGGGTACTTGGGTTGAAATATGGAGTACTTTGTGGAATAGAAAGAGGTGGAGGTGGTGGTGCATTTAATGATTCTGGTGGTGGTGGCAATTCGGATTCTGGTGGTGAAATATTTGATTCTGGTGGAGGTGGAGGTATTTCTGGTAGGTGTTCTACTTCCACTACATCATGATTACCCAGAAAACTCATGTCAGTATCAAAATTATTACCTGTTGACATGGGTGAATATGCCTCATCCCAAACAAAAGTTTCTCCAACTATTCGATCACCTGTCTGATCACCAACTTCAACATTCAAATCAAGTTGAGTCACCTGCTCAACATTCTGTACCTGCTCATCAACTTGTTCAACAATCAAGGACCCATCCGGATTCATAATATCACCAGCAGTAGAGGTTGAGACTGGAATTACTAGAGGTGAGACTTTAGTAACTATTACCCCTACATTTTCCCTTATTACATCACCAGATTCATGTTGAGTAGAATCTGGATGGCTAGATTCAGTTCTACCGGTGGTAACTGGTACTCCTCCCCTTGTAAGACGTCTGGAACTTCTTGGTTGTCTGGGGGGTTCTTGTATATTTTCAACATCTTGTTGAGAGCCAGAAGCCAACTGGGTTTCTGGTGGTACATTTTGTTGGTCTCCAGAGGGTCCCTCAATGGTTTGATGCCCATCTGGAGCTTCTTCCATCTCTTCTGGTGATGACTCATCAGTAATTTCTCTTCTGAAGTGATGGATCATATTAGCAGGAATATCAACTTCATCAGGTTTCGAAACTAAATTGGTTAGTTCCCTCATATATTCGGCTACTGAAAAGTACTGGGAAGGATAATCATACTGATCACCCAGCAAATGTTTAAAGAAGAGAGAGAGAAAACGAATGAAGGGTATATGGGGCTTTCTGTTCTTTACCTTCAGACGTTCTACCAGATCATCAAAAAAGATCTGGGCAAAATCCACTCTATATCCGAACCAGAGGCAGTAAGCAATCTGTAGGTGTGTCTGGTTGATCTGATCGAGTCCTCCAGAACTATCTCCCAAGTACTCAACAATATGAGTGAAGAAATATCTCCACGAGTCAGTGAGTTTACTCATGTATATGGTGCCTTTTCTTCTTAGCACCCCCTGTTCATCAACAATATCAGTGTGCCCCATCTGCCTGCAGACTTCCCTATAATTGAGACCAGAAGGGAGGACAATGGCCAATTCATTGTCCATAAAATAGTTCAACCTTAGGGCTGCTCTAACAGTATAAACCTTTAAAGTGAGAGGCCTTGTGCCTTGTTTCAGAGTGAAGTAGATGGTAGAATAGTCATTTTCACTGAAATGGGCAGTGTACCAGAATTCACATAAGTATTCATGGTACATATGCCCTGGATTCAAGGTTAGAGCACCATATAATGGAAAACTGAGGAAGAAATCAGTCAATCGCCCAATAATAGAAGTGGGTTGATGAACAGCGGTGAGTTTAGCCATCCAGTTGTTCATATTGATTTGAATGGCTCCTGCCTCTAAAGTGATATAACCAGATTTTTCAACGGTGGCAGGAGGGTTATAGGCAGATGCAAGAAGATTTTTCTCCGATGAAGATTGTCTAGGAGCCATAGTATTTGACAGAAAAATGAAATAGGAAACTGAAAATTAGGGTTTTTGATGATTTGATGATGATTGGAAATTGAATGTAGGAAGAAGTAAATGAAGGAATTTTGAGAAAATTTTGGAGTAAATATGTCGAAGTAAATGAAAAAGTAAAGTGAATGTGGGTATTTATATAGGAGAGAGAGTGTGGAATTCAAACGGTTAATTTGAATTTATAAACTGTAATTTTGATCGGTTTTTGAAGTCCGCATTTAATGTTTCACATCACATATAAATGTGTGATGGTTGACAGCCCACAAAAACTACCCACTTGCACTTTTTGTCTTCCCAAGGTAAAAAAAAATACCATCATTTCTTTTGAAAAATATCTATGCCACGTGGATAAATATAGTAAATATCCACTCAAAAGGTTTACTTACGTGGCATGCATAATGACCAAGTATTAAAATATTATGACTGACATAATATGACTCATTTCAATGCATCTGGAGGTTGACTGGTCACTCCAGTATCACTGGTGGATTAGTCCAGTGAGGGTATGCACTGATGGTATATTGGAGGGACACTTCAGTAAAGTACCAACAAAAGACCATTAAGTGAGACTGGTAGCCTCAAACATGCACGTCAACTGATACAGACGAGTGAGAGGGACATATTTACAAGGAGACCAGAGTTTCCTCAAACATGCACGTCAACTGATCCAGCACCAGTGAGAGGGACATATTTACAAGGAGACCAGAGTTTCCTCAAACATGCACGTCAACTGATCCAGCACCAGTGAGAGGGACATATTTACAAGGAGACCAGAGTTTCCTCAAACATGCACGTCAACTGATCCAGCACCAGTGAGAGGGACATATATACAAAGTACCAGTAATATTTTCCAAAAATTTTCTTCCAGTAAGAAAATAAATTCCCCCTGAAATTAAAACATTTTAAGGACAAAAATATTTCACAATGAGTCTTCCCCTGGAATGTTGATTCATAAATTTATTATTGTAAAGATAGTAAATACAAAGGCGTTCAATATCTGAACAATCATAGATTTATAAATCTTTAAATCAAGGATCCCTGATAGTACACAAAGGCGTTCAATACCAAGGTTCCAGATTTAAGGGTTTAACATTCCCAACTCACCAACAAGATATTCAAAAGTTTTAACATCCAGTGGTTTGGTAAAAATGTCAGCGAGTTGTTTGTCAGTGGGGATGAAATGGAGTTCAATATTATTTTTCATAATATGATCACGAATAAAATGATACCTGAGGTCAATGTGCTTCGTCTTTGAGTGCATGACTGGATTGTTCGAGATAGCAATGGCACTGGTATTATCACAAAAGATTGGGGTCTTTGATTACTTAATACCATAATCAAGCAACTGGTTCTTCATCCAAAGTATCTAAGCACAACAACTGGCTGCAGATACGTATTCAGCTTCAGTAGTGGATAATGAAACTGAAGTTTGCTTCTTACTGGTCCAACTGACCAGTTTTCCACCAAGGAAATGACGACACCCTTAAGGTATTTCAGTATGCGCTTTACAACAAGCATATGAGATTCTTTTGGATTAGACTGATATCTGGCACATAAACATGTTGAAAACATAATATCTGGTCTACTGGCAGTTAAATACATCAGTGAACCAACCATTCCTCTGAAGAGAGTGATGTTCACTGGTTTCCTATTTGGATCAGAGTCCAGAGTGAGTGGTGCAGAAATTGGAGTGGGTTTAGATGGTGAAGAGTTCATATCATATTTCTTTAAAAGATCTCTAACATATTTCTCTTGATTAATAAAAATACCATCTCTGGTTTGTTTAATCTGGAGTCCTAGAAAGTATGTTAATTCACCCATTAAACTCATCTCATATTCAGATGACATAATTTTAGAAAATTTCTTGCACATGTTTTCATCAGTAGAGCCAAAAATAATATCATCAACATAAATTTGTACCAACAGAATATTACCTTTTTCATGAAAAATAAATAAGGTATTGTCAATTGCACCTCTTTGAAAATTATTTTTCAACAAATGTCTAGTCAGAGTATCATACCAGGCTCGCGGGGCTTGTTTGAGACCATAGAGTGCCTTGTCCAGACGATATACCCAGTGTGGATGCTTTTCATCAACGAAACCTGGTGGTTGTCTGACATAGACTTCTTCTTCAAGTTTTCCATTCAAAAATGCACTTTTAACGTCCATCTGGTAGACCTTGAATTGATGATGAGCAGCAAATGCTAAAAATATTATGATCGCTTCAAGTCAAGCCACTGGAGCAAATGATTCATCAAAATCAACATCTGACTGGCAGTACCCTTGTGCTACCAGTCTGGCCTTGTTTCTTATTACGTGGCCATCTTCATCTACCTTGTTTCTGAAGACCCATCTAGTTCCAATTGGTTCTTTCTTTCCAACTGGGAAAGGAACCAGGTACCATACCTTGTTCCTTTCAAACTGGTGAAGCTCTTCTTGCATAGCAATCACCCAGCTTGGATCTTCCATAGCCTCGTCAATCTTCTTTGGTTCAATCAGTGATAAGAAGCTGACATAAAAACATTGTTCACTGGAGGCTCTTCTGGTCTGAATCCCTCTACTGGAGTCACCTATGATTTGGTCGATAGGATGAGCTTTTGTCCACCTAGAGTATTGACCAGGATTGTTACGAACAATAATATCAGTGCAAGAGTTCTGTTGAATCTCCTCTGGTGTTTCTTCAGGAGGAGAGTCTTGCCAGACTACTTCTACATCTTCATCTGAATCATCCAGATCACGATTTGCATCATGAAATTCTTCACTTGAAGGCATTTCTTGAAGTACTGGTTCAGTTTCAACAGGAACTGATACTGGGGGAGTAGTACGTACATCTGATCCAATAATAAGTTCAGAGGGTAGCTTGAAACTTACTGAAGGATAGAAAGGGGTACTACTGGAGGGTTTCTTAATCTGAACAGGTTCCAGATCAGAATGACTGGAAACTTCTTCTGGAAAATCTTTATTGTAGTTGATAGGAACAGATTCACAGAAGACAATTGGTGGTACTGGAAGAGAATCAAGGGTTGTCTTTTTATTGATTGCAACATTTGATTCATCAAATGTGACATATATTGACTCATGGACCTTCTCCAGTCTTTTGTTATAGACTCTGAAGGCCTTTTGAATGGCTGAATAACCTAAGAAATATCCTTCATCAGCTTTGGCATCAAATTTGCCTAACTGACTGGAGTCGTTCAGGATGTAAACTGGACATCCAAAAACGTGAAAGTAACCAATATTTGGTTTTCTATTTCTCAATACTTCATAGGCTGTCTTTTTGTGTCTTTTGATGTACACAGACCGGTTCTGGGTGTGACAAGCAGTAGCAATTGCTTCAGCCCAGAAACTAGTAGAAAGACCAGATTCAGTAAGCATACTCTTGGCAGCTTCTATCAGCGTTCGATTCTTTCTTTCTACAACACCATTTTGCTCTGGAGAATGTGCTGAAGAGAAGTTCTGGGAGATGCCAGTGTTAGTACAGAATGACTCCAGAGTTGCATTCTGGAATTCTGTTCCATTGTCACTTCTTAACTGACACACTTTTCGCTTATGTTTGAGCTTAATTTTCTTGATTAAAGCAATAATTTCAACAGTAGCTTCATTTTTAGACCTGAGAAAGATAACCCAACAATATCTGGAGAATTCATCGACAATCACCAGGGTTTATCTTTTACCAGCACGAGTCTGAACATTCACTGGACCAAAAAGATCCATATGAAGCATATGAAGAGGTTCAGATATGCTGAAATTCTGCTTGGTCTTGAAACTGGTACGTTTCTGCTTACCCATCTCACATCCTGGACATGGTCTTTCCTTTTTGAAGGAAACTGAAGGTATCCCATCTGCCAGTTTTTTTCTAGACAACTTATTTATATTTTTGAAATTTAAATGGGATAACCTTTTGTGCCATAACCAGTTTGTGTCTTCATCAGCTTGAGTATAGAAACACTGTTCTGAATGAGAGCTTTCTATATCCATCACATACACATTTCCTCTTCTGGGAGCAATCAATACTACCTTCCAGTCCTTGTTGAATACAATGCCCTGAGCAATATTAAAAAGAACTTGATAGCCATCATCACACATTTGACTTACATTGATCAGGTTATATTTCAAACCATTCACAAATGCAACTCGTCTGAATTTGACTTGCCCATTGTTCAGGACACCATACCCCTTAGTTTTTCCAAAACTATCATTTCCAAAAGTAATGGAGGGTCCATCAGAAATTGTGAACTCCTCCAGCAGGGTCTTACATCCGGTCATTGTCCTGCCAGCTGCACTGTCAAGATACCAGATATATTTCTTACGATCGCCCTGCACATCCACCAGATTGGTTAGTTAGATTTGGGAAACATCGACTGATGGGTTCACTGGACCCTCCCTTATAGGTCCCTGGAGGTATCTGGTTGAGTTCACTTTCTTCAATCACAGATTTCTCTGCAAATATCATTGGAACTGATAGTTTTGAAGCCTTTTTCTTTTTCTCAAATGGAGAAATATATTTGTCTTTCTTTGAAAAATGTTTGGTATTTTGTCTAGGGCCAGATGAAGTACCCTCAAAATTGTTTAATCTTGCATTACAACTTTGAAATTGACGAGTCAGTAATTGAAACAGGCTCTCTAATCTTAACAAAATACTTTCATCAGATGACACCTGAGCCTTTCCAGTTAACTGGACTTTTGGCTTAGGTAGGGAGACATTCTTCTTCTTTGGAACAGAAGGTTCCTTGGAAGAAGACTGAGGCAAAGGTTTCTTCAGATTGACCTTTTTGACTAGAGCAGTCACCTGAGGTGCTCCAGTTTTGACCTCTGGGATTGAACTGGGAAAATATTGGCCTTGGGAGTAACAGGCTCATCATAAATGGTAATGGGCCCGAAACCCTCTGGTAAACGGTCAATTACTGGTATTAATGATGCAACATGAGTATTTCCATCTAAATATGCTCGTTTTTTGGTAGGAAATTGATTTACTCCAGCATCATATGGCTTTCTGGTTTCAAGCCATGATTTAATGACCAGTTTTTCTTTTTCTCAAATGGAGAAATATATTTATCTTTCTTTGAAAAATGTTTGGTATTTTGTCTAGGGCCAGATGAAGTACCCTCAAAATTGTTTAATCTTGCATTACAACTTTGAAATTGACGAGTCAGTAATTGAAACAGGCTCTCTAATCTTAACAAAATACTTTCATCAGATGACACCTGAGCCTTTCCAGTTAACTGGACTTTTGGCTTAGGTAGGGAGACATTCTTCTTCTTTGGAACAGAAGGTTCCTTGGAAGAAGACTGAGGCAAAGGTTTCTTCAGATTGACCTTTTTGACTAGAGCAGTCACCTGAGGTGCTCCAGTTTTGACCTCTGGGATTGAACTGGGAAAATATTGGCCTTGGGAGTAACAGGCTCATCATAAATGGTAATGGGCCCGAAACCCTCTGGTAAACGGTCAATTACTGGTATTAATGATGCAACATGAGTATTTCCATCTAAATATGCTCGTTTTTTGGTAGGAAATTGATTTACTCCAGCATCATATGGCTTTCTGGTTTCAAGCCATGATTTAATGACCAGTTTTTCTTTTTCAATAATGATTTCAAGATCTTGTTTTTCTTGAATAAGTTGTTCAGTTATCAGAACCTGGGCTTGAAATGCCAGTTCAATATCTTGAAGTTCCTTTAATTTTGATTTTAAAACTGAAATTTCAGAAAAATCTGTTTCTAGACCATTTACACAGTCAGATCTAACAGTTGCAACAAAGATTAAATCAGAATTAAGAGCTTCAGAAATATCCAATTTTAGTTCAGTGTCAGTTTCCAGATCATAATCACTGACCTTTTTGATAACAATGTCCACCCATCTTCCAAATGTGACATCTTCCTTCACCAGATGCTCTTCGTCTGCCAGAGCCATATAACAGCAATCTCTTTCATCTTCTTCACCAACTGATGAATCATCAGAAGTAACCTATTTTTCTTCAGATGTTGCAATCATGCATTTATTATTTTCCATTTGTTGTGTCATGAGAGCAAATTTGAGCCTTAAGCTTTTTATATTTGGATTTATAGCTATCATCAGGCTTTTTATTTGAAGAAAAAGGATCAGACTGGGATACAAACTGACTGGACTTGCAATCCTTCATGAAATGACCTTTTCTGCCACACTTAAAGCATGTCAGATTGGTCTTATCAGTAAAAGTACTGGATGCAAATTGTCCAGATGGCCTATTTGCTCTTGCTTTGAAACGATTAAACATTTTAGCAATCATTGCAACCAGGTCATCATTTTCAGATTCATCACAGTCTGGAGAGATAATACTAGATTCTCCAGATTCCATGAGTTCAGACACCATCTTCTTCATAGAAAATACATTCTCAGAAGATATTAGTGCTGTACCTTGTGGTTCAGTATGACCAACCACACTAGAACTACTGGAGGCATGGTTATAGGCATCTTGTTCTGCCACAACTCTCTGAGCTTGATTTTCTTCAGTTTATCTGAAAGCTCCTTATAAAGTTGAAAGAGTGTGAGAGTGCAGAGTTTTACCTTGTCTTAAGACCAGGATCATGTGAGACCATTTGGTGGGTAGAATATCATAAAATTTCTCCAGAAGTATATCCTTGTCTTTCTCAACCCCCAGTCCTCTCAACTGGTTAATAATGCTCATAAATCTGGTGTAAGTACCAGTGAGAGACTCATTGGGCAGAGCAAAAAATGACTCATACTTCTTGTTTAAGGAGACCTTTCTGGTGACAATGGTGTCATCTCCTCCTTCATACTGGTTCACTAGTTCATCCCACATGGTTTTAGCACTGGGAAAAAGAACTAGTGTGGGAATTAGGGTTTCTGGAACAGCCCCGAGGATCATGTTTTTGAGAAGGGTATCTTAATTTACCAATCTCCTCTCCTCTTCAGACCAATGTTCCTCCCTCTTTTCCCTACCTCTTCTAGATCCAGTTGGATCAAGAAGAGCATTGAGAGGTGATGTGGGGACGTAAGGTCCTTCATTTAAAATTTTCATCATATTTCTCTCAATTCCAGTGATATGCAATATCATCCTAGCTTTCCACGTACCAAATTCATCACTGTTCCCACTGAATTTAGGAACAGGATTATTTGAGTAGTGCACATGCACATGTGGAGAAACAGGAGTAGGAGGAGGAGGGGGTGGATTAGTGTTAATGACAGGAGGTGGTTCATTAATTTTTCATTAACATTATGTTCATTAGGATCAGGACCAAAACTAAAACCTTGTGTATTTTCTGGGGTGGCCATCAAGAATACAGATCTAGGCAAGTTTGTTAGCCTTCTGCTCTGATACCACTTGTAAGTCCCTCACCCAATAGTGTAAAATACAACAAGTCAAATATGCACTAGATTGGACTAGTATTACTTGAATATAAATGCAAGTATATAAACAAAATAATACAAGACTTAAAGCAATAAATAACGTAAAGGTGGAACACAATGTAATTTTTCAGGTGTATTTTATTTATGATGTTAAATAAAATACAAGGTTGTGTGGAATCAAGATAATACAAATATGTAAGTATCCTAACAACCTATGAATTACAAATGATCTATATTTGTTAAATAAACTCTTTAGATCGAGATACTTAAAGTTGTGAAGTATCCCTGTTATGATCGAGAGTATTTAGACAAATTCACCTAATCGCTAAAATGTAGTTTTTGCTAAAAAGTAATTTTGCTTAAGTAAGTTGAACGAAGAAATGACTTTGTATTTATAGGCAAATAAATTCACCAGTGAATTTATTGTGCCGTATAAATATGGTTGCATGTATTTAATGAACATACAAGTTCATTAAATGCATTGGTTAAGTACAAGGAAAAAGTCACATCAATGTGACGTGTCATCCTTTTAACCAACCACCTTTACACACGTATGTACTTTTGTGAAGACAAGTGGAATGTTCTTCGAAAAGTATGTAAAGGCAATAAAGTCAATTCTTCGTAATCAGTGTTCAGACTTGTAAGGTCTAGAACACTAACAAAGATCCAGTCGCAGATCTGGTAAGACTTCCAGTGGACTCTGCCATTTGTCAGTCTTCTTTCTTCTAACTTCAGTCTTTGACTTCAGTGAGAATGTCTTAAGTAGAATAGATCTGGACTTGAGTGAAGTCCAGTGAGCTGAAATCTGGAAGACTCCAGATTTCCTATACAAGTATTTTGCTCACTGGTCTTCCATTATTTCTGGACAAATCTTCAGTAGGACTCTAGACGTCAAGTCTGGAGTAAGTCCAGTAAACTGGACCTAACAAATGTTGTACAAGTAACTATCTTAAAACACACACACACTAACAGGCAGAGAACCCGGTCAGCGTAGTATAGTCTAGTGATAAGCTACAGGATCGTTCGCAGGGACGCTTTGCACTACCTAATCTAATAATACGTGTAATTCTAGCGGTTGGGGGTTGTCACGATTTCCTATTAAACTAATTAAAACACTGAAAAGTAAATAGAAGCCGCAACCGCTTATTCAGCGAGAGGCTTAGTCTGAAAATGTTTGAAAGAAAGCAAATAAACAGTAATTAAATTAAAATACTTGTTTGGCATCTACGATCTCATGGTACGACCAAATACTATCCTACCGGTTTGTTATACTGTTGGAAACTTAATCACGGCTCAGATTCTCGTTAGATTCACTTTGCCTAATTACTTGTGCTGTCGCTAGACTCACACTACCCTATAAAAAAATTCTCGTTAGATTGATTGTTTAAGCTTTATTGACCTAAAGTTTGTGTTACTAATTCATCTTTTAATTACCTGGCTCTTAAGCCATGACCAGATAGTAATTATCTCCGGTGACCACAGTGCTCGTTTCCAAGCCAAAGGATCGCGTCTGACATTGTTAAGCATCATGTTTTATTCATCCTAATTACTATGGTTCTGGATCCCCCAGTTACAAGTGAATCAACTTTTACATCTAGTTATAGACAGACTAGTGTTTTCCATCCTAGCATATTAGTCCTAGTGTATGATCATAGACAACCATCAGAATTAAACTAATATATTCAGATATAGAACCTATAATAATATGAAGAACTAGTAAAACATGGATCTACGATAAACAGTAAAACACACTCCAACAGATTCTAACAAACACAGTAAAACAATAAACGTCTACATGATCACATTGATCCAAACAAGTATTCAACCTACTAGCCTAACATTATTAATGGAATAACAAAGTCTGAAAAGATTAAAGACATTGTTTATCAAAAGAAAGTAAATATAAAAGACTAGATCTAGACCGCGGATGAAGATCGGAAGGCGTTAGAAGCTCCAAAACCTTTTGGAAATCTGCAACTATGAACTAGGGTTGATAATGGGCGGCTAGGGCTGCTGAATCAGCTCTTTCTTAGGGTTTTGAGGGTTCGATCGACTTATATAGTGATACGTCCCAAGGTGTATCAATATACCAAAGTATATTGTACACAGAACAGTTGTAGAGGGGGGTGAATACAACTTTCCTCGAACTTTACTAACTTTTAATTAACAAAACATTTTAAGACTCAGTTTATATATTAAACAAGTAAAGAACAGGAATCATTAAAACAGTAAAGCAGTAAATAATGTAAAACATTCTAAGACACAGATTGTAGTTTTCAAATGTAATCCTTTATTAAGAAATAATCTATACAAAGAATTACAGGGTTGTTGCGGAATAAAGATAGCCTATAGATATCTAAACAACCCTATGAAATAACAAACAACAATCAATAAGTTTCAACTCAAGAGAATCAGCCCAAGCTGATCTCGTACAGACTAAGTTGTGTCTAAGAGCAGAGAAACTTGTGTGAAGAATGATTCTCAGGAATGCCACTCATATGCAATCAAGGAATGAGGCTTTTATAGGCAAAAGCCCTTCTTCTCTTGGTATCCAATTCAGCTACGTAATCTTCTTCCACTGGTCGATGAAGGAATAATCAATCGTGCCTTTCATGGTACTTGTGGTCCCCCACGTACAGCTGCACATTCTTCATCGTCCAATAAGAGTATGGACACGCATATGTAAAACCAACCACCAACCTGGATCCTAGGATTCTTCCTAGTCACGTCATTTGTCCTTATCTTCAATCCAGGTTGTTATCTTCACTTGATTGTCAGACACAGATTGGGCTGTTTGTCAAAGCACCAATCTGCCTAAGTGTTTCCAAGCTGACTGCTAATCCCAAGCTGCCTTCCACTGCCAGCTTGGTCTTCTATCTTCAATCCTCCTCTTCGACTTGGATTGAATGCTATAAACATGTTGATGCAGCTTGAATAACACTAGCTTCCATAAGATATACAATTACAAAGTATGAAGCATGATATGGGTCAGTTACAGATCGCAAGCTGTGTCAGCTTAGTCTGACCCATATCAGATTACAAGATCCACAAAGATTACTAAGTGTTTATAGGTCAGATTTTTCATCATTAAATTTACAATTACCATTGGGACTCAACAATCTCCTCCTATTTGATGATACAAAACCCAACTACACTTCTAACTATCAGCTTACAAAGAATCAAAGTAAAATATGACTAACAGCTTGTGACCCTTTGAATCTTTTGGGTTCTTTTCAATCTGATATGAATTTCTAACAAGACAACTGAAAATGTACAAATACTTTCATATATTGAGAGAATTAAAGTATTACAATAAAGAGTTAGCTCCCAATAATTTCTATAGTTTCTTGTTTATCTTCAAATGATGGAGCAACTGTTACATCGACTTTTCTATCTAACCCCTCCTCCACAAGGAACTGCTCATACCAATTACCTTGTTCACTATAAGCAACACTGAATCTGTATAAGGTAAAAAGGTGCATAGTTGGTACCTCTTTTAGTTCAGCAGTCCTTTGGAAGACAAGTTGCCCTCTTGCATTTACAAAGTACATGCCATGTTCAGGTTCAGTAATGTGCATCCCATTTCTTGCATTTGGCATACCAGCAGGTAGAGACAAATTGAGATGACTCAGAATCTTGTCAAGAGCTTCAGGGGCCAATTGTTCAAGCAGCTCTGAAGGGTTCAAATTCTTTATGAAATCTGCATGACTACCTTCAGGACCATCCAGCTTGATATGTCTTCTCCTTTTCTTTTTGAGAGGCTCTTCAGACTCATCTTCATCATCCATATCAAATGTATTAGGTCTTGGAAGGCCAGTGATATCAATCTTATGTTTCACAATGATGGCCAATTCCTTTTCAAGGGCCTCCAAGACTGTCTCTCATCACCAAATTTACAAACCTTATATAAAGAACATTGGGACTCAACAATCTCCCCCTATTTGATGATGACAAAACCCAACTACACTTCTAACTATCAGCTTACAAAGAATCAAAGTAAAATATGACTAACAGTTTGTGACCCTTTGAATCTTTTGGGTTCTTTTTGATCTGATATGAAGTTCTAACAAGACAACTGAATTTGTACAAATACTTGCATATATTGGGAAAATAAAATATTACAATAAAGAATTATACCCCAATCATTTCTACAGTTTCTTGCTTAACTTCAAATGATGGGGCAACTCTTACATCCACTTTCTATCTAACCCCTCATCTATAAGGAACTGCTCATACCCATTACCATCTTCACTATAAGTAGATACAAAATCTGTATAAGGTAAATAGGTGCATGGTAGGTACCTCTTTAAGCTCATCTGTGAGTCCCTCGATAACTACAGATCGCTCTCGAGATCGTCTATTGTTATGTCGTGAGTGCGGAATCCTCACGAGATAACTAGTTTGATTAGTTATCGAATATATTGCTAATTATATATATATAATCAGCCGTATGTGGTCTATCTTCGTTTTCTATATGCTAGAAACGAACTTAGTCGCCTTAGGTGTGTGAGTGTTGAACCGAATCCCTCAATTTAGGGTTTCCATTCATTTATATATGTTTCTGATCGATATTGGGCCTGCTGGGCTTTGTTCTTACGAACTTAGCAGCCCATCCCATATAACGAAGATTATCTTCGTTTGTTCCTAACGAAGATCATCTTCGTTAGTACTAATTACCATCAACATCTATGCCTAGTTATTTTCAAAGTACTTCATGTACAAGAAACCTAACATATATTATATTTGTACTTGTATAACACACATAATAAACATCATATATAACACCAAAACATGTAATCGATCATTACCAAAACACGAAGTCCATAATCTATCAATTACACATATAAGAATCAGACATAAAATAACATAATGTCTTAATCTAAAAGACTAATCAAATCTAAGTTGCTGTTGTCACATCAACATGCATCAACAAACTCCCCCTTGACAGCAGCATCTTCGATTTTTTCAGTCTTCAAAAAAATCTTCATCATCCATCAAATAACAATCGTTTGCTATTTGCATGGATATTTTCGTGTAAGCAGACTTGGAGAATCTTATGATATCGATCTTCTTCATTCTTCCAAAATGGTAAAAATGAACATTCAGTATCGTATAATTTTCTCTGATCATTTCTTGAGAAGTTAACCAACTGCATTGGATCATACATCCTTCTCAACAATATATTCTTCTTCGAGTCTGCATACATCTTGGCTTCACCAGAATTCCGATCAATCTCCCAATTATCCATCTTATCCAAGACATCTTGTGCCCATTTCTTGGCAGGGACTTTGATCATACACTTGATATCATGTTGAATATACTCAACACTTTTATCTGACTTAACCACCTTCTTCTTTCGTCTTGGTTCAATATGAAACTTTGGTTTCTCTGAGTCTTTCATATTCATTCTCAACTTGAAATCTTCATGAAGATTCTTACCAACAACATCAGCAAGACCATAACCACTTGGATTGATAATCCTGTTATTTCCGAGTTCATGTAAATCTTCTTCACACAAACTTCTGAAGTGTCTCTCACGCCATGCTAAATACTGACAACCTTCTGGTCTTTTAAGAACGAACAACTTCAATTCTTCGTCATAGAACCAACTCGAGATTATTGTCTTATATTTTGCAGCATCTTTATCTGAAATATGAGTCCAATACATAATGGGTTTCATAGTATCCCATGTGCATATATATTCATTAATTCTTTGCCCAGGCACAAGTCGATCAATCTCATGTAGTGGATCATCTTCTCTGAGAGGAACAGGATAATCATTTGGATCAAAAGGTCTTGTCAAGTTAATTTCCCAGTGGAAAGGAATCAATGTATCATCAACCTTAGCATATACCACAAAGTTTAAAACTTTAGCGGTGCTACTAATTGAATCTTGAAGCATTCTTTCCTTAACTTCTTTTCTCTTGAACTCTAACACTTTCCTTTCTTCTATAGATGGATCTTCAGGAATTGAGTCCCAAACATCATCAAACCCATAAGGTTTCTTGAATATGTTTAGATCCAGTTCAGGAACAAACTCACCTTCCTCAAGTTCATCACCATCAAAGAATAATTCTGCATCATCTGTATCATCTATTAAGATTACACAAAATAAACACCAAAATACAATGAATAATCATGATAATAATAATAATAATAAAGATGAAATATAATTGCATTGAAATAAGATAGATTACATTTACATGTCGTAAACTTATTACATGCAACCTAATATACACTTTATCAATCTTTATCAAAATCATAAGTTGAATCATGAATCAGAATCAGAATCAGATTCCAAGGCTGTTTGCCTCTGAATCTGTAATTCTTTTTCTCTTTCAGTTTCTGCTTCTTGCTGTTTATCTAATAAGTTATCAAATACAGAATGAAAAGCATTTTCTTCGGTATTACAGTCATGTCCAAATTTTGCCTTAACTTCACGCTTTAATCGTTCAGTTTCAGCTTCAACCTGATCATCACTTAAATAATCAATCGATTTCGAAGAATTACCTGAGTCAAGTGCTTCAATAACTTCAGCATCACGAGGAGCACTTGATCCACCCGCACCAGAAGTACCAGTCTGGGTAGTATCCTTTCCTGTCTCCCCCTGAGTCTCAACACCTTTTCCTTTGTCAGAAACTGGGCGAGAATCAAACCTATTACCAGCATTATCAGCATCATCATCATCATTCTGACGTCTTGGCTGAACTGCTGATAATCTGCAAACTTCTTCAGGAACATCTCCCCCTTGATTCTTGACCCAGTTTATTAAAAAGGTCAAAGCACCTCGAACATTCGTAAGATCAGACTCTAATGTATCAACACGAGCCTGAAGAACATCGATACGCCGAACTAGGGAGTAATCTGAAGGAAGAGGAGGAAAAGTAGGCAATCTGGGCAATATTGGTATGGCAGGAGGCAACAGTGGACGCAACGTTATACTACCGGCAACAGAAGCAACCGGTGCTGTAGAGACAGCAGGAATAGCAGCAGCAGCTGTAGATACTGAAGTAGCCTCAGAAATTCGTGCACGCTTAGCTCTGCGATAAGTAAGAGGAGCATCCAGTGTCCTCTTAGATCCAACAGTACTTGTACCTTCATGAAATGGACTTGGTGCCATATCTCTATGTTCCACCTCTTCTTGATAATGAAGTACAGCTTCTTGATCAGCACCATCATCCTGATTAACTTGAGTATCATGAGCATCATGAACGGATTGATCCGTATCAGAAAGAACAGGAGAAGAATGACATGCCTTACTCCGACGCTCTCGGCGTAAAGCACCAGTTACACCTTCTCGAGAAAAGTGATGTGAATGATCACTTCCTGAAACAGCAGGGACATCATGAGCCATCTTAGTTCGATGCTCATTACTAGAATCAGCAGCGACACTATCATATTCATCTGTGTCCTCTTCAACTACATCATCACTACTATCATTCCCATGATCAGAGTCATCAGAATCACCATCAGAACCATCATCTGAACTCTCTTCATCCTCATGATCAGAATCGTCTTCATCATCCACTAACATATCATCCTCAAAACGGGATCGATAATTTGGATTAATCAAATGACCAAACAGTGGTGGATCATTAAGACCAGCCACATTTCGAGTGTTGGCTTCTAAATCAGCAAATAGACGTAAAGGCCAAGCATGTGGTGCATAGCGAGGACCTTGATCAAATACCAAGTTCGGACAAAAATGTCTAACGATTGCCATAACAAAGCGAGGATATAAGAGAAACCTATTTTTCGCTTTGGCATTGATTTGACCAATAAACTCTTGATAGAAGTATGTTGAAAAAGGATAAGGTCGATTATAAACCAAGGCAACCATCTGCGAAGAAATCTGAGCAGAAAGCTGATCAAATCCAGCCTTACGATTGCTCAGACTTACTAACAAAACATAAGCAAGATATCTCCAACGTCCTTGAAATCCACTTTTGTCAAAAGGAAGCTTTATTTGACCAACATAGCCCATTCTTTGAAAACATCTACGAATAAGGTCAAAGTCATAAGCCAATTCCACTGCTTCGTCTGGTTCTTCACCCAAATGCAGAATATCACGAAGCATAGCAGCATTAAAATCAAATGTGATTTCTTCGACAGTAGCACGAACAAAACTACGACCATTAACCATGACCTGATGAGCAGTCCTCCAGAAGGCATCAATATACTGCCTAATGAGTCTAGGTGAATCACAAAATGCAAAAGAAAGCCTAGAGCGAGCAATAAAATCAAACATCTCATGATAACGTTCACAATTATGCTGATCTGGATCAAGATTTAAAGCAAGATTGTGCTTCTTAATAAACTGACGCGGAGCAAGAGCCATTTCTGCAAAACAAATCATAATATAAAAACAATTATAGGATTAGCACAAGAAATGAATTGCAGGCTTAGATGAACTTAATCAATAATTTCATAAGTTTAAACTGTATGAAATAACTCTTTAAATTCGTTAGTTAAACTGTACGAAAATAGAATTTAAGTTCGTTAGGTAACAATAAACGAAGATAGCATTGAAGCATAACTAAGTTCGTTTGTTTAACAAGAACTCCTAAATTCGTTAGTTGAAAAGAGAGACTAAGTTCGTAAGCTCTGTTTCAGAACCTAAGTTCGTAGACCATGAACGAAAGATAAGTTCGTAGACATTCTGAACAGCATGTTGTTTCCAAAATCAAACATTCGATTCTTAAAAAATTGATTAACACTTGATTTGCCCAAAATCAATTACAAAACATTTGTATCACTTAAATGAAGCATAACCCACTTCGATTTTACATATGAATTAAAGATCCAATGGGTTAAAATCGAAAAACGAAATTAAACCCTAGAACCGTAAATTATGTATAAAACCGATTGAGTTCATGCAAAAATTGGGCAAAATAAGAATGTAGAATTGGGGATTTGTGAATGACGATGCTCGATAATATACCTGAATCACTGTTTTCAACAATAATCGAAACAACAAGCAGAGAATCAAGTGAAATCAAGTGATTTGATTGATGAAAGTATAGGAGTTTATTCAGAAGAAGAGACTTAAATTCGTTTTTCTTTAAAAGATAAAACGAATTAGGTTTGTATTTATATAGATGGTTAAAAACGGGTCAAAACTGGTCGGATAGGAAATCGGTCAAAAGTACGTTAGAACGAAGTTAACCTTCGTAAGATCAACTGGAACGAAGATAATACTATCTTCGTTAAAACCAAGAAAACGAAAATAGATGTGACGAAGTTAATACTATCTTCGTAAGAACAAATTTGTACTTAGAAATTTTTTCCAGATTCTTCATCACGAAACTTTCCACGATGCGACCCTTTGACCTAATCCTGTACATAGCAAAAACTCGTTAAAACCAACTTGTTCATGCCTTGTACAAAGAAGTACCATCATCCAAAATCATCATCATAATGTAAGTATTTGACAAACATTATAATCTTGAATAAGGATAAAACCCCAAGGTCTAAAAGCAACCATCAACAAACCTGAAAATAATCAATTGACATATTAACAACGTTACCAACCATGACCATGATACGGAGAGTATTTATCTAATCATTGAGATGCTTGACGGCAAACCATCTTGAAACACTTAAGTCCCATATTAGATGCCGTCTACAAAACAAGCAACCAATGAATAGTCCAAAAATTCAATGAAGAACTTAGTAAAGTTTCCGAAATCATGTCAAAAGTCAAGGTACGAACATTAAAAGAAACAAGTATCAACACTGATTATTTTCACTAAATACATGAAATGTAAAATAAATAAATACTCCAAAGGCAAGTTCATGTATTCTTCCTTCACGTGCTCATTTCTGCATCACAATATTGTCACTTCACACCAAAAATCTTGTCACCATGATATCATCAGTATGAATAACACTGTATTGCAACAAAGATCAGCACTCCAACTTTATCTTCTTAACCTGAACACTGCACACTTACCAAAAACTCATTAATGCATTAGGAACAAAGGCATAATAATGCAGAAAATTCAAGCTAAAACACACAAAATTAGGTTTAACAAATACGAAATAACAAAGATTCTAACAAAAGATCAAAGAAGGTCATTCCATTGTCAAACCCTAAAAGGTCACCAAGTTATTAATTAAATTCGTAACTTGTAACAACTTAAACTTGTGAGATTTCAAATAACTTTGACTTTTCACATAATACTTAAAAGATCATTTTCTAAACTTAAACAAATTAATGTCCATATCAGAAAATCTTCTTTTGTACAAATCACATAACCTCATCAAGAATTCAAATGAATGAATTCAGCAAAACATATACTCAACAGAATTTAAGTAGGATCTCTCGTGCGATAAGAACTTATGAAAATACTATTTTGACTCAATAAAATGAAAAATAAATTAGAATAAAAATTACAGAACAATAAACTAATCTAAACACTAGTTAACTTAATTTATTCATTATTCACATATAACTTGGTTACTACTGATCAGATCAGATTAGCATTTACATAAGCCTACTAGCGAGAAATAATTCTCTTATTATTAGTTATGAACAGTGATCCAAAAACGATTACCAATATGTTTGTCCTCTTAAACACTCAGTACTTCCAGTTTCCTTTTTGGTTTGTGGCACTTTCGTATTACTTGAGCCAGTCACCATGTAACCTAGTAAGTTACTCATGCCACAATTTTAGTTTGCGAACTTATGTGCCCCATATTCAGATACACTCTCACAATCGAAACAAGCACTAAGATTAAGACATTTGGTGAGTAAAGTGAGAAGGTCTTTAAGAATCAAGTCAGCGGTGACAGGTCGGTGATTCCTCACACGCAAAGCGACTTAACTTGACTCACGTGCGGAAATATACTCAACATTGCATAATGCCAAGTACTTGCATATTTGTGACATTAAATTTTTTTATTTTTTTTTAAAGCACTTATGAAAACCCGTGACTTTTTATGAGACCCGTGTAGCGAACTTTCTGACAACCTATCCCAAGTTGGAAACTTTAGGTAGGCTAGGTATACAAAGACACCCCAAGGACTTACTTGTTCGAATCTCAAAGGCCACATTAGTTTCATATTTTTAACAGATTTATTTGATATTTGTATATCTTGTCACAAATATACATCCAAAAAGGCAATACATACACATATATGTACCTGAGACTTTCTTTATAAAGACCAAATATACATAATTATAATGCAAGATCTTTCATAAGATTTAAAGGACTTGTCTATTTTAAGAACAAGCATTCTCAGCCATATATCTGAATACGTTTCCCATAAGAACATTGTATACATTTAAGTTCAGATTAAAAGGAAACTTTGGTACTTTGTGCCTATCGATACATCATATAATGGTATCACTGAACTAAGCATTTTTAAAGTACAATTGGTAGGCTTAAAAGCTAAAGTATCGTCACGTCTAATCATGTAGTGCAGTAACCTTACTTTATTTATTATTATTTTTGGAATTTTTTTTTTTATTTATTTATTTATTTATTTATTTTTTATTTATTTTTATGACACTATCTATATACGACTTAAACTACTAAGACTCGAAAAGAAAATTTAAGTTCTTTGAGAGAAACTACTCGGCATTCTTCATACCATTGAGTTGATATAACAACTCATGACGAGGTCTATCAAAAGCTTTAGTATATAGATCAGCAAGGTTATCATCAGTAATAACCTTTTCTAAATGAATAAGCTTTTTCTCAAAACAGTCACGTAAAAAGTGATGCTTTATATCTATGTGCTTGGTGACTTTAAAGTTTTTCGGATTCTTAGTAATATCTATGGCAGACTTATTATCGATACAAATAGGAGAATCTGAGATATCCATACCATAGTCGCGCAATTGTTGCTGTATCCAAAGTACCTGAGAACAGCATTGACCAACAGCTATGTACTCTGCTTCACAGGTAGACTGTGCAACAGATGTCTGCTTTTTGCATTGCCACGATATAATTCTCCCCCCTAAAAGCTGACATCCACCTGACGTTGATTTCCTATCCGAACTGCAGCCACCATAATCCGAATCAGTATAAGCTTTGAATTCAAAGGAACCATGCATGGGATACCAAAGCCCTAGACGAGGCTTGGCCTTCACATAACGAAGAATCCTTTTCGCAGCTTTCAAATGTGACTCTTTCGGATTAGCCTGATATCTAGCACACATTCAAACAGCAAAGGTAATGTCTGGACGTGAAGCCGTCAGATACATCAAGGAACCAATGATAGCCCGATATTGAGTTGCATCGACGTCTGGATCATTAATCTTATCAGGACACAGCCCATGATTAGTCTGAATGGGAGTAATAGCATCTTTAGCATCGGTCATTCGAAACCTAGTAAGAAGATCTTGAACATACTTGGTCTGATGAATAAAGAACCCATCCTTCAGTTGATCCACCTGTAGTCCAAGGAAGAAAGTTAATTCCCCCATAGCACTCATTTCGAACTTAGCCTTCATGCTCTGCTCAAAATCCTTGCACATATTCTTATTAGATGAACCAAAAATAATATCATCGACTTAAACCTGTACAAGTAAGTAGTCCTTCCCTTTCCATTTGATAAACAACGTGCTGTCAATAGAACCTCTAGTAAACCATTTTCATGCAGATGAGTAGACAGTTTTTCATACCATGATCGAGGAGCCTGATGTAAACCATATAGAGCCTTATCAAGACGATATACTCTATTAGGGAAGTCTGGATCCTCAAACCCGGGAGGTTGATCTACATACACTCTTTCTCTTATTTCCCCATACAAAAAGGCACTCTTTACGTCAAGTTGATACACCTTTATACATTATAACTAGCATATGCCAGAAATAATCGAATAGCTTCAAGTCTAGCTACTGGTGCAAATGTCTCATCGTAATCGAAGCCTTCTTGTTGCTCAAATCCTCTAACCACCAACGAGCCTTATTGCGAGTGACTACACCTTTGTCATCCTTTTTACAACGAAAAACCCATCGCGTTGATAAAGGAGATTCACCCTGAGGTAAGTCAACTAACTTCCATACATCAAGCTTCCTAAACTGAGCCAATTCTTCTTGCATCGCCTCAACCCATGACGGATCTTTAAGAGCCATTCCAACATTTTTAGGCTCAACCTGAGAGATGAAGCAAAAGTACAAGTACCAAGTAATTGCCCCGGTATCCTTAATTTCAGCAAACATACTTGACAAATTTTTCCTATTCTGATTTCTCGTGCGAACAGAGACAGAAGCATCACCAATGATTTGCTCTACTGGATGATCCTTGTTTACTCTTGTTTGAGGAACCGTGTCTACTGTAAGATCATTTCCCAAGTTAGTCTGCACATGTTGCTCTGGAGTTTTAGGCTCCTCCTGATTTTCACCTTCCGTGTCGTCAGTATCATAGAAGGGAGTATCAGGTAGAGGTATATGTAAAGGATCAGTAGGATCTTTAGGAGCAGTCTCTAAGGTAGAATCTGCTTCTTTGGTCCCACTTGATTCTCCAGATTTAGAAGCAGGCTTAACAAATGGTGAGAAAACAGGAGGAGAAACAGGAACCGTCCCATCTTCAAGTGGATCATGAAGAGTAACTACATCCTCCACAATCGGAACACCTGTAAAAGAAACAGGACCACGAAAAGAGGTGAAAACACCATCATAATCGAAGTCATTAGCAGGACCAATGTGTACAACAGGTTTATGACTGACAATAACCACATTTGTACCAAAATTAACTTTGACAGTTTTCTGATTGTACACACGCCGAATTGGTGTACTAGGTATATAACCTAAAAAGAAACCCTCCTCAGATTTAGAATCAAATTTTCCCTGAGGAAGAACTTTAAGAAAAGTACAAGGAACACCAAACGGCTCAACATTTTGAAAATTGGGCTTTGTGTTGTGCAAAAGTTCATGACAAGTTTTCTTAAACCGTTTAACTGTTAAAACCCGATTTAAAATGTGACAAGCTGTATTCACTGCCTCCCCCCAGAAAGTAACAGGAAGCCCTGAATCAGCAAGCATCGTCCTAGCTGTTTCTATCAATGTCCTGTTTTTCCTTTCAGCTACTCCATTCTGCTGTGGCTCATGCGGTGCACTGAATTGATGTTGAATACCCTTGGTCAAGCAGAAAACAGTAATAGTATTATTCTTGAACTCAGTGCCATTGTCACTCCTGATTCTCTTAACTTTAACTTCATGGACATTCTCAACTTGTCTAACAAAATCCATAAACCGGTTTGCGGTCTCGTCCTTTGTCTTCAAGAAAAATACCCATGAGTACCTTGAGTAATCATCAGTGATCACCAAACAGTAGGACATCCCCCCAATGCTTCTTACGTTTACAGGACCAAAGAGATCCATATGAAGTAATTCGAATGGTTTGGATATAGTGTTATGCACCTTTGGTTTGTGAGGATTCTTATGTTCCTTTCCTTTCAAACACGGTACACATTTATCTTCCATCCCAAACTTCTTAACTGGAACACCTTTAATTAATCCAAGACTAACAAGTTCATTCATCTTCCGAAAGTTGATATGTCCCATTCTACGATGCCAGAGGAGAGATTCATACTCATTTGCTTTGCTCAACAAACAGAGGGGCTCCGTTGGATTATCAACACCTAAAACTAAGCCATAGATGTCTCTCTTCCTAGGAGCTCTGAGCATTATCCATTCCGCTGAAATAACGAAACCCGGCTTCAAGATGAATGCCTCTTTTTCTGTGAAAAGAACATTGTTGCCCTTGTCACAGATCTGTGAGACACTCATTAGATTATGAGTAAGTTGTTCCACATAATTTACTCTTTCTAGAGTAAGTTGTCCATTGACGACATCTCCTTGACCGGTGATGTTGCCGCCCTTGGATCCAACAAAACTAACATACGACCCATTTATACCAGTATAATTGGACAAGAGTTTCCTGTCCCCTGTCATGTGCCTGGAGCATCCACTGTCAAGGTACCATAAATGAATTGGTTTCCTAGGAACTCCCTGCACATAAAATGAGAAAAATTAGTTTTCATTGGGGACCCAAACCTTCTTAGGTTTGGGTCGACCCTTCTCATCCCTGAGAATCAGTTCAGTCCAATATCCATTGCTCGAAACCGTGGGTAGGACATGATTCTCGTCACGTCTTCTTACTGGAGGAGACTTCTGACCTCTCGTTGGAGAAGGTCTAGGAGAATGAGGGCCATAAGAAGGTCGAACACTTGAATGAATTCGTTCATAATATGAATTTTGATTTCTAGGAGCAGAACGAGCAGGTCGTGGAGGTGTTTGGAAACGACTTGAATTCACATGAACATTTCCTGATGAACCTTTCAGTGGAGATTCACGTCGTTGAGGTATAGTAAACAGTTTTGGAGAAGATTGAACTTTAGTCTCATCAACCTGTTTATCATTACCCAACCCCCTTTTTCCTTCCGAGGTGGAAACCTTTGAAGGAGAACCTGATCTTCGAGGTCTATTTGGACATACACTATAAACATGACCCTTTTCATGACAAGCAAAGCAGGAGAGGACCTTGAACTTTTTGTTTGTATCTACCTTTTTATTGATACCTACAGATTCATTGTTAGCACTAGTGTCCACTGACTTACTTGTTTTTCTTTGATCTTCTTTTTCAGAGTCTTGTTTAGTTTGTGATATCCTAGATCTTCTAGCACCATCTTTCTCATGTTTACCTATACTTGAAGATTTCTTAAGGGCAGGCATTAAGATGTGCTTTAAAGCCTTAGTTGTTTCTTCATTAACGGCTAAGTTATCTTCAGATTTTCTAATCCTAGACTGCTTAAGTAATGGAGTGAGACGCTGCTTACTTAATTTCTTCATATCCTCAATAGCTACATCCCAAACTTTATCAATCCTCTTAGGGTCAATAGATTCTAATAGAAATTCTAACTCAGTATAGACCTTATTACTCTTGTGAAGTGTAAAGTGTACAATACTGTCTTTCTGACCATAAGGAGTAGACTGATTTAAGACAACACCTTTCAATTTCTCTTCCTTGTTAGGTTGAGAAGAAACTCCTTTAGACTCTTTTGTTCCCTCATGCATCTTTGCCTCAGGAATTGAGTCTTTTGGATTACCATCTACAACACTAGGTTGAAGTAGGATTTCAGGAAGATGAGGTTCAACAGAAGTATAGTTATTATTGAAAGGAGGAGGCACATCTTTATAAGAGATCTTAGCAGTGTCAAGACTCTTAGAGGAAGAATTCTCAAACTTTGTCATATGCATCAAAAGCTCAGCATGTCTAGCAGAATCAGATTTAGCATTTAATTCCAAGATTTCTATCCTAGCATCAGCAAGTTCCTTTTCAATGGTAGCACACTTTCTAGCTAACAAGGAATAAGCTTCACTACTTACTCTTTCTATGGCCACAGACTGATTGACTTTATCTTTCATAGCTCTAATGTCAGACTCTAAGGATCTAATCTTTTCCTTGAAGAATTTTTCTTTATCATTTACAGTTAGACCCTTTTTAATTAACTTATCTCTTTCATCATGAGCAACATTGACAACAGATTCTAATTTCTTAATTTGATCATTCTTTTGTTCAAGTTCATCAAACATTCGATTAACAATTTTGCAAACATGAACAATAGTATGTAAAGAATAAGATACATGTTGGTCTGCCTCTTTGCAATCTGCCATGTAAGCAACAAAGTCATCCACAGTCATGCCAGCCGGAATCTCAAACTCTTGCATCTACTCTTCAATTGTCTTTTCACCCTTTTCTGTGGCAGAATCATCTTTAACCTCAGCAGCTTTCACCTCTTCAGTAGCTTTCACTTCATCAAGGTTCTTGACATCTTCTAACTCATTGTCAGATTCGGAATCAGTATCATATACACCAGCAGCAACAAATTCCACATTCGAACTTTTAGTATTTTCATACAATTGCTCTTCACTGTGGTAGACTGTGGTGTCCAAGAAGTCATCAGGAGAATCAACTATTTGAGCCATATCATCAAGAATTTCAGCCAAATAAGCGTTATTGTTCTCATCATGTGGAAGATTCCAAACATAAGAACCATCAAGTTGAACAGCTACTATAGCCTTGTCATTGCCATTGACATTTGCAGTAGGATCATCAGTCACCAAAAGAGCTCTAGTTGAATTTTGATTGAACGGACGATTATCACCTCTATCTTGACGTGTAGGAGTATCATTTGCCTCTATCTTAGGCCGTTGACACTCTCTGGCAAAATGTCCAAAACCTTCGCAGTTATAGCACTTCATCTTGACGTGTAGGAGTATCATTTGCCTCTATCTTAGGCCGTTGACACTCTCTGGCAAAATGTCCAAAACCTTCGCAGTTATAGCACTTCATCTTTGACTTGTCAAAACCCTGAGTACCTCAAGTAAGCTGTCTGCCTGTTCTATTCATAAACTTTTGCACTCTCCTGGTGATCATTGCCAATTGCCATTTCAGATCCATTTCTTCAACATCATCTGGATCTATCTGGTCGTAATCTTCATCAATAAGTGTTGGATCTGTGATTCTTCCTGCAACAAAAGCTTCATGTGCAGCACACATGGCAGCAAATACATTCATCCTACCCTCAGCTGATTTCATATTCATAGGCATGGACTTGTAACCAGCAGAAGAAGATGTAATGTTTCCGAACTTCATATTTCCAGTCTTTGCACCTTCATTAGCCCTTTTACCCCTGTTACCAGCATCAGTAGCCATGAATCCGGAAGAATCATCTCCATCCATTAATGGACCACAATTGTCTGTCTCACCAGTATTACCAACTCCAGAAAAGAAAGCATTAACATCAGCTGTTGGATTTTTCATAGTGGCATGATAGAGAGATGGATCTTGTGTGAAGTTGTCTTGAAGATCCTTTGCCTTATCCTTCATTTCTCTGTTTCTTAGTGTGGATATTACTCCATCTATTCGAAGAGATGCATAATCAGCTCTTTCTTGCAATCCATGACGAAATTCTTTATAAGCTTTCGGCAAACCATCCAAGAATTTATCCACTATCTCAGTAGGAGTGTATTTAAGATCAAAGTAAGCTAATTCAGCAAGAAGATGTTGATATCTCAGAATAAGATCCTCAACTTGTTCATTCTTTGTAGCATTGAAGCAGTCAAATTGTTTCTTAAGCATTTTAATTCTATTTTGCTTCAATAGAGGATCACCTTCACAATGAGCTTCAATAGCATCGAACAGTTGCTTTGAAGTTTTGTATTCCTGTTTAGGAAACAGGTGTACCAACTCTTGAGGAATGCACATACGAAGAGTGGAAAGAGTCTTTACTTCAATGGCATAGTTAGCCTTTTCTTCACCTGTTAATTCTCCTACCTTGTATGTAGAAGTAACTCCATTCACAGTAAGAGTGGGCCACTCATAACCTTCAGTGATCATAAGCCACATGTTTAAGTCTTCTCGTTGAATAAAATCTTCAAATCGACCTCTCCACGCCCAGAAGTCAGCCAATGAAACTAACTTTGGTGGAGAATTAGTACGTCCTACAAGATGATCATGATAAACGAGAGAATTGAGGTATTGGGCAACAACATTGATGGTTGAAGATGAGGAAGCCATAAGAGAAAATTATTGTTCAAACGAAGATAAGAAATAGAACGAAAATAGGTTAAATTCGTAAGAACAAGGTCTGAACGAAGATAGCTTAAGTTCGTAGGCTAGGGTTCTGAACGAAGATAGCTTAAGTTCGTAGGCTAAATTCGTTTGATGAAGATTCTAAACGAAAATGAAGATAAATTCGTTTTCTATCTTCGTTTGATGAACTTTAGAACGAATTTAAGTTAAGTTCGTTTTGCTAAGTTCGTAAGGCAAACGAACTTAACGACAGAATGGGTTTTGGGAGGTTTTTGGGAGAATAACAACCAAACAAACGATCTCGAACCCTTCGATAAGATATCGAATGGCTCTGATACCACTTGTGAGTCCCTCGATAACTACAGATCGCTCTCGAGATCGTCTATTGTTATGTCGTGAGTGCGGAATCCT
This sequence comes from Erigeron breviscapus, assembly GCA_034093135.1. Classification (NCBI taxonomy): domain Eukaryota; kingdom Viridiplantae; phylum Streptophyta; class Magnoliopsida; order Asterales; family Asteraceae; genus Erigeron; species Erigeron breviscapus. The sequence continues at coordinate 52,153,477 of CM067168.1, read as the reverse complement.
CACGAGATAACTAGTTTGATTAGTTATCGAATATATTGCTAATTATATATATATAATCAGCCGTATGTGGTCTATCTTTGTTTTCTATATGCTAGAAACGAACTTAGTCGCCTTAGGTGTGTGAGTGTTGAACCGAATCCCTCAATTTAGGGTTTCCATTCATTTATATATGTTTCTGATCGATATTGGGCCTGCTGGGCTTTGTTCTTACGAACTTAGCAGCCCAGCCCATATAACGAAGATTATCTTCGTTTGATGAAGATTCAAAACGAAAATGAAGATAAATTCGTTTTCTATCTTCGTTTGATGAACTTTAGAACGAATTTAAGTTAAATTCGTTTTCAAACTTCGTTTTATGAACTTTAGAACGAATTTAAGTTAAATTCGTTTTCAAAATTCGTTTGATGAAGATTCAAAATGAAAATGAAGATAAATTCGTTTTCTATCTTCGTTTGATGAACTTAGAACGAATTTAAGTTAAATTCGTTTTCTAACTTTGTTTTTGAAGTTCTAGAACGAAAATGAAGTAAATTCGTTTTCTATCTTCGTTTGATGAATTCTTAGAACGAATTTAAGTTAAGTTCGTAGGCTAAATTCGTTTGATGAAGATTCTAAACGAAAATGAAGATAAATTCGTTTTCTATCTTCGTTTGATGAACTTTAGAACGAATTTAAGTTAAGTTCGTAGCAGTTCTGAACGAAGATAGCTTAAGTTCGTAGGCTAGGTTCTGAACGAAGATAGCTTAAGTTCGTAGGACTAGGTTCTGAACGAAGATAGCTTAAGTTCGTAGACAGGTTCTGAACGAAGATAGCTTAAGTTCGTAGACAGGTTCTGAACGAAGATAGCTTAAGTTCGTAGCTAGGTTCTGAACGAAGATAGCTTAAGTTCGTAGGCTAGGTTCTGAACGAAGATAGCTTAAGTTCGTAGACAGGTTCTGAACGAAGATAGCTTAAGTTCGTAGACAGGTTCTGAACGAAGATAGCTTAAGTTCGTAGACAGGTTCTGAACGAAGATAGCTTAAGTTCGTAGGCTAGGTTCTGAACGAAGATAGCTTAAGTTCGTACTATTCTGATCGATATTGGGCCTGCTGGGCTTTGTTCTTACGAACTTAGCAGCCCAGCCCATATAACGAAGATTATCTTCGTTTGTTCCTAACGAAGTACTAATTACCATCAACATCTATGCCTAGTTATTTTCAAAGTACTTCATGTACAAGAAACCTAACATATATTATATTTGTACTTGTATAACACACATAATAAACATCATATATAACACCAAAACATGTAATCGATCATTACCAAAACACGAAGTCCATAATCTATCAATTACACATATAAGAATCAGACATAAAATAACATAATGTCTTAATCTAAAAGACTAATCAAATCTAAGTTGCTGTTGTCACATCAACATGCATCAACATCATCAGTCCTTTGAAAAACAAGTTGCCCTCTAGCATTTACAAAATACATGCCATGTTCAGGATCAGTGATGGCATACCACTTTTTGCATTAGGCACACCAGCAGGCAGAGACAGATTGAGATGACTTAGAATCTTGTCAAGAGCTTCAGGAGCCAATTGTTCAAGCAGCTCTGAAGGGTTCAAGTTCTTGAGGAAGTCTGTATGGACACCTTCAGGACCATCAAGCTTGACATGTCTTCTCCTTTTCTTTTTGAGAGGCTCTCCAGACTCATCTTCATCATCCATATCATATGCTTTGGGTCTTGGAAGGCCAGTGATATCAATTTTGTGTTTCACAATAATGGCCAACTTCTTTTCAAGGGCCTCCAAGACTGTCTCTCTATGAATGCCAGGCATGCCATAAACAATGTTGTGCAATTCAACCCACTCTGAATAACCCAATTCAAACAACTTATCAAGATCATGAGTTTCCCAGCTATTTTCATAACCTTCTCTTGTAAATCTTATGCTGGGAATGGGCTGCCTTCTTCTTCTTTTCAGTTAACCTGGGTGATTGGCTCTGAATGCCTTCTGTAATTCAGTCTTTCTTTTACTTTCCTTATTTCCAGAGCTTCCTACCCATCAAGAGCTTCTTTTCTTTTCTTGACATCTTGTAACTTTTGAGAGGGTTTTGCATGCACCACCACTTTCTTCTTTCCTTTCCATTTGCCTCCATTCTTCCTTTTGTAACCAATGGTTGCAAGGTTTTCTTCATTTTCTTTATTAAATGTCCCTTGCAGAACCTTGGCAACTTCAGGATCAGATTCTATAGCAGCCATTTTCTCCCTTTCCAGTCTGTCTTCCTTAATTATTTTGTATGCTTCCTTAACTGACATCTTAAGAATAGGTGCTTGTTGAACAGCCAGCTCCCAATCTTTTTCTTCCTGAGTAAGAATCTTCACACCACTTGACTTAGCCTCAGTAGGCCTTTTCTTTATCATAAAATCAGTCAAGGTGGTCGAGTCTTCACTTGAAGAAGATTCTGCATTTGTTTCTTTGGGAGTTGTGTCAGCTTTGGAGGACACAGCTTGCAGTGGCACAGTCTGCACAGGGTCAGCTTGGGAAGACTTAACAACTTTAACACCATCTACATTTTCAACTCCAACTTCCATCCTTATATCTCCCATTTCCTTTTCAACTTCAGTCTCTTTTTCAACTCCATCATCCTTCCTTATATCTCCCATTACAACATCAGTGGTCTCCCCCTCAATTGTACCACTCTCCTTTTCAGCCTCTTCATTCACATTTCCAACAATTTCACTCTTTTCACCACCACCAGACTCAGACTCTGGTATTTTTATCTCCTCTACAGTTTCCTTCTCTCCATCCACCTTAGAACCATACATAACCATTCTCCTATCATTGGCTGCCTCCTCAACTCTAGCTTTATCCTGTCTTACTTTCAGTCTTGCAAAGTATTCTTCCATTTTCTTGTCAGCCAGAACTCTTTGTCTTTCTCTTTCCAATTCTTTTTCCTGCTCAATCTCAGCAGCGCTTTTCTTCTTAGTTTCTTCTCCCCCTTTTTGTCATCATCAGCAGGGAAAGAGCTTACTGGTTGAGCAAAGAAACCTTTGAAATCCTGGTTGAGCAAGTCAATTTTAATATTGGTAAGACAGCAGGCTCTCCTTAATTCAACATAGTCTTCATGGAGGAGTCCAATCTTTGTTTTGACACTCTTTGAAGCTTCAATCAGATCATTCTTTAAATCTGCTTGTGACTTGTTGGCAGATTGAAGCTCAATAGTGACATCCCTTGTAAACTTGGTTGCTGCCTTCTTAATCTGACTCAGAGTACCATTGATCCTTTCCTTTTCTTCATTGATTGCTTTGGTAAGACCATCAAGGGACTCTGTCAGCTTGCTCTGGTTCTTCTGCATCAAGTCAACTGCCTTCAATACATTTTCTTTTAATGCAGTCTGTTCTTGACTCAGTTTCTCCACCTTCAAATCCGTCAATTCCTGATCCTTTTGGATCTTTTACAAGCATTTGGTCAGCTGTAAGCTCTCAACCTTAGAGGTTGAAATGAACTCAGTGAGCTGACCCACCATATCTGACAATGGGATAGTGGCTGCTTGGGAAGAACTTGCAGTTGGCTTAAAAGCCACTGACTCTGGAAAGAGCAGCCTGCAATCCTTAATATCAGGGTCATTGGGCTCATATAGAAAGGGGTGGAGGCTAAGGGAGTTTTGGTGAACTTGCTCATGAGAGTGAGTCTCATGAGTAGATTTGTCAGAATTGATGATGAGTTGATCAGCCTGAGAAAGATTAATGTTTAGTTCAGGCTGAGGGCCAGTGGGAATGTGTTGATCTTGATGTTGATCAACTCCTCCACTGGCATCTTCCGTCCGAGCATGCCTTGAGGATGGATAGGCAAACTCATCATCGAATGAAGAGTCACTTCCGGAGATAGTGACTATATTCTCATTGACATCGTGAGGACCATCAATGGTTCCCTTTGCTGCACAAGGGGCTAACATGGCTGCCTTAAAGACATCCATGTAACCTACAGGATCCCTCTGTCCAAGGACAGATGCAGACACAGACCCAGCAGTTGTAATGTTAAGTGTAGATGATTTCCCTTCAACAGAGGTGTGTTGTTGCACCAAAGTATCCTTAGGGAGAATTATTGTGGCCTGTACCTCTTCTTGTGACATAGAAGAGGCATTGGCAGCCAGTGCAGACTCAGAGTGTAAGAATGAAGGAGTCTGATCTGCTTGGGGAGGAGAAGTAGTGTCACAAGTGCGTTCGATACTTTTCTCCTTTGGCTGACCATCCTCAGATTGGATGTGCATTGCCTCTGACTCTATTTGGATCTGGGCTGGATCCATTGTTGTCCCTTTAATGATATCATCAACCTTTTGGGAGGCTGATGATGGCGATTTAGGCACAGACTCAGTATGACCTTGGGAGGAGGTCTTTATTTCAATACCTTCACCCTGTTTGGAGGGTTGGTATCAGTAGTTGTTCCCTTTATCTCGTCTACACTCTTTTGGGAGAGTGCAGATGGGCGTGGCGATTTCAGCTTGTCAGCTTGGGTGACAGGGGCAGCTTTGGAACGTTCCTTAGCTTCCACTGCACCTTGGGTGACTTCTAATGGTTTTGAAGTTGCAATGTCAACCCCAGAAGCTGGCACAGATTTCCTTTGGGATCTTTTCTTTTTAGCACTGTGAGACACTAAGTCCTCAACAATGGGCCTTTTAGAAGCGGATTTTGAAAGTGTGGATGAGGGTGTGGCTAGGGTGGCTGATGTTTTGGCCAAACCTTCACCCTCTTTTGAAGGAGAAGAAGAATGAGTAGATTGAGAGAAGTTAGAAGGTTTAGAAACATGAGTACCTTGGTCCCCCTGATTTGCAGATTGAGTGTCAGACTCATATCGCGTCGAAGTAGGGACAACTTCCTCAAGTTCTTCTTGTTCCCTCTCTCTTTTCCTGCAAAAATCAAGGTAAATCTGCATTGCTCGGGTCAGACCCTGCACAGTTACCTTGGGACTATTGAAAATGTTATTGTTTATGGACTTACATTCCACAGTCTGACCAGTTGCCAGACGGTAATCACTGTCAAGTATAGCTTCAATGATAATAGCAAGAATCCTACCATAGGGTATGGTAAGGCTCTTCTTATTAACACGTTCAACCAAGTCCTTAAAAATTAAACTAGCAAAATCTACTCTGGTCATAGTGACCATAGAATGAAAAATCTGCAACTCTAAGACATTAGGTTGATCAAAGCTGCCTGCCTTTACTTGTAAAGTTTTTGAGATTGTGCTCAATAAATAATTCCAAATACCATTTAAATATTTCATTTTTACTACTGAAGCCAATGGACCAGTATATCCAACCTCTTGTAAAATATTTTTGGCTTCAGTATGAGACACAACACTTTCATAATCAAGGCATGTAGGACAGCTCAAATGCAGACCTAATCCTCTCATAAAGAAATATATACCTTTTTCTTACCATTGAGGATTGTGCCATAGATTGCAGCATCTCCTTTCTTGTTCTGTCCCACATAACAGCTCGCCCAAAATTCACAAAGGAGATCTTGAAACACCCAATCTGGCTTTTCAATCATTACCTTGCCAAATGGATGGTACCACAAGAAAGCCAACATCTCATCATATCCTTTTGCCCACGAAAGAGGATGAATATTGGCATCAACCAGACTGCCAATCTTGATTTTACCAGTATCAAGATCAGCCGGGACCACTACAACATCACTTCTCACCTCATAAGGTGAAAGCTTATTAGCGCTTATTGGAGCTGGGTGTAGACTTTCAGATTCAGACGAAGAACTAGAATGAGAGTTATTAGCAGAAACAGATGAAGAAGCCATTTTAAAACAATTTAAAGAAGAAATTAAAAACAAAAAAAACAATTTTCAGATTAGAGAGAAAATAAAAATGATTTGGGAGAAAATGAAGAAGTGATTTGGGATTTAGGTCTGAATGATAATATATACATTATGCAAATTAACCGTTTGAAAAAGTGGAAGAGAGAAAGATTATGATTGGACGATGAACAAGTAGTGGGGGTACTTTTTCAGTATCCGACTGTAATCACTACCCGTGTCATACTCCAATAGGATCAACAAGTAAACTAAATAAAATAATGTAAATAATAAAACGCACTGAGATATTTAATAACAAAAATAACCACGAAGCTGGGTCAGACTCAGCTTACCCCTTTTTATTTGAAAATACACCAAGTATAAAAGGGTAGTCTTGGTCAGACACAGCTTACCCTTAAGCATACCTAGCTTACATATGAGATAGTTGAACCTTGATTCATCCAATGGCTTAGTAAACAAGTCAGCAAGCTGATTATCTGTTGGAATGAAATGGAGTTCAACATCTTCTTTCATCACATGATCCCTAATGAAATGATATCTTATATCAATGTGCTTGGTCCTTGAATGAAGCACAGGATTGTTGGAGATTGCTATGGCACTGGTACTGTCACAAAAGATTGGAGTTTTTGATACAGTGACACCATAGTCTTGAAGCTGATATTGCATCCAAAGAACTTGTGAGCAACAACTCCCAGCAGCAACATACTCAGCTTCTGCAGTGGATATAGAAACTGAATGCTGCTTTTTGCTTGACCAGCTTACAAGTCTATTGCTAAGCAATTGACAAGCTCCTGATGTGCTTTTTCTATCAATCTTTCATCCTGCAAAGTCAGAATCTGAATAGCCAATTAGATCAAATCCAGAGTCTTTGGGATACCAAAGACCCAGATTGGGACTACGTTTAAGGTATCTAAAGATTCTCTTTACAGCCTTAAGATGTGATTCTTTAGGACTAGCTTGATATCTTGCACAAAGACATGTAGCAAACATAATATCAGGTCTACTAGCAGTTAAGTAAAGTAATGATCCTATCATACCCCTATAAGCTGTGGTGTCAACAGATTTGCCATTTTATCTTCACACAGCTTATCACCAGTTCCCATAGGAGTTTTCATAGGTAAGCAATCACTAAAACCAAATTTGTTTAAGTGATCTTTGACATATTTTCCTTGGAATATGAAAATTCCATTTTTAGTCTGTTTAACTTGTAATCCCAGAAAATAGTTTAGTTCTCCCATCATGCTCATTTCATACTTTTTAGACATTAATTCAGAAAATTTTTTGCAAAGTCTTTCACTGCTAGACCCAAATATTATATCATCTACATAAATTTGTACAAGCAGAATATCACCATTATACTTTCTCACAAACAAAGTCTTGTCAACATTACCTCTCTTGAATTTGTTAGCCAAAAGAAATTTAGACAAAGTATCATACCATGCTCTTGGAGCTTGCTTCAACCCATAGAGAGCTTTGTCAAGCTTGAATACATGGTCAGGAAACTTTGAACTTTCAAAACCTGGAGGTTGTTCAACATAGACTTCTTCTTCCAATTTTCCATTAAGAAATGCACTCTTCACATCCATTTGATAGACCTTGAAACCTTTGTGAGCAGAAAAGGCCAAGAACATTATGATTGCTTCTAATCTTGCCACTGGTGCAAAGGTCTCATCATAATCAATTCCATCCTCTTGTCTGTAACCAAGAGCTACCAATCTTGCTTTGTTTCTGGTCACCACTCCCCTTTCATCCATCTTATTTCTGTAGACCCACTTGGTTCCAATCACAGTCTTGTGATGAGGTCTTGGAACAAGTTCCCAAACCTTGTTTCTTTCAAATTGTGTTAATTCGTCTTCCATTGCATTTACCCAAGATGGATCTGCCAGAGCTTCATCAATCTTGGTTGGTTCCATCTTACTCACAAAATTAACAAACATGCAGAAATTGCCTGTTGCCTTTCTTCTTGTTTTAACACCAGAAAGAGGATCACCAATGATTTGATTTAATTGATGACTCCTTCTCCACTTTGTTACATGAGTTGGATGATTTACAACTGGGACAATAGGTTGATTCAGATTAGAAGGTCCAACATGATCAGCTTGGACAGGCATTTGAGGAACTGAACCAGTTTGGGAGTCATTAGACGGATTTTGAACAATTACTTCAGTAGGAGTAGGATCAGCTTGCATGTTATCAAAGATTGGGACACCTTCTTCTTCTTCAAAGAGTTGATCCCCCTGGGTTTGAGCATTATCAGTTCCAACTAGTGGATTAGTTGGAGGCTCATTCTCAGGTACAGCCAGTTCTTCAAAATTGAAATCTTCTTCTTAAGGAGGAAAGCAATCTGGCTTAGAACAACCTTCATCAATGCTTACATTCACAGAGTTTTCAATTGTTTTGGTTCTTTTGTTGTACACTCTGTAGGCTTTCATCATTCTAGCATATCCAAGTAGGATACCTTCATCTGCTTTCTCATCAAGCTTTCCAAGATGGTCTTTCTGATTTAGAATGTAACAAGGACTTCCAAACATTCTTAGGAAACCAATTTCAGGTTTTCTCCCCCTAAGAAGTTCATATGCAGTCTTCTGGTGTCTTTTCACAATAAGGGATCTGTTCTGGGTAAAGCAAGCTGTGTGAACTGCTTCAGCCCAGAAATGAGACTTCACATTGTTTTGAGCCATCATGGATCTGGCAGCTTTAATAAGAGTTCTGTTTCTTCTTTCTGCAACACCATTTTGTTGAGGTGTTCTGGCAGCTGAGTAAACTTGTGAAATTCCCTTTTCACTGCAAAATGAATAAAGAGTGATATTCTTGAATTCAGTACCATTATCACTTCTTAGTTGCCTAACAGGCCTTTTGTAGAGAATTTCAGCTTGCTTGATGAAATGAATAATGTTGTCAGCAGCTTCACTCTTGTGCTTGAGAAAGAAAACCCAGGTGTATCTTAAATATTCATCAACAATGACCAAGGAGTACCTCATTCCAGTGAATGAAGGAGTGCTAATTGGTCCAAATAGATCCATATGAAGCAAATCCAAACAATTATCAATGGTTGAGCATGTTTTAGACTTCAAAGTAGCTTTGTGTTGTTTGCCTTTCTCACAAGCACCACACAGCTTGTCCTTCTCATAATTTATCACAGGAAGACCAGACACCAACTCTTTCTTACACAGCTTGTTGATGTCTTTGAAATTCATATGAGACAACCTTTTATGCCACAACCAATTCAGCTCATCTTGAGTCTTTGACATGAAATAAACTTCTCTAGTAACAGTAGGTTTTCTCATGTCAAAAGAATACAAAGACTCATCCCTATTTGCAACAAGAACCACATTTCCTTCTAAATCAAGAACAATGCCCTTATCAGACCTGAATCTCACTTCGTAAACAGCATCACACAACTGACTTACACTGATCAAGTTGTGCTTCAAACCATTTACATATGAGACCCTTCTAAAAGTAAGGAGACCATTCGAAAGTATACCAATCCTTCAGTCTTTCCTTGAGAGTCATCTCCAAAAGTAACATTAGGACCAGCGCAAATCCTAAAGCTACATAGCAGGGACTTACATCCGGTCATATGCTTGGAACACCCACTGTCCAAGTGCCAGGTATTATCGTCATGACTGCCCTGCATTTATGATAAGAGATTAGTTCTTTTTGGGAACCTATCCAAAGATGGGTTCACCAGAGCTGACCGTAGGGTCTGACTCATACTGGGAAGTAGAACTTAGACTCTTATCACATTTGGACACCCATTGTTGCTTGATCTGTCCCTTACCATATTTGAAATTCTTTTTAGCAACAATTAGAGTTTCCTTTTTAGCAAAACCTTTGCCTATTCAGGATTTCTTACATTCAGCTCTCAATTTTCTTTGATCAACAATTTTAGGATCTATCACATTTTTAAGAAAATTTGCATTGTTTGAAACCTTACCAGTTCTGGACTCAACATATTTAGAAATCATTTTGTCAGAGTCAGATTTGGTGTTATTTGAAACAGACTCAGATTTTGTTTGTAACTCATTTCCTTGAGAACCAGACTTCTCAATCTTTAAAAGCTTAATTTTCTCTTTTGGAACACTATGATCTCTAACCTTTCTTTTATTTTTCTTTGAATTACCCTTGTTTGTTTTAGACATAGAATCTGACACAGATTGGGTAATGGTCAGCTTGGACAAGTCAAGACTTTCCTCAGGTTTTAACTCAACAACCTTATCAGCTTCAGACACAGCTTCAGCAATGGTCTGACTCATGGTTTCAGGATCACTAAACCCAATACCAGATTTCTGAACCAACTTAATTGGTTTAGACTTTTTCCCTTTGGTTTGGACTTTGGGTGGTGAAGGAGGCTGATAACAAGGCTCCATAGCACATACTTCAGCAATGGCTATGGCCTATCATAATCACCATCAAAAATAGCTTGGATCTGATGAGGTATTTGGTCATTTACACACTTAGCAACTCTTTTGGAACATACACCATGTTTCAGTAATTTGTTTAACTTTTAAAAACTTTTCTTCTGCAGTTTTAGCTTCTTTAACCAAAATGGAGTTTAATTGTTTTTGAGCTTTAACTTCAGATTCAAGTTTTTCAATAGTGTGACTTTTAGAGCTGACATCAAGTTTCAAAATATGAATTTCCTTTTTAAGTTCTTGATTAAAGTGTTTTTGTAAAAGAACCTCATCACCCAATCTATTTAGTCTAGACAGTTTTTCATTATCAGACAGATTGGTGAAGGAAATTACCTCAGGTGGAGCAGTCTGACTGGTGGATGCCTGGTGAGCTGACTCAGATTGCTGTTGTATTTTCTCCAAATCTTCAGCAAACTTTTGAGTAGCTTCTTTAGCCATGAAGCACTTGGCATCTTTATACAGCTCATCATAAGATGATGTGGCACTTTCAGCCCAGTCTTTGGCTACCAGACTCTTCTCACTTTTGTTCACCTTTTCAGTCAGCTCAGCTGCTTGTGCTTTCAAGGATTTGTATTTTGTCTTAAGCTTTGAGTATTTTTCAATTCTTCCACCTTTGGCTGGCACAACTTGAGAAGACTCCTTGGATCTGCAGTCTCCAGCCATGTGTCCAGTCTTGCCACATTTGTAACAAGTGACTTTGGACATGTCAAATGGCTTCTTTGTCTTATCAGCTTGGCCACCTTTTCCTTTTCCTTTAAACCTACCAAAGGATCTCCTTCTGATCTTTTTAGCCAACATAGCTACCTCATTAGCTAGTTCATCACCATCAGATTCATCACATTCAGATTCAGCACAAACAGAGTTAGGATTTGAAATCACAGGAACTTCATCATTAACACAAGGAATGATCTCATTACTTATTGAGCTAGGGTGTTCAGTCATAGAAGCAACAAGTGCAGCAGCATGCTGACTATAAGAATCACCCACAGCAATCAACTTTTCAGCCTCTGAACATTCTTGGTTATGGAGTAAACCAAAAAGTCCAGGGAGATCAAGATCATGATAAACAGAACTTAATTTAACAGAAGAAATATAGTTGTTCCATTTAGGTGATAATGAATCAAGAAATTTACTCTTTAAAACTTCATTTTTCTTTTTAATTCCAACAGCAGCTAAATCATTAACCAAAGCATTAAAGCGGGTATGAGTGTCAGTCAAGGATTTATTTCTCAAAGAGAAAAATCTCTCATACCTCCTGGTCAAAGTAGTTATTGTGGATTCCATGGAGGTAGAGCAACCCTCAAACATAACAATCAATGTACCCCACATTTTCTTAGCAGTTGAACACATTTTAATAGAATGGTAAAGGTCTTTGGGCACAGCTTGGACAATGAAATTTCTAGCCTTCACATCCAAGTTAGCCAACCTTCTATCCTCATCCCCCCAATCTGCCTTGTCCTTAACAATTGATTTGACTGTGGCAGGAATGGTTGGTTGACCTTCCCTTACCACAGCCTCAACCACAATGGTTTGTGTAGGAACATAAGGACCATCCGCAAGGATGTCAGGCATATTGTTATCGATGGATTCAAGGAACAAAGACATTCGACCTTTCCACCAACTGAAATCATCTTTATCAACCATGGGTGGTCTGGTTGAAGAACCATTATCAATATAAGATGACATAATGCTTTACTATTAAAGAAATATGCAAGGATCAAGTCAAGTTAATTCTTAACCCCTGCTCTGATACCAATTGATACGTCCTAAGGTGTATCAATATACCAAAGTATATTATACACAGAACAGTTGTAGAGGGGGGTGAATACAACTTTCCTTAATCTTTAAAAACTTTTTAACACAAAACGTTTTAAGACTCAGTTTATATATTAAGCAAGTAAAGAACAAGAATCATTAAAACAGTAAAGCAGTAAATAGAGTGAAACATTCTTAGACACAGATTGTGGTTTTCAAATGTAATCCTTTATTAAGAAATAATCTATACAAAGAATTACAGGGTTGTTGCGGAATAAAGATAGCCTATAGATATCTAAACAACCCTATGAAATGACAAACTACAATCAATATTTCAGCTCAATAGAATCAGCCCAAGCTGATCTCGTACAGACTAAGTTGTGTCTAAGACCATAGAAACTTGTGTGAACAATCATTCTCAGGAAATGCCACACATATGCAATCAAGGAATGAGGCTTTTATAGGCAAAAGCCCTTCTTTTCTTGGTATCCAATTCTTCCACGTATTCCTCTTTCACTGGACGATAAAGGAATAATCAATCGTGCCTTTCATTGTACTTGTGGTCCCCCATGTACAGCTGCACATTCTTCATCGTCCAATAAGAGTATGGACATGCATATGTATATCTAACCACCAACCTGGATCCTAGGATTCTTCCTAGTCACATCATTTGTCCTTATCTTCAATCCAGGTTGTTATCTTCACTTGATTGTCAGACACAGATTGGGCGGTTTGTCAAGGCACCAATCTGTCTAAGTGTTTCCAAGCTGACTGCTAATCCCAAGCTGCCTTCCACTACCAGCTTGGTCTTCTATCTTCAATCCTCCTCTTCGACTTGGATTGAATGCTATAACAATGTTAATGCAGCCTGAATAACACCAGCTTACATGAATTATTACATTACAAAGTATGAAGCATGATCTGGGTCAGAAATGGATCGCGAGCTGTGTTAGCTTAGTCTGACCCATATCAGATTACAAGAACCAAAAGATTACTAAGTGTTTATAAGTCAGATTTGTCATCACCAAATTTACAAACCTTATATAAAGAACATTGGGACTCAACACAATGTTATGCAACTCAACCCACTCAGTGTAACCTAGATCAAACAGTTTATCTAGATCATGAGTTTCCCAGCTGGTTTCATAACCTTCTCTTGTAAATCTTATGCTAGGAATGGGCTGCCCTCTTCTTCTTTTCAATTGAACCTGGGTGATTGGCTCTGGATGCCTTCTATAATTCAGTCTTTCCTTCACTTTCTTTATGTCCAGAGCCTCCCACCCTACATGGGATTGAACACTTTTCTTCACATCTTTCACTTTCTGTGATGGCTTAGTGTGAACCACCACCTTCTTCTTTCCTTGGCTTTTGCTTGCATTCTTTCTTTTGGATCCAATGGCTGCAAGGTCTTCCTCATCTTCCTTGTTCGATGTTTCTTGAAGAACCTTGGCAACTTCTGGATCAGATTCAACAGCAGCCAATCTCTCCCTTTGTAATCTGTCTTCCTTCACCAATTTGTATGCCTCCTTAACTGATAACCTAAGTTCTGGAGCTTATTAGATTGCCAGCTCCCAATCCTCTTCTTCAGCAGTTAAGATCTTCACTCCACTTGACCCAGCTTCAGTTGGACTTTTCTTTATCATGTACTAGGACAGAGTGGATGTGTCATCACTTGAGGATTCTACATTAACTTCTTTGGGAGCTGTGTCAGTTTTGGAGGACACAACTTGCACAGGAACAGCTTGGGAAGACTTTCCTTTCTCAACAACTTTTTCAACTTCATCATCCTTCCTTATATCCCCCATTACAACATTCGCAGTCTCCCCTTCAATTGTACCACTCTCCTTCCTAGTCTCTTCATTCACAATTCCAACATTAGCACCACCAGACTCAGACTCTGGTCTTTTTATCTCATCTTTTTCCTTCTTACCTTCCACCTTAGAACAAAAAAGAACCATCCTTCTATCTTTGGCTACCTCCTCAGCTCTAGCCTTCCTCTGTCTTTCTTTAAGTTTTTCAAAATATTCTTCAATCTCCTTGTCAACCTCAGCTTGTTGCCTCTCTCTTTCTTGCTCAATTTCAGCATCACTCAAGGCACTTTTCTTCTTAGCAGCACTCTTCTCCCCCTTTTTGTCATCATCACCAGGGAAAGAGCTTACAGGAGTGGCAAAGAAACCTTTTAGCTCATGGTTGATCAAGTCGACCTTAATGTTTGTAAGACAGCGGGATCTCCTTAACTCAATATAATCTTCATGGAGGAGTGCAACCTTATATTTAAGACTTTTTGAGGCTTCAATAAACTCATTCTTGAAATCTTCTTGTGACTTGTTAGCAGATTGAAGCTCAATAGTCACATCTCTTGTGAACTTGGTTGTAGCTTTTTCAATCTGACTCAGAGTGCCCTTGTTCCTTTCATTCTCTTCAATGATTGCCTTTGTAAGACCATCAAGGGACTCTGTCAGTTTGGTTTGGTTCTTCTACATCAGATCAACTGCCTTCTTAACATATTCTTCCAATGCAGTCTGATCCTGACTCAGCTTGTCCACCTTCTTATCCGTCAATTCCTGATCCTTTTGGATCTTTTCCAAGTCTTTGATCAACTTTGAGCTCTCAACCTTATAGGTTGAATTGAACCCAGTGAGCTGACCCACCATATCAGAAAATGAGATAGTGGCAGTTTGGGAAGAACTTGCAGTTGGCTTAAAAGCCACTGACTCTGGAAAGAGCAGCCTGCAATCCTTAAGATCTGGGTTATTGGGCTCATATAGAAGGGGGTGGAGGCTAAGGGAGTTTTGGTGCATTTGCTCATGAGAGTGAGTCTCATGAGTAGATTTGTCAGAAATGATGATGAGTTGGTCAGCTTGAGAAAGATTGACGTTTAATTTAGGCTGGGGGCTAGTGGGAATGTGTTGATAAAAATTTGGATCAACTCCTCCACTGGCATCTTCCATCAGAGCATCCCTTGAGGATGGATGGGCAGACTCATCATCGAATGAAGAATCACTTCCGGAGATAGTGATTATGTTCTCATTGGCATCGAGAGGACCACCAATGGTTCCCTTTGCTGCACAAGGGGCTGACATAACTGCCTTAAAGACAACCATGTAACCTACAGGACCCCTCTGTCCAAGGACAGATGCAGACACAGACCCTGCAGGTGTAATGTTAAGTGTAGATGATTGCCCTTCAACAGAGGTGTGTTGTTGCACCAAAGTATCCTTAGAGAGTATTGAGACCTGTACCCCTCCTTGTGATCTAGTAGGGGCATTGGCAGTCTGTGCAGACTCAGAGTGTAAGAATGAAGGAGTCTGACCAGCTTGGGGAGGAGAAGCAGTGTCACTTGTGCGTTCGATACGTCTCTCCTTTGGCTGATCATCCTCAGGATTGATGTGCAAAGACTCTGAATCATATTGGATCTGGGCTGGATCCATTGTTGTCCCTTTAATGATATCATCAACCTTTTGGGAGGCTGATGATGGCGATTTCGGTGCAGACTTAGTATGACCTTGGGAAGAGGTCTTTGTTTCAATACCTTCACCCTGTTTGGAGGGTTGGGTAGAAGTAGTTGTTCCCTTTATCTCGTCTACACTCTTTTGGGAGAGTGCAGATGGGCTAGGTGATTTCGGCTTGTCAGCTTGAGAAAGATTGACGTTTAATTTAGGCTGGGGGCTAGTGGGAATGTGTTGATAAAAATTTGGATCAACTCCTCCACTGGCATCTTCCATCAGAGCATCCCTTGAGGATGGATGGGCAGACTCATCATCGAATGAAGAATCACTTCCGGAGATAGTGATTATGTTCTCATTGGCATCGAGAGGACCACCAATGGTTCCCTTTGCTGCACAAGGGGCTGACATAACTGCCTTAAAGACAACCATGTAACCTACAGGACCCCTCTGTCCAAGGACAGATGCAGACACAGACCCTGCAGGTGTAATGTTAAGTGTAGATGATTGCCCTTCAACAGAGGTGTGTTGTTGCACCAAAGTATCCTTAGAGAGTATTGAGACCTGTACCCCTCCTTGTGATCTAGTAGGGGCATTGGCAGTCTGTGCAGACTCAGAGTGTAAGAATGAAGGAGTCTGACCAGCTTGGGGAGGAGAAGCAGTGTCACTTGTGCGTTCGATACGTCTCTCCTTTGGCTGATCATCCTCAGGATTGATGTGCAAAGACTCTGAATCATATTGGATCTGGGCTGGATCCATTGTTGTCCCTTTAATGATATCATCAACCTTTTGGGAGGCTGATGATGGCGATTTCGGTGCAGACTTAGTATGACCTTGGGAAGAGGTCTTTGTTTCAATACCTTCACCCTGTTTGGAGGGTTGGGTAGAAGTAGTTGTTCCCTTTATCTCGTCTACACTCTTTTGGGAGAGTGCAGATGGGCTAGGTGATTTCGGCTTGTCAGCTTGGGTGACAGGGACAGCTTTGGAACGTTCCTCAGCTTCCACTGCACCTTGGGGGATCTCTAAGTTGGATGTTTCATTATCAAACCCAGAAGCTGGCACAGATTTCCTTTGGGATCTTTTCTTTTTAGCACTGTGAGGCACTAAGTCCTCAACAATGGGTCTTTTAGAGGCGGAATTTGAAAGTAGGGATGGGGGTGTGGCTAGGGAGGCTGATGTTTTGGCCAACCCTTCACCCTCTTTGAAGGAGTAAAAGAATGAGTAGATTAAGAGGAGTTTGAGGGTTCAGAAGCATGTGTACCTTGGTCCCCCTGATTGGCAGATTGAGTGTCAGACTCAGATCGCGTCGAAGTAGGGACAGCTTCCTCAAGTGCCTCTTGTTCCGAACACCCGTCGTTTAAAAATATGGGTTTTCAAAAACTTTTCACCTAACGGTGTTAAATTGCGGAAGTAAAGACTGTAAAAGTCAAAACCGATAAAAACATTTCGGTTTCTGCATTTATTTGGTGTTACATGCCATATCAAACAATAGTTCAAATGAAAACCCAACGGTTGCCCAACATAAAACAACCGTTCACACATCACTACATAAATTCGACATTAAATACGAAATGTAACGAATGTCTAAAGTAAGCATCGTCTAAGGGTAGCTAAGGCTCCTGCATTGCATCTACCCAAGCTCACACGTCCTGCATCTAGATTCCATCAAGCTAAACCTGAGGGAACAACCACATTAAGAAGCAAGTGTTAGCTATAAGAATAGCTAAGTAAGATAACACTTAATTTAAAAGCATTTGTCCAATTAAAACAATCTTCATTATTAGACAAGTTTTATTAGGCACAACACACATCACACGTTCACACATATACTGCATTTCAACTTTGTTTCAATTAGGATAATCATCCTAAATGTGCCTATCCTGCATTAGTTCACACATTGTCACACGTATCTTCGTTTCACCCCTGTTCGACAGTTTTTCATAAACAGACCAAAATCTTCGACTTCCCCAATAAACGACTCGTCCAAGCTTCTTCCAAAACATGTTTTCGACACAATTAAACATATTTTGATCCTCAAGATCGACTATAGACTCGTTTAACACCATTTTTGAATGTTAATTAGCCAAAACACCACATAAACCCTAACTACTTGCATAATCCCTTTTTAATCAGATTTGATTCATAATTAAACAACCTCTAGATCTGAAAATACAATCAATACATCAATGATTACCTGCTTGACTCGATGATCGATCAATTTACAACACCAAATCGTTTGATCAAAGGCTCGATTAACTGCTTTAGGATTCAAGAAAGGATTAATTGCTTTATTATTTGCTAATGGCTGCTTAATCAACCCTAATTACACCCATCAAAGTCTTAATCCCGTTTTTAGGTTTCAACCTATGTCACAATCAGTCCCTGGACTTCTAAACCCTTCATTATTGGTCACAAACTGCATTATTGACCATATACCACATTAGTCCTTCATAAATGTGCCTATCCTGCATTAGTTCACACATTGTCACACGTATCTTCGTTATCTGCATATAAGTGTGCCCTGCATCACACCCGACTGGATGATTAGTCAAAAGACTACTCATCTTACGTCGTTAAGGAATGGCAAGCCAATCCTTGAGTAATCCGTATATGAAGGTTGGTCAAACCCCTCGTATTACTCGCCCTGCGTTATAGAGACCACGTTGCGAGGAGCCACCCAAGCAACAACTGCATCTACGCACTCGCCCGGCTAAGGCTAGTACGGGTTAAGCTTAACACTTTTCACTGCATCTGTTTTATGAGCTCAATTTCACACATATAGATTGGGTCCCTGCATTCCCAAACATTCACACACTTTAACTTCATTACGTTTGGATCCTTAAACGTGCAAGTGACATAGCAACCTAGCAAGTCTAGTGAACTAGGCGTACAAGTCAAGCATGCATATCACACATCAACTTCATTTCTATATATCATGCATATCAAAATACTTCATTAAACTACATCAACTGCATAGCTACATACTGCATTAAGCAATACTACATTACACTACAATAGGGACTGCATCTCAGGTCTCATGGTCAACTGCATAACCCATCATACCTCCCAAGTAACCCATATGCCCACATGCAATAATAAGGTACCGAATGGAAGTGTTTACGATTTGAAACCAGCTTTTAGTTGATCCCTCAGCGTGTCAAAGTAGTGTATCTTACCTGGTTGTAGTACACGCGCACAAACAAGTAGCTAATAATGCTTATCAGTAACCTCCGACACCTATCGTTCATTAACATATAAAGTATAAGTCATTTGGAATCTTAAACGGACTCTCGAACGACCTTAAGACTGACTACGTAAAATTTCAGAATTTCACCTTACGAAGATAGCCTTCGTACGAACTTAGCTAACGAAGTTAATCTTCGTACGAACTTTATCTTCGTTCGTTCTACTTTACGAAAATAGCTTCTTACGAACTTAATTCACACTTTACGAAGATAGGCCGTTAAACGAATTTAAACTTCATTTTCGTTTTGCTTTCTAGCTTACGAATTAGCCAACGAATTTGACTTCAAACGAATTTAAACAACGAACTTAATAATACTCCTTCTTACGAACTTAGTGAAAACGAAGATAGAAACGAGGATTATCTTCGTTTCACCCCTGTTCGACAGTTTTTCATAAACAGACCAAAATCTTCGACTTCCCCAATAAACGACTCGTCCAAGCTTCTTCCAAAACATGTTTTCGACACAATTAAACATATTTTGATCCTCAAGATCGACTATAGACTCGTTTAACACCATTTTTGAATGTTAATTAGCCAAAACACCACATAAACCCTAACTACTTGCATAATCCCTTTTTAATCAGATTTGATTCATAATTAAACAACCTCTAGATCTGAAAATACAATCAATACATCAATGATTACCTGCTTGACTCGATGATCGATCAATTTACAACACCAAATCGTTTGATCAAAGGCTCGATTAACTGCTTTAGGATTCAAGAAAGGATTAATTGCTTTATTATTTGCTAATGGCTGCTTAATCAACCCTAATTACACCCATCAAAGTCTTAATCCCGTTTTTAGGTTTCAACCTATGTCACAATCAGTCCCTGGACTTCTAAACCCTTCATTATTGGTCACAAACTGCATTATTGACCATATACCACATTAGTCCTTCATTAGATGTCACTACATAGACACAAACCTTCATATTTCACACATTTATACTACATTAATATTTAGGCTTCCAAGCCTCACACATAACACACATTAACTACGTATATGCATATATTCACACTAGACTTTTCGACACACACAAAGTTGACTTAACGGCGTTAGTCAAATCTTAAAGAAAAGTTTGGGATGTTACATGTTCCCTCTCTCTTTGCCTGCAAAAATCAAGGTAAACCTGCATTGCTCGGGTTAAACCCTGCACAGTTACCTTGGGACTGTTGAAAATGTTATTGTTAATGGACTTGCATTCCACAGTCTGACCAGTTGCCAGACTGTAATCATTGTCAAGTATTGCTTCAATGATAAGAGCAAGAATCCTACCATAAGGTATGGTAAGACTCTTGTTATTAACACGGTCAACCAAGTCCTTAAAAATTAAGCCAGCAAAGTCTACTCTGGTCATAGTGACCATTGCATGAAAAAATTTCAACTCTAAGACATTAGGTTGATCAAAGCTGCCTGCCTTTACTTGTAAAGTTTTTGAAATTGTGCTCAATAAATAATTCCAAATACCATTTAAATATTTCATTTTTACTACTGAAGCCAATGGACCAGTATATCCAACCTCTTGTAAAATATTTTTGGCTTCAGTATGTGATGTAACATTTTCCTAATCATCATCAGGCATATACGACAGCTCAAATGCATACCTAATCCTCTCTAAGGAAATATATACCTTTTTCTTACCATTGAGGATTGTGCCATAGATTGCAGTAGCTCCTTTCTTGTTCTGTCCCACATAACAGCTCGCCCAAAATTCACAAAGGAGATCTTGAAACACCCAATCTGGCTTCTCAACCATCACCTTTCCGAATGGATGGTACCATAAGAACGCTACCATCTCACCATATCCTTTTGCCCAAGAAGGAGGATGGATATTGGCATAAACCAGACTGCCAATCTTGATTTTACCAGTATCAAGATCAGCCGGGACCACTACAACATCACTTCCCACCTCATAAGGTGAAAGCTTATTAGCGCTTACAGGAGCTGGGTATTGACTTTCAGATTCAGAAGAAGAATTAGTTTGAGAATTGTTAGCAGAAACAGATGAAGAAGCCATTTGTAAAAACAATTTAAGGAAGAAATTAAAAACAAATAAAACAGTTTTCAGATTGGAAAGGAAAAGAAAATTGATTTGAGAGAAAATGAAGAAGTGATATGTGATTTAGGTTAAAATGATATTATATACCTTATTCAAAATACCCGTTTGAAAAAGTTGGAGAGAGAAAGATTTTAATTGAACGATGAACAAGTAGTGGGGGTACTTTTTCAGTAACCGCCAATAACCACTACACGTTTCAAATTCCAACAGGATCAAGAAATAAACTAAATAAAATAAAATAAGTAATAAAACGCACTAAGCTATTTAATAACAAAAATAAGCTCGAAGCTGGGTCACACTCAGCTTACCCTCTTACTTGAAAATACACAAGTATGAAAGGGTAGTCTGGGTCAGACACAGCTTACCCTCAAAATTGAGAATAATTCTAAGGGGTCAGATTTGTTATTACTTAGCTCACTGCCTTTTACATATTTAGCATACCTAGCTTACTTATGAGATAGTTGAACCTTGATTCATCCAATGGCTTAGTAAACAAGTCAGCAAGCTGATTATCTGTTGGAATGAAATGGAGTTCAACATCTTCTTTCATCACATGATCCCTAATGAAATGATATCTTATATCAATGTGCTTGGTCCTTGAATGAAGCACAGGATTGTTGGAGATTGCTATGGCACTGGTACTGTCACAAAAGATTGGAGTTTTTGATACAGTGACACCGTAGTCTTGAAGCTGATATTGCATCCAAAGGATTTGAGAGCAACAACTTCCTGCAGCAACATACTCAGCTTCTGCAGTAGAAATAGAAACTGAATGCTGCTTTTTGCTGGACCAGCTTACAAGTCTATTGCCAAGCAATTGACAAGCTCTTGAAGTACTTTTTCTGTCAATCTTACAGCCTGCAAAGTCAGAATTTGAATAGCCAATTAGATCAAATCCTGAGTCTTTGGGATACCAAAGACCCAGAGTGATACTACCTTTAAGGTATCTAAAGATTCTTTTTACAGCCTTAAGATGTGATTTTTTAGGACTAGCTTGATATCTTGCACAAAGACATGTAGCAAACATAATATCTGGTCTACTAGCAGTTAAGTAAAGTAATGAGCCTATCATACCCCTATAAGTTGTGGTGTCAACAGATTTGCCATTTTTATCTTCACCCAGCTTATCACCAGTTCCCATAGGAGTTTTCATAGGTGAGCAATCACTAAAACCAAATTTGTTTAAGAGATCTTTAACATATTTTCTTGGTTTATAAAAATTCCATTTTTAGTCTGTTTAACTTGTAAACCCAGAAAATAGTTTAGTTCTCCCATCATGCTCATTTCATACTTTTTAGACATTAGTTCAGAAAACTTTTTGCAAAGTCTTTCACTGCTAGACCCAAATATTATATCATCTACATAAATTTGTACAAGGAGGATATCACCATTATACTTTCTCACAAACAAAGTCTTGTCAACATTACCTCTTTTGAAATTGTTAGCCAAAAGAAATTTAGACAAAGTATCATACCATGCCCTTGGAGCTTGCTTCAAACCATAGAGAGCTTTGTCAAGCTTGAATACATGGTCAGGAAACTTTGAACTTTCAAAACCTGGAGGTTGTTCAACATAGACTTCTTCTTCCAATTTTCCATTAAGAAATGCACTCTTTCACATCCATTTGATAGACTTTGAAACCTTTGTGAGCAGAAAAGGCCAAGCACATTCTGATTGCCTCTAATCTTGCCACTGGTGCAAAAGTCTCATCATAATCAATTCCATCCTCTTGCCTGTAACCAAGAGCTACCAACCTTGCTTTGTTTCTGGTCACAACTCCCCTTTCATCCATTTTATTTCTGTAGACCCACTTGGTTCCAATCACAGTCTTGTGATGAGGTCTTGGAACAAGTTCCCAAACCTTGTTTTTTCAAACTGTGTGAGTTCATCTTGTATTGCATTTACCCAAGATGGATCTGCCAGAGCTTCATTAACCTTAGTTGGTTCAACCTTACTCACAAAATTCACAAACATGTAGAAATTGACTGTTGCTTTCCTTCTTGTTTTAACTCCAGTAAGAGGATCACCAATAATTTGGTTAATGGGATGACATCTTGTCCATTTTGTCACATGAGTTGGATTATTTTCAACTGGGACAGTAGGCTGATTCAGATTAGAAGGTCCAGCATGATCTGCTTGTTGAAGAGACTGATCAGTTTGGACTAGAATTTGAGGACCTGAACCAGTTTGAGAGTCATTTGATGGATTCTGAACAATTTCTTCAGTAGGAGTAGGATCAGCTTGCATGTTTTCAAAGATTGGAACATCTTCTTCTTCTTCAATGAGTTGCTCCCCCTGAGTTTGAGCATTATCAGCTCCAACTGGAGGATTAGTTGGAGGCTCATTCTCAGGTACAACCAGTTCTTCAAAATTGAAATATTCTTCTTCAGGAGGAGAGCAATCTGGCTTAGAACAACCTTCATCAATGCTTACATTCACAGAGTTTTCAATTGTTTTAGTTCTCTTGTTGTAAACTCTGTAGGCCTTCATCATTGTTGCATATCCAAGTAGGATACATTCATCTGCTTTCTCATCAAACTTTCCAAGATGGTCTTTCTGATTTAGAATGAAACAAGGACTTCCAAACATTCTTAGGAAACCAATTTCTGGTTTTCTCCCCCTAAGAAGTTCATATGCAGTCTTCTGGTGCCTTTTCACAATAAGGGATCTATTCTGGGTAAAGCAAGCTGTGTGAACTGCTTCAGCCCAGAAATGAGACTTGACATTCTTTTGGGCCATCATGGATCTGGCAGCTTCAATCAGAGTTCTGTTTCTCCTTTCTGCAACACCATTTTGTTGAGGAGTCCTGGCAGCTGAGTAGACTTGTGAAATTCCCTTTTCACTGCAGAATGAGTTAAGAGTGATATTCTTGAATTCAGTACCATTATCACACCTTAACTGCCTTACAAGCCTTTTATAAAGAATTTCAGCTTGCTTGATGAAATGAATAATGTTGTCAGCAGCTTCACACTTGTGCTTGAGAAAGAAAATCCAGGTGTATCTTGAATATTCATCAACTATGACCAAAGAGTATCTCATTCTAGTGAATGAAGGAGTACTAATTGGTCCAAAGAGATCCATATGAAGAAAATCCAAACAATTATCAATTGTTGAGCATGTTTTAGACTTAAAAGTAGCCTTGTGCTGTTTGCCTTTCTCACAAGCACCACACAGCTTGTCCTTCTCATAATTTATCACAGGAAGACCAGACACCAACTCTTTCTTACACAGCTTGTTGATGTCTTTAAAGTTCATATGAGACAACCTTTTATGCCACAACCAGTTTAGCTCATGTTGAGTCTTTGACATGAAACAGACTTCTCTTGTAACAGTTGGATTTCTCATGTCAAAAGAATACAAAGACTCATCCCTTTTTGCAATAAGAACCACATTGCCTTCTAAATCAAGAACAATACCCTTATCAGACATGAATCTCACTTCATAACCAGCATCACACAATTAACTCATACTAATCAAGTTGTGCTTCAAACCATTTACATAAGAGACCCTTCTGAATGTAAGGGGACCTTTAGAAAGTATACCAAATCCTTCAGTCTTTCCTTGAGAGTCATATCCAAAAGTAACATTAGGACCAGCGCAAATCCTAAAGCTACATAGCAGGGACTTACATCCGATCATATGCTTGGAACACCCACTGTCCAAGTGCCAGGTATTATCGTCATGACTGCCCTGCATTTTCAATAACAGATTAGTTCTTTTTGGGAACCCATCCAAAGATGGGTTCACCAGAGCTGACCATCTGGTATGACTCAGACTGGGAGACTGAACTTAAACTCTTATCACATTTGGACACCCATTGTTGCTTGATCTGTCCGTTACCAGATTTAAAATTCTTTTTAGCAACAATTAAAGTTTCCTCTTTAGCAAAATCTTTGCCTATTCCAGATTTCTTACATTCGGCCCTTAACTTCCTTTGATCAACAACATTTGGATCAGACACATTTTTCAGAAAGCTATCATCAATAGAAACCTTACCAGTTCTGGACTCAACATATTTAGAAATCATTCTGTCAGAGTCAGATTTGGTGTTATTTGAAACAGACTCAGATTTTGTTTGTGACTCATTTCCTTGAGAACCAGACTTCTCATTCTTTAAAAGTTTTATTTTCTCTTTAGGAACACTATGATCTCTAACCTTTTTTATTTTTCTTTGAATTTTTTTTTTTTTTTTTTTTTTTTTTTTTTTTTTTTTTTTTTTTTTGGTTTTTTTTTTTTTTTTTTTTTTTTTTTTTTTTTTTTTTTTTTTTTTTTTTTTTTTTTTTTTTTATTTTTTTTTTTTTTTTTTTTTTTTTTTTTTTTTTTTTTTTTTTTTTTTTTTTTTTTTTTTTTTTTTTTTTTTTTTTTTTTTTTTTTTTTTTTTTTTTTTTTTTTTTTTTTTTTTTTTTTTTTTTTTTTTTTTTTTTTTTTTTTTTTTTTTTTTTTTTTTTTTTTTTTTTTTTTTTTTTTTTTTTTTTTTTTTTTTTTTTTTTTTTTTTTTTTTTTTTTTTTTTTTTTTTTTTTTTTTTTTTTTTTTTTTTTTTTTTTTTTTTTTTTTTTTTTTTTTTTTTTTTTTTTTTTTTTTTTTTTTTTTTTTTTTTTTTTTTTTTTTTTTTTTTTTTTTTTTTTTTTTTTTTTTTTTTTTTTTTTTTTTTTTTTTTTTTTTTTTTTTTTTTTTTTTTTTTTTTTTTTTTTTTTTTTTTTTTTTTTTTTTTTTTTTTTTTTTTTTTTTTTTTTTTTTTTTTTTTTTTTTTTTTTTTTTTTTTTTTTTTTTTTTTTTTTTTTTTCTTGATTAAAGTGTTTTTGTAAAAGAACCACATCACCCAGTCTATTTAGTCTAGACAGTGTCTCATTATCAGACAGATTGGAAAAAGAAATTACCTCAGGTGGAGCAGTCTGACTGGTAGATGCCTGGTGAGCTGACTCAGATTGCTGTTGGATTTTTACCAGATCTTCAGCAAACTTTTAAGTAGCTTCTTAAGCCATGAAACACTTTGCATCTTTGTATAGCTCATCATCAGATGAAGTAGCACTTTCACCCCAGTCTTTGGCTACCAGACTCTTCTCACTTTTGTTCACCTTCTCAGTCAGCTCAGCTACTTGTGCTTTCAAGGCTTTGTATTTAGTCTTGAGCTTTGAGTATTTTTAACCTCTTCCACCTTTGGCTGGCACAGCTTGAGAAGACTCCTTGGATCTGCAATCTCCAGGCATGTGTCCAGTCTTGCCACACTTGTAACAAGTGACTTTGGACATGTCAAATGGCTTCTTTGTCTTATCAGCTTGGCCTCCTTTTCCTTTAAATCTATTAAAGGATCTCCTTCTGATCCTTTCAGCCAACGTAGTCACTTTATTAGCTAGTTCATCACCATCAGATTCTTCACATTCAGATTCAGCAGAAACAGAGTTAGGATTAGAAATCACATGAATATCATCATTAACACAAGGAATGATCTCATTGCTAATTGAGCTAGGATGTTCAGTCACAGAAGCAACAAGTGCAGCAGCAGGCTGACTATAAGAATCACCCAAAGCAATTAACTTTTCTGCCTCTGAACACTCTTGGTTATGAAGTAAACCAAAGAGTCCAGGGAGATCAAGATCATCATAAATAGAACTTAATTTAACAGAAGAAATATAGTTGTTCCATTTAGGTGGTAATGAATCAAGAAATTTACTCTTTAAAACATTATTTTTCTTAACAATTCCAACAGCAGCTAAATCATTTACCAAAGCATTAAAGCGGGTATGAGTGTCTGTTAAGGATTCATTTCTCAAAGAGAAAAATCTCTCATACTTCCTGGTTAAAGTAGTTATTATAGTTTCCATGGAAGTAGAGCAACCCTCAAACATGACAGTCAAAGTACCCCACATTTTCTTAGCAGTAGAACACATTTTAATAGAATGGTAAATATCTTTGGGCACAGCTTGGACAATGAAATTTATAGCCTTCACATCCAAGTTTTCTAAGCTTTTATCCTCATCCCCCCAATCTGCCTTGTCCTTAAAAATGGATTTGACTGTGGAAGGTATGGTTGGTTAACCTTCCCTGACCACAGCTTCTACCACAACAGTTTGTGTAGGAACATAAGGACCATCCGTAAGGATGTCAGGCATATTGTTATCGATGGATTCAAGGAACAAAGACATTCGACCTTTCCACCCACTGAAATCATCTTTGTCAAACATGGGTGGTCTGGTTGAAGAACCATTATCAATATAGATGACATAATGCTTTACTATTAAAGAAAATAAGCAAGGATCAAGCCAAGTTAATTCTTAACCCCTGCTCTGATACCAATTGATACGTCCCAAGGTGTATCAATATACCAAAGTATATTGTACACAGAACAGTTGTAGAGGGGGGTGAATACAACTTTCCTCGAACTTTACTAACTTTTAATTAACAAAACATTTTAAGACTCAGTTTATATATTAAACAAGTAAAGAACAGGAATCATTAAACAGTAAAGCAGTAAATAAGGTGAAACATTCTAAGACACAGATTGTAGTTTTCAAATGTAATCCTTTATTAAGAAATAATCTATACAAAGAATTACAGGGTTGTTGCGGAATAAAGATAGCCTATAGATATCTAAACAACCCTATGAAATGACAAACAACAATCAATAAGTTTCAACTCAAGATAATCAGCCCAAGCTGATCTCGTACAGACTAAGCTGTATCTAAGAGCAGAGAAACTTGTGTGAAGAATGATTCTCAGGAATGCCACACATATGCAATCAAGGAATGAGGCTTTTATAGGCAAAAGCCCTTCTTCTCTTGGTATCCAATTCAGCCACGTAATCTTCTTCCACTGGTCGATGAAGGAATAATCAATCGTGCCTTTCATGGTACTTGTGGTCCCCCACGTACAGCTGCACATTCTTCATCGTCTAATAAGAGTATGGACACGCATATGTAAAACCAACCACCAACCTGGATCCTAGGATTCTTCCTAGTCACGTCATTTTTCCTTATCTTCAATCCAGGTTGTTATCTTCACTTGATTGTCAGACACATATTGGGCTGTTTGTCAAAGCACCAATCTGCCTAAGTATTTCCAAGCTGACTGCTAATCCCAAGCTGCCTTCCACTGCCAGCTTGGTCTTCTATCTTCAATCCTCCTCTTCGACTTGGATTGAATGCTATAAACATGTTGATGCAGCTTGAATTACACTAGCTTCCATAAGATATACAATTACAAAGTATGAAGCATGATCTAGGTCACTTACAGATCGCAAGCTGTGTCAGCTTAGTTTGACCCAGATCAAATTACAAGAACCACAAAGATTACTAAGTGTTTATAGGTCAGATTTGTCATCATTAAATTTACAATTACCATTGGGACTCAACATATAGAGCTGAAAGTCAGTTGCTGAACTGGGCCGCCCAGCGGCGCTG
Organism: Erigeron breviscapus; assembly: GCA_034093135.1. Taxonomy (NCBI): domain Eukaryota; kingdom Viridiplantae; phylum Streptophyta; class Magnoliopsida; order Asterales; family Asteraceae; genus Erigeron; species Erigeron breviscapus. The sequence continues at coordinate 52,125,342 of CM067168.1, read as the reverse complement.
GCTGGGCCTGCCATCGGCGCTGGGGTCTGGGCCTGAAGGGCTAGCGGCGCTGGCTCTGGGGGAGCGGCGCTGGCATGGTTGCCAGCGGCGCTGGTTGCTCCTGCTGCAGTTCGTTCTTCTTCGTTCGGCTCTTAAATCGACTCCTTGTGTCTTGTAACTTCATAGGACTTCATCTTGAGTTACTTGATGCCATTTACCCTCTCTCGCATCTTCCGTGAACTTGCATAAACATACGATTCATTAAGTACCAATAGTTCCGGAATATTAACTCATTTAGACATAGAAATGAAGCCTTTCAATAGAGGTTTTTATCACAAAATGGACACTAATCAATGAACAGCCACAATAGTAGATAGTTTAGAATAGACATGACCATTCGTGAATAGTCATGATGGTTCGGTTTATGTCTATATATACAAGTGTCTGTAATAGAATTTCACATCTATCACACGCGATTATATATTTCAGTAAATTCTCTCTCGTTCATCTTTGTGAATCAAATGATTAGGGACAACAATTGGTATTAGAGCCATGGGATCTTTTGATTCTCAAAATTGTGACCAGAAGAAAAAAAGAACACCGGCCTGAAAAATTAACGGTGGTGGAATACAGTAACAGGAAGAAGAACTTAATTGGATATATAATCGGAATACGTCGGAAAACGGTGGTGCACAACCGGAATCAAGAAGAACAACGACGGAAGTTGCAGATCGCAACACACTTCAATCACACTCTTGAAGAAGAGGAAAACCGAATTGAAGGAAATAAAATCTGACTTCAATCATACTCAAGAAGAGGAAGCGCACCGATTGAAGGAACTTCATAACCCAAATCGATTGTCAGTCAAGAAATTTAGGGCTTGGATTTTTGATTTGAGGAAGAACATTTTTTGTGGGTAGCGGGTCGCGTGAAGAACTAACACAAAAAGGAACCCATCAATTCTTTTGTTTTGTTTAATCATTAAACTTTTGTGGGGGCGGTTGTTGAAGACGAAAGGAAATCCCATCTATTTTTGAGTTTTAATAAAGAAAAAGGGAGATATACTTTTTGTTGGGAGCGGCAGGGAGAAAGCCGACACAAAAAGGAAGCAATTTGGGCTTATTCATAAAACAACCAGAATTTTTATTTAGGCTATCTAGGAGGGAGTCAATTGGGCTACAAGACATTATTGGACTTCTACTTAGATTTCAGTTCTTTTAAAAAGGAAGACACATTCTACAATTTGGGAATTTACAACACTTTTATCGGATCGACAAAGGAAGGACGCTTCTCTCTGACAACGATTCTTTAAAAGGAATTATTTTGGATATCGACAACACTAAGGTTAGAAATCTAAATCATTCTTGAATTTCTAATTTACTAGTAGTATAAATTTATTATCTATACTATTAGGAAAGCCCCAAATTTTAGAAAGTGAAGATTATTAGAATAGAAACCATGTCTGGAGAAAATCCTAATGGCGCCTTAGTAATACAAAAACCCGTTGCACCAATCTCTCATTATCAATGTCCCGTTTTTGAAAGAAACAAATTATACCGTTTGGGCCATTCAAATCAAAGTTATACTTGAAGCGAATGGATTATGGGAGATGATAGAACCTAAGGAAGATGTGGAACCCGATGAGAAAAGGGATAAGGCAACGATTGCCTTTTTATACCAAGCATTGACCGAAGATGTGATACTGCAAGTTGCGGGGTGTAAAACTGTGAAGGAAGTCTGGGAGGCGTTAAAAAGGAGACATGTCGGAGAAGATAAAGTGCAGAAGGCACGTTTACAATTGTTGATGATTGGATTTCAAACACTCCAAATGAAGGAGGATGACACGTTAGATGCCTTTACCGCTAAGTTAAATGGTTATGCCACTAAGGCAAAAGAATTAGGAAAAACTTTGGATCGACCGTTACTAGTGCGAAAACATTTAGATTCTATGCCAGTGCCAGATAGGTTCATCCAAATAGTGGCATCCATAGAACAAAACTCTGATCTAGACGAAGTCACTTTTGACGAGATCATTGGAAAATTAAAAGCGTATGAGGAAAGAATTAGACTCAAGAAAGGCGGACGTGGAGACAACCAGGACAACTTATTATTCGCACATGGCGAACACTCTGGAAGAGGAAGTTGAATCGGCAATCGCGGACGTGGTAGATCAAACTCTTCATGAGGAAACTGGCAAAACAATAGAAATAGAAACGACTCGAAAGAGGAAGGCTCAACTCACAAGGCGAGAACAAACACAAAATGGAATAAGCAAGTGAGGGATATGAGCAAAGTACAATGTCACAAATGTAGAAAATTTGGACATTTTAGGAGGGACTGCAACCAACTGCCGACAACGCAGGAACAATAGAATCTTATCCAAGAAGATGAAGAGCCATCATTGTTAATGGCAACACACAAAACTGAGCACGAAGAGGTACTGTTAAATGAAGGACAATTTCAACTCGAAAAGTATGCTATAACAGATGAAAGCATCTGGTATTTAGATAATGGTGCTAGCAACCATATGATGGGGACTAAGAGTCACTTTAGGGATATTGACGATAACATAACAGGTCGTGTTCGTTTTGGAGATGGATCGTATGTAGAAATAAAAGGAAAAGGCTCTGTTTTGTTAGGATGTAGGAACCACAAACAGAAGATTATATCGGAAGTATACTACATTCCAAACCTTAAGAGCAACATACTGAATCTAGGACAACTCACGGAGATAGGGTGTAAAGTTGTCATGGAAGGAAACAAACTTACTTTACATGACAAAAATAAGAGGTTGCTGATGAAGATTGAGAGATCAAGGAATAGACTTTACAACATCAAACTAAAAATAGGTACACCCATATGTCTCCTAGCGAATATAGATAGCCAAGCATGGTTGTGGCACGCTAGATTAGGTCATCTAAACTTTGAGGATATCAAGAACATGACAAGAAAGAATCTAGTGGAAGGAATACCAAAGATTAATCACGCAGGACAGATTTGTGATGCCTACCTATTAGGAAAACACAGTAGGACTCCATTCCCAAATCAAGCCAAGTTTAGATCGAAGAAACCTTTGGATTTAGTATATGGAGACCTCTGTGGCCCTATAAGCCCAACCACACACTCCGGGAAACAATATATATGATAGGTCCCAAAGGAGATAACATGATGGTTTCATATGTCTCAAAGAGTTGTAGAAGGGGGGGGGGGGTGAATACAACTTTTAACTTTAATCAGCTTGGACATACTTTTAATGCGGAATTTAGTTTAAGTTAAAGTATTTATCCATATTCAGCTTCAGATTAATCATATTACTAAAATAATAAGTGAAATTACCAACAAGGAATTAGCCTAGTGGTAAGGCAAACACTTGATGACCTTAAGGTCTCAGGTTCGATCCCCGCTGGGAACAAAAAATAATTCCTTTAAGGTACCCGTTACCAATGAAGCCTAGACCCATATGTGAAGTTTAAATACGCGGGTTCGATCCTTCGGGGTGCCCAGATCATGTGGGGATTACGATGGAGGTATTTTACCGGCATCATATGACTCATATGGGGTGGGTCGATGGGTATCCAATTGTGGTACCGGGGCTAGGGTTCCCCCCATTACCCCAACCCTTAATAAGTGAATGAATCTGAATATAAAGACAGTAAAGTAAAGTGCAGTCTAAGAACAAAGTGCAAGCTGATTTTCAACTGATTCTTTTATTAATGAATGAAAAGAATCACAAGTAGTTGTAGAACAGATTAGCCTACAAATCTAACTACTTGGCTGAATAGCAAGTTACAACTTTGTTTCATTACTCTACTAGCTCAAGCTGAGTACAACACGGATCCAAGCTGATAAGCTTTAATCGTTGTGAGAGTTAATGAATGGATGCACACATTCTTGAGACACCAAGGAGGATTTATATAGATGTCATCCATTTCTTTCCACGCGTCTTGATCTAAAGGATTCTGCTTGATCAGTACCTGATGATAGTGACATTGTACTTTTTGTTCCCTACTTGCTCATCAAGGTTGATCGTGCAGCAACAACATAATGGATACCTCATAGAATGTTTACAATCACAACTGGCACTTCTAAAATGTCCTTTCTGATACTTATCCAGTTGATTGATGATATAAACAAAGTTAAAACAACTCTGGAGCACTTGCAAGACTCCAGGCTGATAATGTAACTTCCAAGCTGACTGTAAGACTCAAGCTGATTTCCACCCATCAGTTTGATCTTCTATCCTTGTTCTTCATCTTTGATTCAGACCAAGTGCTTTGTTCTTCTTAAATGCAGCTTGAAAGATGCTATCTTCTATTGAAGATAATCAGGCTGACTCAGCTTGGAAGCATCCAAGCTGACTCAGCTCCAGAACCAAGACTTTAAGTATTTCTTCAAGTTGTTTGTCATCTTCAAATCTTTCTTGTATATGAGAGTAACTTGACTCCAACAATCTCCCCCTATTTGATGATGACAAAACCTTTGTAGCTTCTTCTGATCAGTCTGGAAATACTAAATCAGATTGTAAGGGTTATCAAGTTGATAACATTATACATTTGACCCTTACCAATCTTTTTCTTGGGTTCTTTTGATCTTTTTCAACTAATATACATTATACAAACAAAACTTATTGAAAAAGATAGCATTACTCTTATTTACTTGAAATAGATATACAATAAAGCACAAAATAGAGTATTTACAATCATAAAGGAGTTTTAATCAAGAAAGCTTTCATAGTATTCCTCCTTTACGTGATCTGGAGCAGGCTTGTTTAAGTCAAATCCCCTTCTTGACCCTTCAATCATTAAAGCTCTATGAAATCTGCTTTGATGATCACTCACTTGATTGCATACTAGCTTGAGAGCATACAAGTGTACATTTGGATCTGATATTAGCTCAGAAGTTCTTTGCAGCCTAATAACTTCTTTGTGAGTTATTATGATCATTCCTAGTTCAGGTGCTTCAATGATTTGGCCTACAACTGGATTTTTGACTTCAGAAGGCAGACTGAAATCAAGCTTGTCCATCTTTTCACCATATCCTGACTTCTTGATTCTTTCATGTAGATCTCTTCTTCTAAGCAAGTCATCTAGGTTTAATTTCTTATTCTTGTGTCTTTTTCGACTAGGCACAGTCTCATCTTCTTCAGCTTCAGTTTGATCTTCAGGAGCATATGGTTGTGGCAGTCCAGAAGTGTCAATACTGTAACTTCTCATTTTGTCAAATCTTCTGGACAAGTCACCAGCCACAACTCCATAATTGCTTGGCTTGTTTAGCATCAAAAGGTTATACAACTCAACACACTCAGCATATCCAAGAGTGAATAACTCAGAGATCTCTAATTTCTCACTTGCAGAAGAATCACCTTCTCTCTTCAAATGGATTCTGGGATATTTGCTTGTTTTGACTTTTGTCAGCTTGACCCCAACAATCTCTTCTTGTATAACTCTAGTCAGCTTGAATCTTTCCAGTTTCTCCTTTTCTGACAATGATTGCCTTTTGGGAAAACCTGTTGTTTTCTTCTTAGCTTGAGCTGACTGCTTGGTCTTTGGAGAGTCATCAAGATGTTCTTCTTCAAGTTCTTGGAGTGCTTTCTGTGTTTCTTCCTCTTCCTTCCTCAGCCTCTGCATTTTTTCCTCTTCATTATATTGATCTTGAATTCTTATTAATTTTTCTCTTTGTTTTTCTTCAAGAATCAACTTCCATGCCAGTCTAGCATCTTTGGCAATCTGTCTTCTCTTCAGCTCAGCTTCATTCTTTCTGACAGCTTCTTCTTCAATCTCAAGCTGACTTCTTTGCCTTGAACCTTCTTCAGACTGTGTGCCTCCAGTCTGAGTATCTTGGTCAGCTTGATCTTCTATTGGTTGAATGAAAGCTGAAGCTGATCCAGATCCTCTCCTCTCTGTAAAATAAGTCCCAATGGGAATCTTGTCACTATCATCAGAGGAGGATTCATCATCTTCATATTCAAGCAGATCTGCATCAGCTTGAAGAGCTAAGACCAATCTAACTTCTGCTCCTTCTTCCTCTTCATCATCAGAATCAACTACAACAACTTCTTCTTCTTGAATTGAAACTGACTAAGTCTGAATTTGAGTTTCAGCTTGAGTCTCAGGCTGATCAGTTCCAATATTCATTATGGCTTCAGCAGCTTCAACTTCTTATGCATTTGCTTCAGGATCAACCTCCATAGTGGCAGTGGCATCGTCTACTACTCTCTCCCCTTCCTCCTCTTCTTCCTTCTCCCCCTATTTGTCATCATCAATGGGAGTAGAGGTGGAGCTGATTGACTTAATGAGCTGGGTGAGATCATTTTTCAAGTAAGTCTCTAGCTCAGTCAATTTGGTAGTATGAGATGTGCTTGAAGTCTTTAGTTCATTAACAGTGGAGCTGAGTTCTTCAAATTTGTTTCTCAGCACAACTTCAGACTCTTCCACTTTTGAAGGCACATTCACAACTTCTTGGAGTTGAGTCTTCATGTCTTTGAAGTTTTTGACAAGTACTTGATGTTTCTTGTTCAGTCTAACTCTGTTTGAGTTGAACCTGCTTGTCATAGATTTCTTCATTCTGTCTTGGGAGTTAGCCAGAAGATCTAAATGTCTTCGATTCTCCAAGTTGACTTCTCTCATTCCTTGACTCTAACCCTTGATTGTGCCACACAGTCTAGCATTAGCCTTCATCATTTCTGCCATGTTGTGCATTATTTCTTCTTGATGATCTGCTAGTATCCACTGAGTGGTCACAATATCCTGAAGCTGATCATGTATAGATGCCTGAGTACCCTGTAACATATCCATACGTCCACCAAGCTGTGTGATGTCAGCCTTGTGGGCATTATCCATCTCAGTGAGCTTGGTAACCACATCCTTTAATACGGATATGGCCGTAATGGGAGGACCACCAGATTGCCTTTCAGCTTGAACCCTTCCAGAGGATTCACTGGTAACCCTAATGTTCGGCATATTGGGTGCATTTGGAAGTAGTGGAGCTGTAGGAGTTGTTTGGCGATTTTCCTCATGAGAGTGAGTCTCAAGAGGTGGAGCTGAAGATGTCAGTCAGGCATCAGCTTGAGGAGAATTAATGTTTAATTCAAGCTGAATATTGCCTGCTTCAGGAAGTTGAGTTGATTGATCAGCTTCAGCATTGGCAGTCATCAGAACATCCCTTGAGGATGGATGAGTACCAGACTGACTGAATGACTGATCACCCCTTGTGGTGGTGATGAGTCTTTGACTACTAGGGTCGTAAGGACCATGAGTAGTTGTCTCACCTGCAAGAGACGTATTGAGGTCTTGACGAATCAAAGCCTCTAAACCAAGAACAGTCCCTTGTGTTTCCACAAGTGCAGAGACGACTGTAGATGGTGTAATGTCTTGTGCAGAGTTGGAAGGTCCCTCTTCTATGGTGTGTTGTTGCACCACAGCCTCTTCAGGACAGAATGTTGTGGCATGTACCTCATCTTGTGATCTAGATGGGGCATTGACAGCCAGTGCAGACCCAGAGTGTAAAAGTGAAGAATCAGCTTGAGTACCTTTTCTCCTTGGAGATCTTTGGTACCTAAGCTCAAAACATTTCAATTGTGAAAGACTCGACTCTTTTTGGACTTGGGTTGAGTCCAGGGGTGTCCCTTTAATGATTTCATCACTCTGTTTGGAGAGTGATGAAGGCGGTATAATTCTAGACTCAGTCTGACCTTGGGCTAAGGTCTGTCTTTCAATGCGTACACCCTTTTGGGAGGATGGAGCAGAAACAGTCTTCCCTTTTATCTTACCTGCACCCTTTTTGGAGGATGCAGATGGGCGATTCAGCTTGGCAACAGGTGAAGCTGAGTCAGCTTGGGAACGTTCCCTTGCAGAATCAGCTTCAAGGTTTGAGATGAGGAGACTTTAGCAGCTTTTGCAGACGCTCCCCCTCAACTGATGCCTTTCTCTTCTGAGATCTTTTCAATTTTTGGGGATTTGGGAGCTTGGCACATTTTGCAAAATTGGAGATTTTTGTGAGGGATCGGCTAGGAAGGGATTTTGTGGGTCCACTTCCCTACCCTCTAAAAATGAAGAACGGTGAGATGGAGAAGGAGTTTCAGGGATATTAGAAATTGTACCTTGAACACCACCCTGAATGGCTAAGTCTGAATCAGCTTGAGTATGCTCAAAGATGGGTAGAATAACTTCATTAGTCTTCTGAGGCTGAGTTGAAACATGAGGCTGATTCAGCTCTTCATCTAGGTCGTGAAAGATAGGAATCTCCCCCCAGCTTGTGCATTATCATCTTCAATAATGGGATCAGTAGGAGGATCACAATCAGGAACAGCAAGCTCTTCAAAGTCAAAATCACCATCTTCTTGTGCTGGGCTGACTGAGTTTGATTCATCTATCTTTACATGAACTGTGTCTTCAATTACTCTAGTTCTTTTATTATACACTCTGTAGGCTTTCATGAGTGTAGAATAACCAAGAAATATTCCTTCATCAGCTTTGGCATCAAATTTGCCAAGATGGTCTCTTTGATTTAGAATAAAGCAAGGGCTTCCAAACATTCTTAAGAACCCTATTTCAGGTCTTCTGCCCTTCAGAACTTCATATGCTGTCTTTTGATGCCTTTTCACAATCAATGATCTATTTTGGGTGAAGCAAGCTGTGTGTATTGCTTCAGCCCAGAAATGCACTTTCACACCATTTTTGAGCTAGCATGGATCTAGCAGCTTCAATCAGGGTTCTGTTTCTTCTTTCAGCAACTCCATTTTGCTGTGGAGTTCTTGCAGCTGAGTAACATTGAGAAATACCTTTACTAATGCAGAAAGAGTGTAGGGTTTGATTCCTAAACTATGTTCCATTATCACTTCTAAGCTGCCTGACAGGCTTCTTGTAGAGGACTTCAGCATTTTTGATGAAGTTGATTATTACTTCAGCAGCTTCACTTTTAGCTTTGAGAAAGAAGACCCATGTAAACCTTGAATATTCATCTACAATGACCAATGAGTACCTTTTTCCACTTAAGGAAGGAGTACTAACTGGACCAAACAGATCCATATGCAACAAATCCAAACATGATTCGATAGTTGAACATGTTCTGGATTTAAAAGAAGCTTTGTGTTGCTTTCCTTTCTCACAGGCACTGCACAGTTTGTCTTTTTCATACTTGATAGCAAGAAAACCAGAAACCAACTCATTTTTGCTCAGCTTGTTTATATCTTTGAAATTAATGTGAGATAGTCTCTTGTGCCATAGCCAATTTAGCTCATCTTGAGTCTTTGACAGGAAACACACTTCTTTCAATACAGTAGGTTTGCTCATATCAAAGGTGTAAAGAGATTCATCTCTTTTGGCAATCAAAACAACATTTCCTTCCAAATCACAAACAATTCCTCTATCAGCTCGAAATCTTACTTCATAGCCAGCATCACACAACTGACTCACACTTATCAGATTGTGTTTAAGACCACTGACATAAGAGACTCTTCTGAATGTGAGAGGACCATTTGTAAGAGAACCATATCCTTCTGTAGTTCCTTGAGAATCATCACCAAAAGTGACATTAGGACCAAGTCTGTTCCTAAAGTCATATAGCAGGGACTTACATCCGGTCATATGCTTGGAACATCCACTGTCCAAGTACCAGATAAATGCATTGTGAATGCCCTGCAAACAAGAAAAGAGTTAGTTCTTTTTGGGAACCCATCTAAGGATGGGTTCACTTGAGCTGACTGAAGTGCCAGACTCAGTTTGGGTAGAAGAAGAACTCTTATCACTTGATTTTACTTTCCATTGTTGTTTAGATTTTTCTTGAAATTGTTTTCAACAACTTTGGACTCAGACTGTCTTAAATATCCTTTACCAATTCCAGCTTTCTTTGACTCAGCTCTAAGTTTCCTTTTATCAACTTTAGACAAACTGTTTAGAAAAGAAACTTCTTTTGAAATTTCACTCAGCCTGGACTTGATCAGTTTGGATACAAGCTGATCTGAGTCTGAGCTGAGTGTTTTACAATTGACTTTGGAGCTGACTGGATCAGACTGACTCTTTTTACCATACCTATCCTTTTTAGATTTTTCTTGAAAATTGTTTTCAACAACTTTGGACTCAGACTGTCTTAAATATCCTTTACCAATTCCAGCTTTCTTTGACTCAGCTCTAAGTTTCTTTTATCAACTTTAGACAAACTGTTTAGAAAAGATACTTCTTTTGAAATTTCACTCAGCCTGGACTTGATCAGTTTGGATACAAGCTGATCTGAGTCTGAGCTGAGTGTTTTACAATTGACTTTGGAGCTGACTGGATCAGACTGACTCTTTTTACCATACCTATCCTTTTTAGATTTTTGATTCTTTTGATTGGTCTGTTTAGGAAGGTTTTCCTTTGTCTTAGGTTCAGTACCAGATTCTGTTGATGAGTCAGTCAGCTTGGAAGTTTCCAGGCTGACTTATGATTTAACAGGAGTGGACTCAGCATCAAACAAGGGTTCCAAATTTCCTCCATACACAAACCATAGACCAGGATATTCAGACTGTCTCTTGAGAATTCTCTTAGAGTGAATCACTGTAAGAGGTATGGGCTGATAACAAGGTTCCATTGCACATACTACACTTATGGCAATAGCTTTGTCATAGTCACCATCAAATATGGCTTGAATTTGCTGAGGTACTTGTTCATTGACATACTTGGCAGTTATTTTTGCACCAGTACACCAGGACTCAGTTATATGTTTAATTTTTAAATATCTTTCATCAGCTTGTTTAGCCTCTTGCAAAAGAGAAACATTTACTCTTTGCAAAGCTTTGACTTCAGAGTGAAGTTTTTCAATAGACTGAGTTTGTACTGAAATTTCATTTCTTAAAGACACAATTTCCATTTTATGTTGTTTATTGAAATGTCTTTGCAAAAGAACTTTATCACCAAGTTTGTTTAGCTTAGCAAGTTTTTCATTATCAGAAAGAGCAAGAAAGGGAGATACCTCTTGAATAGTGGATGCAGAGTGAGTTGATTGAGTAAGCTGACTGCATTCTTCTCTCAGCTTAGTCATGCCATCAAGGAGTTTTTCAGTGGCATCTTTGGCCATCAAGCATTTCTCCTTGATTTCTTGACACTTAGCTGATTGTTCTTTCACCATGAAGCATTGAGCATCTTCATAGCTTTCATCATCATATGAAGTTGCACTTTCAGCCCAATCTTTTGCAACAAGACTCTTTTCACTCAGCTTAGCAACATGTGCTTTAAGTTTCTTATATTTGAGTCTGAGTTTAGAGTATTTTTCATCCTTTCCACTATTTTTAGGTTTAGAACTATCAGCTTGTTGAGTGGGTTTTGATTTACAATCATTTGCCATATGACCAATTTTACCACACTTATAACAAGTGATTTTTGACATATCTAGAGGTTTTCTGTGTTTGTCACTTTTAGAAACTCCTTTTCCTTTATATTTTGAAAAATTTCTTCTTTTCAATCTTTCAGCCAACATAGCAACCTCACTAGCCAGACTCTCAGTTTCATCACTAGAAGAATACTCAGTTTCAGATCCACAAGGTTTATCATTTTCAACAACATCACTCACAAACTGACTTGGAACAGGCTCGTCACTGAGTGGGCTGGGATGCTCAGTTGAAGATGCAACAAGTGCAGAGCTAGAGCTTCCCACAGCTAGGGCTGTAAATGAACTGAACAGTTCACGAACAGTTCATGAACCGTTCGGCGGGAAGTTCGTTCGTGTTCGTTCGTTTAGTTAAATGAACGAACATGAACAAAGCTCTCGTTCGTTCATTTACGTTCATGAACGTTCGATAATCTGTTAGTGAACGTTCGTTCATGTAAGTTCATGAACCGTCGTTCGTGAACAATAGTTTGTTTATGTTCGTGAACAATAGTTTGTTTATATATATATACACTAGCATGGTACTCGCGCGTTGCGGCGGATACCATTGCGGGACGATTCATGTCGTGATTAGTTTCTCAAAAGTCTAAGCTTTAGAACCCTATCATAGCAATTATAAAAAGAGGATAATCACTGTCCCGACTATCCTCTGATTGTCGATTAGTCTTACTACAGTAAACCTTGTACTGGTTAGTCAAGCGAAATATATTAAATAGACAACACTGATAATTCTTTTTGTAACTAATAACAAAGACTAAACATACAATTATGTCATATCCTATCAAAAGGTCAAGGTCAAGTATTCCTCGAGTGGAATTTAATAAGTGGAATTGTGATTAGATTTCTACCTTTTGCAATTCTTCACTTCAAATAAAAGAAACAAAGAAAATAAACACAAAAAACAAAAACTCACATGTCTTGCTTTGAGGATAAGTGGATAACCATTTGAGATATATCAATGTTTAGTTTTTTTTTTTTAGCGTCGGCTGGTATACGTCCACGCATACATTATATATTGCTCATTTTCTTGAAGGCTCCATAAACACAACAAAGAAATTCGGCCAAGAGTAAGAAGACAAAAGGAATTTCACTCATACTCCCTTTCGGTTCCCTAACACTGTCACACACCCTGACACCCACTCATGATTATATATTATATCAATTGTCATCTTGTCTATTTGTTTTTGAACGGCAAGCAAGGATACCCACGACAAAGGTATCTCAAGATGCACCACGACCCGGTGTGGGAAAACCCCTAATTAATCCGCTACAGAAGGCATGATGATTAAGTAGAATAAACCCTGCCTCCTCAGCAAGATTCGAACCCAGGTGGGAAGCCTTGCATCACAGAGGGACCTCGATGAGAAACCACTGCGCTATGGCAGGGATCTCACAAAGGTTATAAACACAAAAGGTTTAATGTATAATAGTCGTAATGTCCGTTTTACTAAATCTAATTTGAATAGCTATAGATATGGATAGATGAGAATAAATGATTATATATATTTCTATTGTAAACAAATTAAAAGTGAAGGTTATAACGTCGTTTGTTTGACTAATTAAAAATAAGTCTTTAAAAAAAAGGTCTTTAACCAGAATTGAATATTGATATATTTGAAAATTTTCTAACTTCGATGTAATTGGATATTTAAAGGCACAGGGTAACACCACCGGGAAAAAGGTCAACCCGACCAGAGCATTAGCGGCGACGTCGCCGCTAATGCTGGTGACGTGGCGGACCCCACATGCCAGCAATAATTACTGACAGCGCCGTCACATGTATTAGCGGCGACGTCGCCGCTAATACTCTGTTACTGACGGGGGGCCACTTTTACTCTGCCAGATTAGCCATAACTGACATGGGGGGCCCGCAGCATTAGCGGCGACGTCGCCGCTAATGCCCTGGTCGGGGTTTGACCTTTTTTGCCCTGGTCGTGTTAGCCTTCTCGTGTTGATATTTGTTTTGCTTTTTGTTTTTTTTTGTCATCTTGACCTTTTCCTGGTCGTGTTGACCTTTTCCTGGTCGTGTTGACCTTTTCCTGGTCGTGTTGACCTTTTCCTGGTCGTGTTGACCTTTTCCTGGTCGTGTTGACCTTTTCCTGGTCGTGTTGACCTTTTCCTGGTCGTGTTGACCTTTTCCTGGTCGTGTTGACCTTTTCCTGGTCGTGTTGACCTTTTCCTGGTCGTGTTGACCTTTTCCTGGTCGTGTTGACCTTTTCCTGGTCGTGTTGACCTTTTCCTGGTCGTGTTGACCTTTTCCTGGTCGTGTTGACCTTTTCCTGGTCGTGTTGACCTTTTCCTGGTCGTGTTGACCTTTTCCTGGTCGTGTTGACCTTTTCCTGGTCGTGTTGACCTTTTCCTGGTCGTGTTGACCTTTTCCTGGTCGTGTTGACCTTTTCCTGGTCGTGTTGACCTTTTCCTGGTCGTGTTGACCTTTTCCTGGTCGTGTTGACCTTTTCCTGGTCGTGTTGACCTTTTCCTGGTCGTGTTGACCTTTTCCTGGTCGTGTTGACCTTTTCCTGGTCGTGTTGACCTTTTCCTGGTCGTGTTGACCTTTTCCTGGTCGTGTTGACCTTTTCCTGGTCGTGTTGACCTTTTCCTGGTCGTGTTGACCTTTTCCTGGTCGTGTTGACCTTTTCCTGGTCGTGTTGACCTTTTCCTGGTCGTGTTGACCTTTTCCTGGTCGTGTTGACCTTTTCCTGGTCGTGTTGACCTTTTCCTGGTCGTGTTGACCTTTTCCTGGTCGTGTTGACCTTTTCCTGGTCGTGTTGACCTTTTCCTGGTCGTGTTGACCTTTTCCTGGTCGTGTTGACCTTTTCCTGGTCGTGTTGACCTTTTCCTGGTCGTGTTGACCTTTTCCTGGTCGTGTTGACCTTTTCCTGGTCGTGTTGACCTTTTCCTGGTCGTGTTGACCTTTTCCTGGTCGTGTTGACCTTTTCCTGGTCGTGTTGACCTTTTCCTGGTCGTGTTGACCTTTTCCTGGTCGTGTTGACCTTTTCCTGGTCGTGTTGACCTTTTCCTGGTCGTGTTGACCTTTTCCTGGTCGTGTTGACCTTTTCCTGGTCGTGTTGACCTTTTCCTGGTCGTGTTGACCTTTTCCTGGTCGTGTTGACCTTTTCCTGGTCGTGTTGACCTTTTCCTGGTCGTGTTGACCTTTTCCTGGTCGTGTTGACCTTTTCCTGGTCGTGTTGACCTTTTCCTGGTCGTGTTGACCTTTTCCTGGTCGTGTTGACCTTTTCCTGGTCGTGTTGACCTTTTCCTGGTCGTGTTGACCTTTTCCTGGTCGTGTTGACCTTTTCCTGGTCGTGTTGACCTTTTCCTGGTCGTGTTGACCTTTTCCTGGTCGTGTTGACCTTTTCCTGGTCGTGTTGACCTTTTCCTGGTCGTGTTGACCTTTTCCTGGTCGTGTTGACCTTTTCCTGGTCGTGTTGACCTTTTCCTGGTCGTGTTGACCTTTTCCTGGTCGTGTTGACCTTTTCCTGGTCGTGTTGACCTTTTCCTGGTCGTGTTGACCTTTTCCTGGTCGTGTTGACCTTTTCCTGGTCGTGTTGACCTTTTCCTGGTCGTGTTGACCTTTTCCTGGTCGTGTTGACCTTTTCCTGGTCGTGTTGACCTTTTCCTGGTCGTGTTGACCTTTTCCTGGTCGTGTTGACCTTTTCCTGGTCGTGTTGACCTTTTCCTGGTCGTGTTGACCTTTTCCTGGTCGTGTTGACCTTTTCCTGGTCGTGTTGACCTTTTCCTGGTCGTGTTGACCTTTTCCTGGTCGTGTTGACCTTTTCCTGGTCGTGTTGACCTTTTCCTGGTCGTGTTGACCTTTTCCTGGTCGTGTTGACCTTTTCCTGGTCGTGTTGACCTTTTCCTGGTCGTGTTGACCTTTTCCTGGTCGTGTTGACCTTTTCCTGGTCGTGTTGACCTTTTCCTGGTCGTGTTGACCTTTTCCTGGTCGTGTTGACCTTTTCCTGGTCGTGTTGACCTTTTCCTGGTCGTGTTGACCTTTTCCTGGTCGTGTTGACCTTTTCCTGGTCGTGTTGACCTTTTCCTGGTCGTGTTGACCTTTTCCTGGTCGTGTTGACCTTTTCCTGGTCGTGTTGACCTTTTCCTGGTCGTGTTGACCTTTTCCTGGTCGTGTTGACCTTTTCCTGGTCGTGTTGACCTTTTCCTGGTCGTGTTGACCTTTTCCTGGTCGTGTTGACCTTTTCCTGGTCGTGTTGACCTTTTCCTGGTCGTGTTGACCTTTTCCTGGTCGTGTTGACCTTTTCCTGGTCGTGTTGACCTTTTCCTGGTCGTGTTGACCTTTTCCTGGTCGTGTTGACCTTTTCCTGGTCGTGTTGACCTTTTCCTGGTCGTGTTGACCTTTTCCTGGTCGTGTTGACCTTTTCCTGGTCGTGTTGACCTTTTCCTGGTCGTGTTGACCTTTTCCTGGTCGTGTTGACCTTTTCCTGGTCGTGTTGACCTTTTCCTGGTCGTGTTGACCTTTTCCTGGTCGTGTTGACCTTTTCCTGGTCGTGTTGACCTTTTCCTGGTCGTGTTGACCTTTTCCTGGTCGTGTTGACCTTTTCCTGGTCGTGTTGACCTTTTCCTGGTCGTGTTGACCTTTTCCTGGTCGTGTTGACCTTTTCCTGGTCGTGTTGACCTTTTCCTGGTCGTGTTGACCTTTTCCTGGTCGTGTTGACCTTTTCCTGGTCGTGTTGACCTTTTCCTGGTCGTGTTGACCTTTTCCTGGTCGTGTTGACCTTTTCCTGGTCGTGTTGACCTTTTCCTGGTCGTGTTGACCTTTTCCTGGTCGTGTTGACCTTTTCCTGGTCGTGTTGACCTTTTCCTGGTCGTGTTGACCTTTTCCTGGTCGTGTTGACCTTTTCCTGGTCGTGTTGACCTTTTCCTGGTCGTGTTGACCTTTTCCTGGTCGTGTTGACCTTTTCCTGGTCGTGTTGACCTTTTCCTGGTCGTGTTGACCTTTTCCTGGTCGTGTTGACCTTTTCCTGGTCGTGTTGACCTTTTCCTGGTCGTGTTGACCTTTTCCTGGTCGTGTTGACCTCTCTCGCCAAAGCTTCACACGTCATTTCACTGCCTAACCTGAGGGGTGTCAACACATTAAAAGAAACAAGTGTTAGCTATAAAGCTAAGTAAGATAACACCAGGTTTAAGCAAAACATTTCATCCATTTAAATCGTCACTTTAAAGCATTACGTCATTTTAATTAGGCATTCATACCACCGTATAAACATATCCACATCACATATAAGCATAGAGTTCATGACCCTAAGCGTGCCTAATCAATTTGATCACTTTGATTCACCTCGTTAAGTTGTAACCGAAGTTACCGTTTTTAAGGAAAGACAATGTCGATCCATGAGTAGTATGCTATGTTCATGACATTAGGTGGGTCATCAGGCCACCCGAAACTACTCGCCACATATGACTTGTTGCAAGGAGCCACCCGAGCAACCATTTTAACGTACCTATTACCACCGTAAGGCACGATGTACCTATTACCACCGTAAGGCACGATGTACCTATTACCACCGTAAGGCACGATGTACCTATTACCACCGTAAGGCACGATGTACCTATTACCACCGTAAGGCACGATGTACCTATTACCACCGTAAGGCACGATGTACCTATTACCACCGTAAGGCACGATGTACCTATTACCACCGTAAGGCACGATGTACCTATTACCACCGTAAGGCACGATGTACCTATTACCACCGTAAGGCACGATGTACCTATTACCACCGTAAGGCACGATGTACCTATTACCACCGTAAGGCACGATGTACCTATTACCACCGTAAGGCACGATGTACCTATTACCACCGTAAGGCACGATGTACCTATTACCACCGTAAGGCACGATGTACCTATTACCACCGTAAGGCACAGGTTATGCATAACACTTAACATCTAATTAGCTCGAGCATTTATCATATTTAGTTTAGATTTCCACCTTTAACCTAAACTAATCCATACTATCATCTTTTCACGTTAGGGCCCTTAAAACGTGCACGTGTCATGGCAACCTAAAAAGGTCTAGTGTTCTAGATGAACAAGCCACATATACATGCACATAACAACATTACAACATATCATTAACCACCGTTCATCATAACATATCATATCGTAAACATATCATTAACCACCGTTCATCATAACATATCATATCGTAAACATATCATTAACCACCGTTCATCATAACATATCATATCGTAAACATATCATTAACCACCGTTCATCATAACATATCATATCGTAAACATATCATTAACCACCGTTCATCATAACATATCATATCGTAAACATATCATTAACCACCGTTCATCATAACATATCATATCGTAAACATATCATTAACCACCGTTCATCATAACATATCATATCGTAAACATATCATTAACCACCGTTCATCATAACATATCATATCGTAAACATATCATTAACCACCGTTCATCATAACATATCATATCGTAAACATATCATTAACCACCGTTCATCATAACATATCATATCGTAAACATATCATTAACCACCGTTCATCATAACATATCATATCGTAAACATATCATTAACCACCGTTCATCATAACATATCATATCGTAAACATATCATTAACCACCGTTCATCATAACATATCATATCGTAAACATATCATTAACCACCGTTCATCATAACATATCATATCGTAAACATATCATTAACCACCGTTCATCATAACATATCATATCGTAAACATATCATTAACCACCGTTCATCATAACATATCATATCGTAAACATATCATTAACCACCGTTCATCATAACATATCATATCGTAAACATATCATTAACCACCGTTCATCATAACATATCATATCGTAAACATATCATTAACCACCGTTCATCATAACATATCATATCGTAAACATATCATTAACCACCGTTCATCATAACATATCATATCGTAAACATATCATTAACCACCGTTCATCATAACATATCATATCGTAAACATATCATTAACCACCGTTCATCATAACATATCATATCGTAAACATATCATTAACCACCGTTCATCATAACATATCATATCGTAAACATATCATTAACCACCGTTCATCATAACATATCATATCGTAAACATATCATTAACCACCGTTCATCATAACATATCATATCGTAAACATATCATTAACCACCGTTCATCATAACATATCATATCGTAAACATATCATTAACCACCGTTCATCATAACATATCATATCGTAAACATATCATTAACCACCGTTCATCATAACATATCATATCGTAAACATATCATTAACCACCGTTCATCATAACATATCATATCGTAAACATATCATTAACCACCGTTCATCATAACATATCATATCGTAAACATATCATTAACCACCGTTCATCATAACATATCATATCGTAAACATATCATTAACCACCGTTCATCATAACATATCA
Organism: Erigeron breviscapus; assembly: GCA_034093135.1. Classification (NCBI taxonomy): domain Eukaryota; kingdom Viridiplantae; phylum Streptophyta; class Magnoliopsida; order Asterales; family Asteraceae; genus Erigeron; species Erigeron breviscapus. The sequence goes on along the minus strand of CM067168.1, from coordinate 52,106,550 downwards.
TATCGTAAACATATCATTAACCACCGTTCATCATAACATATCATATCGTAAACATATCATTAACCACCGTTCATCATAACATATCATATCGTAAACATATCATTAACCACCGTTCATCATAACATATCATATCGTAAACATATCATTAACCACCGTTCATCATAACATATCATATCGTAAACATATCATTAACCACCGTTCATCATAACATATCATATCGTAAACATATCATTAACCACCGTTCATCATAACATATCATATCGTAAACATATCATTAACCACCGTTCATCATAACATATCATATCGTAAACATATCATTAACCACCGTTCATCATAACATATCATATCGTAAACATATCATTAACCACCGTTCATCATAACATATCATATCGTAAACATATCATTAACCACCGTTCATCATAACATATCATATCGTAAACATATCATTAACCACCGTTCATCATAACATATCATATCGTAAACATATCATTAACCACCGTTCATCATAACATATCATATCGTAAACATATCATTAACCAAAAACCCTTTTAAAATCAGATCTGAAACATCAATTTATGACCTTTAAATCTGTAAATACATCGATGAATCATTAGTTACCTGATAATACAATGACCGATCCAATCCAATGCCAAAACACACGATCGATTGACCCAAAACTTGAAGATTTGCTTAAGAAATTCAAGAAGGATTGAAGGAACTTGTTTTCTTGACTTAATTATGATTAATGGCTGCAACTAATGAGAGATTAGGTTTCCCTAATCACTTAACCCGTTTTTAACTTTCCAACATTGGCAAAATTGGTCCCTGGACTTCATATCGACTTTATTTCGCTTAAAAACACTTATTGGGGATACATATAACACACTAAAGCACTTTCACACACTACAAAGGCCTTTTACACATCATTAAATCTACTTTATTGTCACTCATTAAAGATAATTAAATCTCACATATAGGGCACATAAACATATAAACACATATTTCCACACAAACGTATCACGGACTTATAATTTGACCTAACGACGTTAGTCAACATGAACGATTAAGTTTTGGGATGTTACAATTACCTCCCCCTTAAGAGGATTCCGTCCCCGGAATCACTTCAGCATCAAAAAGGTGGGGATAGGTCTCCCGCATTACGGACTCGGTCTCCCAAGTCATACTTTCGCCGTGATTGTGTTTCCACTTTATGAGAACTAGATCGATAGTCTTTCGTCGTAACTTCTTTTGTTTCCTTCCCATTATAGCAACAGGTTCATCGACAATCTGCTTGTTGGGATTAATACTTACGTCCTCGAGTGGAATGACATCCGTTTCATTCGCATAGCACTTACGTAGGTAACACACATGAAATGTGTTGTGAATTGCGTGTAGTTCTGGAGGTAATTCCAGTTGAAATGCCTGTTCATTAACCTTCTTGATAATCTTGAAAGGTCCAATGAATCTGGGGCTTAACTTTCCACGTTTTCCAAACCGTAATACACCTTTCCAAGGCGACACCTTGAGTAAAACCATTTCGCCTTCTTTAAAATCGAACGGCCTCCTTTTCTTATCAGCATATGACTTTTGCCTTTCGCGAGCAACACGTAAGGCTTTCTTTGCTATGTTAACTTTATCGGCCGTAAGTTGTACTAATTCGGGTCCAGCAAGTTGCTTTTCCCCGGGCTCCAACCAACAACTAGGAGTCCGACACTTTCTACCATATAACATCTCAAAAGGTGGCATTCCAATGCTCGCATGATAACTATTGTTATACGCAAACTCAATAAGAGGTAGGTGTTTATCCCACGAACCACCATAATCCATTACACAAGCTCTGAGCATATCTTCGAGCGTTTGAATAGTCCTTTCACTTTGCCCATCGGTCTGCGGGTGATAGGCTGTGCTCAGACGAACTTGAGTACCAACTTCCCGTTGAAAACTCTTCCAAAAGTTGGAAACGAATCGAGCATCACGATCGGACACAATCGATATCGGAACACCATGTTTAGTAACCACTTCATCAATATACAACGTAGCGAAGTTCTCCATAGGAGCAGTCTCACGAACTGGGAGAAAGTGAGCACTCTTCGTTAATTGATCGACAATAACCCATATCATATCATGACCACGAGGCGTTCTTGGAAGCTTGGTTATAAAATCCATCGTAATACGATCCCATTTCCACTCAGGGATCTCGAGTTGCTGAAACTTCCCGTAAGGCTTTTGATGTTCAGCTTTCACCTTCGCACACGTCAAACATTTCTGTACGTACATCATTACATCGTTCTTAATACTGGGCCACCAATAAATAGGCTTCAAATCTGCATGCATCTTTGTGGCACCAGGGTGTACAGAATACTTAGTTTTGTGAGCTTCATCCATTACTAACTCACGATTGCCTCCATAGAGAGGAACCCATATTCTACCTTTGTAAGTTCGAAGGCCACGACTATTTTCTTCCATTTGGAGTCTGTTCTTCTTCTTTTTCCCAATAGACTCCGCTTTCACATTATCATCCTTTAACGCTTCGATTTGAGCTAATCGAATAGGTTCCAGTAAATTCGACTCAATCTTTGTAATCATCGCACATAATCTACTCTTCGCATATCCTTTGCGGCTTAAGGCATCAGCAACCACATTAGCTTTGCCTGGGTGATATTTAATTTCACAATCGTAATCCTTTAATAACTCCATCCACCGCCGTTGTCTAACATTCATGTCCTTCTGAGTAAACACGTACTGTAAGCTCTTATGATCCGTATAAAGGGTACACTTTGTACCATACAGATAATGTCGCCACAACTTCAGAGCAAAAACAACCGCAGCCAGCTCAAGGTCATGAGTAGGATAGTTCCGCTCATGAGGCTTCAGCTGTCGAGAGGCGTAAGCGATAACTTTGTCTCGTTGCATTAGTACACACCCTAACCCCGTGATGGATGCGTCACTATAAACCACTAAATCATCTGTTCCTTCGGGTAAGGCTAAGACTGGAGCTTCACACAACTTCTTTTTCAACGTTGTGAAGGCTTTCTCTTGAGCATCGGTCCATACAAATTTCACACCTTTCTTCGTTAATTGATCGACAATAACCCATATCATATCATGACCACGAGGCGTTCTTGGAAGCTTGGTTATAAAATCCATCGTAATACGATCCCATTTCCACTCAGGGATCTCGAGTTGCTGAAACTTCCCGTAAGGCTTTTGATGTTCAGCTTTCACCTTCGCACACGTCAAACATTTCTGTACGTACATCATTACATCGTTCTTAATACTGGGCCACCAATAAATAGGCTTCAAATCTGCATGCATCTTTGTGGCACCAGGGTGTACAGAATACTTAGTTTTGTGAGCTTCATCCATTACTAACTCACGATTGCCTCCATAGAGAGGAACCCATATTCTACCTTTGTAAGTTCGAAGGCCACGACTATTTTCTTCCATTTGGAGTCTGTTCTTCTTCTTTTTCCCAATAGACTCCGCTTTCACATTATCATCCTTTAACGCTTCGATTTGAGCTAATCGAATAGGTTCCAGTAAATTCGACTCAATCTTTGTAATCATCGCACATAATCTACTCTTCGCATATCCTTTGCGGCTTAAGGCATCAGCAACCACATTAGCTTTGCCTGGGTGATATTTAATTTCACAATCGTAATCCTTTAATAACTCCATCCACCGCCGTTGTCTAACATTCATGTCCTTCTGAGTAAACACGTACTGTAAGCTCTTATGATCCGTATAAAGGGTACACTTTGTACCATACAGATAATGTCGCCACAACTTCAGAGCAAAAACAACCGCAGCCAGCTCAAGGTCATGAGTAGGATAGTTCCGCTCATGAGGCTTCAGCTGTCGAGAGGCGTAAGCGATAACTTTGTCTCGTTGCATTAGTACACACCCTAACCCCGTGATGGATGCGTCACTATAAACCACTAAATCATCTGTTCCTTCGGGTAAGGCTAAGACTGGAGCTTCACACAACTTCTTTTTCAACGTTGTGAAGGCTTTCTCTTGAGCATCAGTCCATACAAATTTCACACCTTTCTTCGTTAATTCAGTCATTGGTTTGGCAATGCGCGAGAAATCCTGAATGAAACGTCGATAATAACCAGCCAAACCGAGAAAACTCTTTATTTCTGTAGGAGACTTAGGCTGCTCCCACTTTGACACCGCTTCTATCTTTGCAGGATCCACTTTTATACCATCAGAGGAGACGACATGGCCGAGGAAATGAACTTCCTTTAGCCAGAACTCGCATTTGGAGAATTTAGCATATAGCTTTTTCTCTCTGAGGACTTGTAAGACAGCCCTCAAATGCTCTCTATGTTCCTCTTCCGACTTTGAATACACAAGAATGTCGTCGATGAAAACGATAACGAAATGATCCAAAAACGGTCGACAGACACGGTTCATCAAATCCATAAACTTCGCTGGAGCATTTGTCAAACCGAATGGCATGACAAGGAACTCGTAATGACCATAACGAGTTCGGAACGCTGTTTTGGCTACACTTTCCTCTTCAACCTTCAGTTGATGATAGCCAGATCGTAAGTCGATCTTCGAAAAATAGGAAGCACCTTGAAGTTGATCGAACAAATCATCAATGCGAGGGAGTGGATACTTATTCTTCACCGTTCTTTTATTCAGCTCACGATAATCGATACACATGCGCATGGATCCGTCTTTCTTCTTTACGAAAAGGATAGGAGCACCCCATGGAGAGGAACTCGGACGAATGAAACCTTTATCTAAAAGTTCCTGAATTTGAGTCATCAGCTCCTTCATCTCTGTCGGAGCTAATCGATACGGAGCTTTGGCTACAGGAGTAGCACCAGGAATAAGGTCAATAGAAAATTCAACCTCACGATCCGGAGGAAGACCTGGAAGATCTTCAGGGAAAACATCAGGAAACTCGGAAACAACTTCGACATCAGAGACTGTAGGCTTCGCGATACGAGAATCGATGACATAAGCTAGAAAATGTGACTTAGTTTGCCGTATACAACGAAGTGCTTTCATCATCGAGATCACCTTAACATTTCCCGGCTTCTTGTCACCATAGACACAAACACCTTTTCCGTCAGGGGTAGCGATACGAACTATTTTCTTTGCACATAAGACGACAGCATCATTTTTCGACATCCAGTCCATACCGAGAACAACATCAAAACTAGGAATGGTAGCGGGTAACAGGTTAGCAGTAAACAAACGACCCTCTATTTCTAAAGGACAATCAGAATAACCTTCCCGAATAATAGACGTTGCACCATTAGCCACTTCTACTTCTATAGGGCACCGTAAAGAACTAGTAGTCATGTCTAACTTAGGAGCAAACAGAGTAGACACAAAAGATTTGTTCGCACCAGAATCAAATAACACATTAGCAGGTTTGGAGTTAACAATAAGGGTAGCAGTAACTACCTGATCATCGTCTTTTGCCTCCTCAGCCGTCATCTGAAAAGCACGGGCTTTGGCCTGGGAAGCTTCTGCCTTCTTTCCCTCATCTTTCTTCATCTGCGGGCAGTCTGCAATACGGTGCTTGGTGTCTCCACATTTATAACATCTTGCCTTGTCAGTGCATTGATCAATGGTATGACCCTGAGTTCCACACCTATTGCACCTGCGGGTCTTTGTAGAACACTGACCAGAATGGATAGATTTGCAGCCTGGGCACCATTTTCCATCCTTGTCTGCCCTTCCCTTGTCAGAGGACGATGAAGATCCCTTAAATTTCTTTCCAAAACGATTTGATCCACCAAACCTCCTCTTATTGCCAGACTTCTTCTCATCCTCTTTCTTTTCAACTTTCTTATCCGCAGCAAAATCATCATCAAGCTTTTTAGATTCTTTGATTGCTTCAGTTAGAGTCTTATGCTGCCTACAAATACCTCGATAACTTGGAGGTAAACCATCGACATAGCAGGCGACTTGATCTGCATCAGTTCTGAATAGATGACCCACAAATTTCATCTTTTCCATAAAGGAACGAGCATAATCATTAATTTTTCCCACTTCAGCCTTCAGGGCACGAAACTCTTTTTCCATAAAGGAACGAGCATAATCATTAATTTTTCCCACTTCAGCCTTCAGGGCACGAAACTCTTTTTCCATTTTTCTCTGCTCATGAACTCCAATATACTCTTCAATAAATTTCTGTCTGAAGTTAGCCCACGTAATAGCAGATACCATAGCTGGAGTCATCGAAATGGTAATGCTCTTCCACCAGTCCCGAGCACCTTCTTTCAGCATCCTGCTAGCACACAACACTTTCTTATCCGCAGCAAAATCATCATCAAGCTTTTTAGATTCTTTGATTGCTTCAGTTAGAGTCTTATGCTGCCTACAAATACCTCGATAACTTGGAGGTAAACCATCGACATAGCAGGCGACTTGATCTGCATCAGTTCTGAATAGATGACCCACAAATTTCATCTTTTCCATAAAGGAACGAGCATAATCATTAATTTTTCCCACTTCAGCCTTCAGGGCACGAAACTCTTTTTCCATTTTTCTCTGCTCATGAACTCCAATATACTCTTCAATAAATTTCTGTCTGAAGTTAGCCCACGTAATAGCAGATACCATAGCTGGAGTCATCGAAATGGTAATGCTCTTCCACCAGTCCCGAGCACCTTCTTTCAGCATCCTGCTAGCACACAACACTTTCTTATCCTCGGGACAATCACAAGCTTCAAAAACCATCTCAGTATCATCAAGCCATTCCATGCAACCCACTGCATTAAGTGTTCCATAGAATTTCTGAGCTCCGCACTTCTGAAAACTTTCGAACTTGAATCGAGGAGCTTGAACTACATTAGGAGGAGCCACATCAACATTAACAGGGGGAACGACTACATTATTAACTGGTAGCTCAGTGTGGTGAGAAGGCACTGAGAAATTGCCATCAGTTCCTTCAGCATTTTCGGCAAGAGCGTTGTTCAGTTGCTCCTGAGTCTGTGCTAACTGGGCCTGGAGAGTCAGCACAAGATTGTACAATTCAGCTGCATTTGGATTTGCTCCACCACTGCTTCGTTAACTATGGGTTGATTACCAGGAGGTGGAGGCATAGGGCCTAACGAGCCTTGCCGATTGACCTGCTGAGGATTCACTCGATTTCTATTCACGTTAGCTGCAGCAGCAGTAGCAGCAGCATTAGTAGCAACTGCACCTGGATGGACAGGTGGAGTAACGCTGGCAGTTGCTCCGTCACGTTGGATGTTGCGGTTGCGAGTGTTAACCATTTTCCTTCAATAAAATGGTGGAGTCGATAAGCGCGAAATAAAACAAAAGTTCGTTGGGATAAGGCTAAATCATATCATCGTAACATAAACATCTCGTAAGCCTTATCACACTCGCACTCATCCCAACCCATCCTACATCACATGTCATCACTAGCTAAGGCATCCTACGAGTACCTAGCATGCATATCCTAAGTTTAAGTCCAAATCCTATGGTCAATAGGCCTTGGTTCACTTAAACTACTTCTCTGATACCAAATTGTAACACCCGTTTCGTAAAAATATGGATTTCCAAAAATTTCGCCTAACGGCGTTAAATCATGCGGAAACGATTTAGGAAAATACTCAACTAAGGAAAACAGTTGAGAAAACATTGGTGGTGTTACTAATAGCATCAAATCTGTAATAAAAGAAATCCATAAGATTGCCCAACATAAAGCAATCATAACATAGTCATTACATAAGTTCCATAAAGGAACGAGCATAATCATTAATTTTTCCCACTTCAGCCTTCAGGGCACGAAACTCTTTTTCCATTTTTCTCTGCTCATGAACTCCAATATACTCTTCAATAAAATGGTGGAGTCGATAAGCGCGAAATAAAACAAAAGTTCGTTGGGATAAGGCTAAATCATATCATCGTAACATAAACATCTCGTAAGCCTTATCACACTCGCACTCATCCCAACCCATCCTACATCACATGTCATCACTAGCTAAGGCATCCTACGAGTACCTAGCATGCATATCCTAAGTTTAAGTCCAAATCCTATGGTCAATAGGCCTTGGTTCACTTAAACTACTTCTCTGATACCAAATTGTAACACCCGTTTCGTAAAAATATGGATTTCCAAAAATTTCGCCTAACGGCGTTAAATCATGCGGAAACGATTTAGGAAAATACTCAACTAAGGAAAACAGTTGAGAAAACATTGGTGGTGTTACTAATAGCATCAAATCTGTAATAAAAGAAATCCATAAGATTGCCCAACATAAAGCAATCATAACATAGTCATTACATAAGTTCCATAAAGGAAATCAATAACATAAGGTCTATGCGAAGCTATTGGGTAAACTAAAGCCAGCTTGATCATCTACCCATCTCTCGCCAAAGCTTCACACGTCATCTCACTGCCTAACCTGAGGGGTGTCAACACATTAAAAGAAACAAGTGTTAGCTATAAAGCTAAGTAAGATAACACCAGGTTTAAGCAAAACATTTCATCCATTTAAATCGTCACTTTAAAGCATTACGTCATTTTAATTAGGCATTCATACCACCGTATAAACATATCCACATCACATATAAGCATAGAGTTCATGACCCTAAGCGTGCCTAATCAATTTGATCACTTTGATTCACCTCGTTAAGTTGTAACCGAAGTTACCGTTTTTAAGGAAAGACAATGTCGATCCATGAGTAGTATGCTATGTTCATGACATTAGGTGGGTCATCAGGCCACCCGAAACTACTCGCCACATATGACTTGTTGCAAGGAGCCACCCGAGCAACCATTTTAACGTACCTATTACCACCGTAAGGCACGATGTACCTATTACCACCGTAAGGCACGATGTACCTATTACCACCGTAAGGCACGATGTACCTATTACCACCGTAAGGCACAGGTTATGCATAACACTTAACATCTAATTAGCTCGAGCATTTATCATATTTAGTTTAGATTTCCACCTTTAACCTAAACTAATCCATACTATCATCTTTTCACGTTAGGGCCCTTAAAACGTGCACGTGTCATGGCAACCTAAAAAGGTCTAGTGTTCTAGATGAACAAGCCACATATACATGCACATAACAACATTACAACATATCATTAACCACCGTTCATCATAACATTTCATATCGTAAACATATCATTAACCACCGTTCATCATAACATTTCATATCGTAACCACATGTATGGGGAAGCATTTTAGGCATAAACATCGTCATCATTAATCCCCGAGTACCTCCCATATCAACCCAACCACCTATGAGTTATACATTACTGTTATGGAGGTTATAGTTTACGAACCATTTTCGTTGCACCCTCAGCGTGACAAAAGTAGTGTATCTTACCTGTTGGGAGTGTGCGCGCGTAATGAAAGGCTAAAAGTGCTTAACAATAATCCCCGACACCTAAGATACATTAATATACAAAATATAAGTCATTTGGGACCCAAACGAACTTTAAAACGAACTTAGGTTTGTTCTTACGAACTTAGACTCACTGAACGAACTTAGTTGCCTTCAAACGAATTTAGGACATACTGAACGAACTTAGTTGCCTTCAAACGAACTTAGAAGACCATAAACGAAGTTTAACTTCGTTTGTTGAACGAAGTTAGGGTTTAACTCAAACGAATTTAAGTCTCAAAACCGCTTAGACATTCACTTTAAACGAATTTAGACACCTTAGGGTTCAAACGATTTTTGAAGGCTTCAAACGAACTTAGTTTGGGTTCAAACGAACTTAGGCTCATCTTCAAACGAATTTAGAGTGTTCCAAACGAACTTAGGGCTTAAACGAACTTAGTTTGTTCAAACGAATTAGTTTGGGTTCAAACGAACTTAGGGTTCAAACGAACTTAGTTGCTTTAAACGAATTTAGACACCTTAGGGTTCAAACGAACTTAGTTTGGGTTCAAACGAACTTAGTTTGGGTTCAAACGAACTTAGTTTGTTCAAACGAATTAGTGTTCAAACGAACTTAGGGTTTCAAACGCACTTACATTCACTTTAAACGAATTTAGACACCTTAGGGTTCAAACGAACTTAGTTTGGGTTCAAACGAACTTAGGCTCATCTTCAAACGAATTTAGAGTGTTCCAAACGAACTTAGACATTCACTTTAAACGAATTTAGACACCTTAGGGTTCAAACGAACTTGTTTGAAGGTTCAAACGAACTTAGTTTGGTTCAAAGGAACTTAGTTGCCTTCAAACGAATTTAGGACATACTGAACGAACTTAGCAATGCCCAAACGAACTTAGTTGCCTTCAAACGAATTTAGGACATACTGAACGAACTTAGCAATGCCCAAACGAACTTAGTTGCCTTCAAACGAATTTAGGACATACTGAACGAACTTAGCAATGCCCAAACGAACTTAGGAATGTTCAAACGAACTTATTGGGTTCAAACGAACTTAGTTTGGTTCAAACGAACTTAGTTAAAACGAACTTAGGTTTGTTCTTACGAACTTAGACTCACTAAACGAACTTAGTTGCCTTCAAACGAATTTAGGACATACTGAACGAACTTAGTTAACTCAAACGAATTTAAGTCTCAAAACCGCTTAGACATTCACTTTAAACGAATTTAGACACCTTAGGGTTCAAACGAACTTAGTTTGGTTTCAAACGAACTTAGTTTGGGTTCAAACGAACTTAGTTTGTTCAAACGAACTTAGTTTGGGTTCAAACGAACTTAGTGGGTTCAAACGAACTTAGGTTAAACGAACTTAGTTGCTTACGAATTTAGACTCACTGTAGACGAACTTAGTTGCCTTCAAACGAATTTAGGACATACTGAACGAACTTAGTGTCAAACGAACTTAGAAATGGTTCAAACGAACTTATTGGGTTCAAACGAACTTAGTTTGGTTCAAACGAACTTAGTTTGGGTTCAAACGAACTTAGTTTGGTTCAAACGAACTTAGTGGGTTCAAACGAACTTAGTTTGGTTCAAACGAACTTAGTGGGTTCAAACGAACTTAGTTTGGTTCAAACGAACTTAGGGTTCAAACGAACTTAGTTTGTTCTTAAACGAACTTAGACTTAAACGAACTTAGTTGCCTTCAAACGAATTTAGGACATACTGAACGAACTTAGTTTGCAAACGAACTTATCACAGACTTATAGTTTGACCTAACGACGTTAGTCAACATGAACGATTAAGTTTTGGGATGTTACATGTATGGATCTTGAAAATTAAGTGGGCCCAAATGTACAATTTTAACTCTAGTGTATCCCATCCATCACTATCACTATTTCGTTCTCTCTCCCTCTATACTATTAAAATGCCCGTTTTTTAACTTTCCAACATTGGCAAAATTGGTCCCTGGACTTCATATCGACTTTATTTCGCTTAAAAACACTTATTGGGGATACATATAACACACTAAAGCACTTTCACACACTACAAAGGCCTTTTACACATCATTAAATCTACTTTATTGTCACTCATTAAAGATAATTAAATCTCACATATAGGGCACATAAACATATAAACACATATTTCCACACAAACGTATCACGGACTTATAATTTGACCTAACGACGTTAGTCAACATGAACGATTAAGTTTTGGGATGTTACATGTATGGATCTTGAAAATTAAGTGGGCCCAAATGTACAATTTTAACTCTAGTGTATCCCATCCATCACTATCACTATTTCGTTCTCTCTCCCTCTATACTATTAAAATGCATTTTTTAACTTTCCAACATTGGCAAAATTGGTCCCTGGACTTCATATCGACTTTATTTCGCTTAAAAACACTTATTGGGGATACATATAACACACTAAAGCACTTTCACACACTACAAAGGCCTTTTACACATCATTAAATCTACTTTATTGTCACTCATTAAAGATAATTAAATCTCACATATAGGGCACATAAACACATATTTCCACACAAACGTATCACGGACTTATAATTTGACCTAACGACGTTAGTCAACATGAACGATTAAGTTTTGGGATGTTACATGTATGGATCTTGAAAATTAAGTGGGCCCAAATGTACAATTTTAACTCTAGTGTATCCCATCCATCACTATCACTATTTCGTTCTCTCTCCCTCTATACTATTAAAATGCCCGTTTTTTAACTTTCCAACATTGGCAAAATTGGTCCCTGGACTTCATATCGACTTTATTTCGCTTAAAAACACTTATTGGGGATACATATAACACACTAAAGCACTTTCACACACTACAAAGGCCTTTTACACATCATTAAATCTACTTTATTGTCACTCATTAAAGATAATTAAATCTCACATATAGGGCACATAAACATATAAACACATATTTCCACAAGTCAAACCATATACGATGCACGAAAAAAAATACATAAAGCCGAAAGAGTTGGACAGACTCCTATGCAATCAATGGTGAAATGTTTACACACAGGTAACTACATCTATCATATACGTCAAGAACCTGATTCTAATCATGTGCAAGATATATTTTTCATAAATCCAACTTCAATGATGATATGGCGTGCATTCCCAGGAATGCCGCTCATTTATGCTTATTAATAGATAGTAGAGAAGGGTAATATAGTATTTTCCAACTAACTATTTTCTAACATTTACTAAAAATAGAAGGGGAATAATCATTATAAAGGAGTAATATAATATAAGTAATAGATAATCAACTATACTATAAAAAATAGTTTAAATATAAATATTTTTTTATATAATGTATATATTATTAATACCTAATTATTTAAGAAAAAGTTTAAATAAAAATACTTAATTTATAAATATTCGTTCGTTTGTGTTCGTTCATTAGTGTTCGTTGTTTGTGTTCGTTCATTGTGTTCGTTCGTTTGTGTTCGTTCATTAGTGTTCGTTCGTTTGTGTTCGTTCATTGTGTTCGTTCGTTTGTGTTCGTTCATTGTGTTCGTTCGTTTGTGTTCGTTCATTAGTGTTCGTTCGTTTGTGTTCGTTCATTGTGTTCGTTCGTTTGTGTTCGTTCATTGTGTTCGTTCGTTTGTGTTCGTTCATTGTGTTCGTTCGTTTGTGTTCGTTCATTGTGTTCGTTCGTTTGTGTTCGTTCATTAGTGTTCGTTCGTTTGTGTTCGTTCATTGTGTTCGTTCGTTTGTGTTCGTTCATTGTGTTCGTTCGTTTGTGTTCGTTCATTGTGTTCGTTCGTTTGTGTTCGTTCATTGTGTTCGTTCGTTTGTGTTCGTTCATTAGTGTTCGTTCGTTTGTGTTCGTTCATTGTGTTCGTTCGTTTGTGTTCGTTCATTGTGTTCGTTCGTTTGTGTTCGTTCATTGTGTTCGTTCGTTTGTGTTCGTTCATTGTGTTCGTTCGTTTGTGTTCGTTCATTAGTGTTCGTTCGTTTGTGTTCGTTCATTGTGTTCGTTCGTTTGTGTTCGTTCATTGTGTTCGTTCGTTTGTGTTCGTTCATTGTGTTCGTTCGTTTGTGTTCGTTCATTGTGTTCGTTCGTTTGTGTTCGTTCATTAGTGTTCGTTCGTTTGTGTTCGTTCATTGTGTTCGTTCGTTTGTGTTCGTTCATTGTGTTCGTTCGTTTGTGTTCGTTCATTGTGTTCGTTCGTTTGTGTTCGTTCATTGTGTTCGTTCGTTTGTGTTCGTTCATTAGTGTTCGTTCGTTTGTGTTCGTTCATTGTGTTCGTTCGTTTGTGTTCGTTCATTGTGTTCGTTCGTTTGTGTTCGTTCATTGTGTTCGTTCGTTTGTGTTCGTTCATTGTGTTCGTTCGTTTGTGTTCGTTCATTAGTGTTCGTTCGTTTGTGTTCGTTCATTGTGTTCGTTCGTTTGTGTTCGTTCATTGTGTTCGTTCGTTTGTGTTCGTTCATTGTGTTCGTTCGTTTGTGTTCGTTCATTGTGTTCGTTCGTTTGTGTTCGTTCATTAGTGTTCGTTCGTTTGTGTTCGTTCATAGTGTTCGTTCGTTCGTGTTCGTTTGGTTCGTTTACAGCCCTACCCACAGCATCACCCATGGCAATCAGCTTTTCAGCCTCAGTGCACTCATGGTTGTGAAGCAACCCATAGAGACCTGGTAAGTCAAGTTCTTTGTACACAGGACTTAATTTAACACTAGCAACATAATTATTCCATTTTAAAGGTAATGAATCCAAGAATTTACTTTTAAGTACATCATCATCTTTATGTATGTCAATAGCAATTAAGTCATTAACTAAGGCATTAAAACGGGTATGAGTGTCAGTGAGGGATTCATTCTTATGTGCAAAGAATTTTCATAAATCCAACTTCAATGATGATATGGCGTGCATTCCCAGGAATGCCCTCACTTATGCTTATTAATAGATAGTAGAGAAGGGTAATATAGTATTTTCCCAACTAACTATTTTCTAACATTTACCAAAAAATAAGTGAATGAATCAGAATATAAAGACAGTAAAGTAAAGTACAGTCCAAGAACAAAGTGCAAGCTGATTTTCAACTGATTCTTTTATTAATGAATGAAAAGAATCACAAGTAGTTGTGGAACAGATTAGCCTACAAATCTAACTACTTGGCTGAATAGCAAGTCACAACTTTGTTTCATTACTCTACTAGCTCAAGCTGAGTACAACACGGATCCAAGCTGATAAGCTTTAATCGTTGTGAGAGTTAATGAATGGATGCACACATTCTTGAGACACCAAGGAGGGTTTATATAGGCATCAACCATGCCTTAGATGTCGTCCATTTCTTTCCACGCGTCTTGATCTAAAGGCTTCTGCTTGATCAGTACCTGATGATTGTGACATTGTACTTTTTGTTCCCTACTTGCTCATCAAGGTTGATCGTGCAGCAACAACATAATGGACACCTCATAGAATGTTTACAATCACAACTGGCACTTCTAGAATGTCCTTTCTGATACTTATCCAGTTGATTGATGACATAAACAAAGTTGAAACAACTCTGGAGCACTTGCAAGACTCCAGGATGATAATGTATCCAAGCTGATAAGCTTTAATCGTTGTGAGAGTTAATGAATGGATGCACACATTCTTGAGACACCAAGGAGGGTTTATATAGGCATCAACCATGCCTTAGATGTCGTCCATTTCTTTCCACGCGTCTTGATCTAAAGGCTTCTGCTTGATCAGTACCTGATGATTGTGACATTGTACTTTTTGTTCCCTACTTGCTCATCAAGGTTGATCGTGCAGCAACAACATAATGGACACCTCATAGAATGTTTACAATCACAACTGGCACTTCTAGAATGTCCTTTCTGATACTTATCCAGTTGATTGATGACATAAACAAAGTTGAAACAACTCTGACATCAGGTGTACCAGGCTCAGATCCATCAGTTGGAGCTGGCCTAGGTGTGATAACAGTATCCTTTGGAACATAAGGTCCATCAACAAGTATGTCAGGCATGTCATTATCAATAGATTCAAGAAAAAGAGACATTCTACCTTTCCACCCACTGAAATCAGTCTTATCAAACATGGGTGGTCTGGTTGAAGAACCATTATCAGTGTACATAGGTTGAGACATGTTTTAAACCAAATTTAAAAGTTAAATGAGAGGGATCAAGTTAAGTGTATTAAGAAACCCCTGCTCTGATACCACCTGATAGGTCCCAAAGGAGATAACAGGATGGTTTAATATGTCTCAAAGAGTTGTAGAAGGGGGGGGGGGTGAATACAACTTTTAACTTTAATCAGCTTGGACATACTTTTAATGCGGAATTTAGTTTAAGTTAAAGTATTTATCCATATTCGGCTTCAGATTAATCATATTACTAAAATAATAAGTGAATGAATCAGAATATAAAGACAGTAAAGTAAAGTACAGTCCAAGAACAAAGTGCAAGCTGATTTTCAACTGATTCTTTTATTAATGAATGAAAAGAATCACAAGTAGTTGTGGAACAGATTAGCCTACAAATCTAACTACTTGGCTGAATAGCAAGTCACAACTTTGTTTCATTACTCTACTAGCTCAAGCTGAGTACAACACGGATCCAAGCTGATAAGCTTTAATCGTTGTGAGAGTTAATGAATGGATGCACACATTCTTGAGACACCAAGGAGGGTTTATATAGGCATCAACCATGCCTTAGATGTCGTCCATTTCTTTCCACGCGTCTTGATCTAAAGGCTTCTGCTTGATCAGTACCTGATGATTGTGACATTGTACTTTTTGTTCCCTACTTGCTCATCAAGGTTGATCGTGCAGCAACAACATAATGGACACCTCATAGAATGTTTACAATCACAACTGGCACTTCTAGAATGTCCTTTCTGATACTTATCCAGTTGATTGATGACATAAACAAAGTTGAAACAACTCTGGAGCACTTGCAAGACTCCAGGATGATAATGTACCTTCCAAGCTGACTATAAGACTCAAGCTGATTTCCACCCATCAGCTTGATCTTATATCCTTGTTCTTCATCTTTGATTCAGACCAAGTGCTTTGTTCTTCTTAAATGCAGCTTGAAAGATGCTATCTTCTATTGAAGATAATCAGGCTGACTCAGCTTGGAAGCATCCAAGCTGACTCATCTCCAGAACCAAGACTTTAAGTATTTCTTCAAGTTGTTTGTCATCTTCAAATCTTTCTTGTATATGAGAGTAACTTGACTCCATCAATATATTTTCTTGTTAGTGGACGACTCACGTTTCATGTGGGCCTACTTTTGACATCGAAAGATCAAGCATTTGATACTTTCAAGGAGTTCAAACAACATATTGAAACGGAATTGAGGACAAAATTAAGGATGCTGAGAACACATAGAGGTCGTGAGTTCACATCTAATGAATTCGCCAAATATTGCAAGGAGAATGGAATAGCATGACAGTTAACAGCACCCTACTCACCACAACAAAACGGAGTCGTGGAAAGGAGAATTAGAATAGTGCTATCTACAACTAGAAGTATGATGAAGGCAATGAAGTTGCCACTGAAATTTTGGGCGGAAACAATCAGACACGCCATCTACATACTAAACAGGGTCCCTACAAGAGCCCTGGTGGATAAGACACCATACGAGGCACTCTACAACAGAAAACCAAATCTGGAAAAACTAAGGATATTTGGGTGCACAGCTTATGCTAAGGTAACGATACCTCACTTACAGAAGCTGGATGATAGAAGCGTACCCATGATTTATTTAGGTGTAGAGGAAGGATCAAAAGCATATAGATTGTATAATCCAGAAAAGAAAAGGAAACATGTAAGCAGGGATGTTAAGTTTATGGAAACCAAACCATAGAATTGGGATAACAGTAGAGAGGAACCAACTACACAAAACTCAGAATGGACAAGTTTTGTGGTACGAGGAATAGACGATGGAAATACTACATCAGTCAACTCGAAAGCAATGAAGATGCGTATCAGGAACAGGAACAAACTACTGCTCCAAACTCTCCAGTTTCCCCACCAACATATACTTATAACCCATACTCAGAAGAGGAATGTGCTAATACTAGTTCATTTGGGAACTTAGAAGAAAGTTTTGATGATACACCAACACGGGGTTTCAAAGATTTGAATGCAGTATATGCAAATGCACGTGTAGCTGAAACTGAAAGTCTGCTACTTATGGAAGAGGAACCACGTAACTACAGGGAAGCATCGACAGATAGGAAATGGATTGAGGCCATGGAAGCAGAACTGGATTCAATTAACAGGAATAACACATGGACTTTTACTACCTTGCCTGCGAATCATGAGGCAATAAGACTCAAGTGGGTTTTCAAGACCAAGAGGGATGCAAAAGGAAGTATCATCAAATACAAAGCAAGACTAGTAGCAAAAGGCTACGTGCAGAAACACGGAATAGACTTCGACGAAGTATTTGCACCAGTTGCACGCATTGAGACAGTTCATCTGATTTTAGCACTGGCAGCACACCATGGATGGCAAGTACATCATTTGGATGTCAAAATATCATTTTTACATGGAGAAATAAAGGAAGAAGTCTACGTTACACGACCTGAAGGTTTCGTAAAACCAGGAAGTTCAGGGAAAGTTTACAAGCTCTCGAAGGCATTATATGGTTTAAGGCAAGCACCAAGAGCTTGGAATGTGAAGCTTGATCAAACCTTAAAGTCATTGGACTTCAAGAAGTGTAATCTCGAACAAGCGGTCTACACAAAGAGAAGTAAGACTTCCAAACTGATAGTTGGAGTTTATGTTGATGACTTGATAATCACGGGCACTCCAAGGAAGGAAATAGACCTTGTTCAAATCCCAGATGGAAGACAAGTTTGAAATGAGCGATCTAGGATTGCTGGCTTATTACCTCGGGATAGAAGTTACCCAGACAGGGGGAGAGATTACAATCAAGCAGACAGGTTACATCCACAAGATCTTAAAGGATGATAGTATGATGGAAAGTAATGACACCAAGATACCTATGGATCCGGGAACAAAGTTGGTCAAGGCGGAAGATGGAAAACCAGTTGACGCAACTTATTACAGAAGTTTAATTGGATGTCTAAGGTATCTACTACACACTAGACCAGATCTAAGTTACTCGGTTGGATTACTCAGCAGATTTATGCAAGAACCAAAGGATCACCATTTGAAGGTGATAAAGCAAGTAATCCGATACATCAAAGGAACCAAGGAGCATGGTATTATATACAAAGAGATGGCGGCTGCAAGATTACAGGTTATAGCGACAGTAGTTATGGAATCAATACTGATCAAGGAAAAGGAACTACTGGAATAGTATTCTATTTTGGAGAATCCCCTATTACCTGGTGCACTCAGAAGCAACCAACAGTAGCACTTTCATCATCTGAATCAGAGTTCATAGCAGCTACTGGAGCAGCATGTCAAGCTTTATGGTTGATACCACTGAAGGTTGATAACATTTCAGCAATAGCACTCGTCAAGAACCCGGTATTTCATGGAAGAAGTAAGCATATCGACATTCGTTACCATTTCATTCATAAATGCGTAGAGAATGGACACATCAATGTGGAACACGTTAGTGGCGAATTACAAATGGCAGATATATTGACCAAAGCACTACCAAGGCTGAAGTTTGATGCTCGGGGTTCAAGATCTAGGATGAAGCAACGATCGAGATTAAGGGGGAGAATGTGGACCTAATCCTGAATCATTGCTCGGTTAATACTATATTTAGTGTGTTATGTAAATATAGGGGTTTAGTGTGTCAATATGATAGATAATAACCGAATAACGGTTATTGGAAGTTATTTGTAGAAGGTCGTGACTGTTGGTGAACAACCACAATGGTAGATAGTTTAGAATAGACATGACCATTCGTGAATAGTCATGATGGTTCGGTTTATGTCTATATATACAAGTGTCTGTAATAGAATTTCACATCTATCACACACGATTATGTATATATCAGTAAATTCTCTCTCGTTCATCTTTGTGAATCAAACGATTAGGGACAACAATAACTATTCTTTCATATTGATATAGATTGCTTGTAAACAATCTTAATACTACACATTCATACTTTGAGATTGAATCTTGATCATAATAAACGAGAGTAAGTACTCGCGCGTTGCAGCGGTAAGATGGTAGGGTGATAGGTCATAGGTTGTGATAGGTCATAGGTTGTGATATGTCATAGAGTGTGATAGCCAAATGCCTTAGCCGTACGGGCTCCACCCTCGGATTTAAAAATTCGTCGAAAGTATATCGAATGACATCTCTAATGAAAGAGCATGAAATTTTAAGAACACCTATATGATAGAGATAGAGATAGTAGAGATAATATAGTTCTTGATATTACCTCGGATTTCTTTCAACAATGAGCAGAATATGTATTACTACTAGTTTATACTTGCACATGCTTGTCATACTAGCTTGCTTTTCTATAAGCACTGCCGTTTTGCAGTCAGACGTTGATTGCTTGAGATCGATCAAAAAATCTCTCCAAGATCCTAAGAAATTGTTATCATCGTGGGATTTTATTAGCAATACTACTGAAGATTTCATATGTCACTTTGTTGGTGTCTATCGCTGGCATTATCTTGTCAGGGTTAATTATCTTTCTCTATCAAAAATGGGACTCAGATGAGCATTTCCATTAGGCATAAAACACTGCACAAGCTTGCAAATGTTAGACCTATCTAGCAACCAACTCGAAGGACCCCTTCCTAGCAATATCTCAGATGTTTTACCTTTCATCACCTCTCTAGATCTCTCATACAACAATTTATCATGTCCAATTCCACCTAGCATTGTTAATTGCAGCTACATCAATATTCTGAAGCTTAATAACAACCACCTAACAGGCAAAATCCCACAAGTCGGGGGACTTAATCGCATTAAGGAATTTAATGTCTCGGACAATATATTATCAGGACAAGTACCTTTTTTTTCCCAATTACGCCGTCCCTGTAGTCTGTAGAAAGATTTTCAAACAACTTCGGACTTTGTGGACGTCCTTTAAGTCCCTGCAAGAATATTGATGAAGGCGTTGCTGCCCATGATGATCCCTTTCTTTTAGGTTTTGCAGTTGGATTTCCTCTTTCAATTATCTGAACTCTTTTGCTGATGTTATTCTGTTAGGACCAGTTCACCTGGAACTGGCCAGTCACCAGTTCACACTGACCAGTTCACCAGTTGCACCTGGTGACCAGTAAACTGGTGACCAAGAAGATTTGTCGAGAAATATATTGAAGTCCAGTTGCACCGTACAGTTAACGCAACTGAAGACTTCCTCCAGTTGAGAACTGACCAAGTTGAAGAAACATTCCAGTTGAAGTCGAAGACAACAAATGGAAGAAAGAGAATGACAATGGCAGCGAAGCCCAGTTGGCATTCTAGTCAGTTACAAACTGGAGACCATCAGTGGAAAGCCCTTACAAAGCTTTACACTGATTACGAGGAATTGACTTGTATACTTTATGTACCTTTACCCGGATAATAAGCCTTATCTTATTATTTAAGTATTAAAAGGTACATAAAGGTGGTTATGTAAAGTCACTTTAACATACGACTTTACAAAGCTTTACACTGATTACGAGGAATTGACTTGTATACTTTATGTACCTTTACCCGGATAATAAGCCTTATCTTATTATTTAAGTATTAAAAGGTACATAAAGGTGGTTATGTAAAGTCACTTTAACATACGACTTTACAAAGCTTTACACTGATTACGAGGAATTGACTTGTATACTTTATGTACCTTTACCCGGATAATAAGCCTTATCTTATTATTTAAGTATTAAAAGGTACATAAAGGTGGTTATGTAAAGTCACTTTAACATACGACTTTACAAAGCTTTACACTGATTACGAGGAATTGACTTGTATACTTTATGTACCTTTACCCGGATAATAAGCCTTATCTTATTATTTAAGTATTAAAAGGTACATAAAGGTGGTTATGTAAAGTCACTTTAACATACGACTTTACAAAGCTTTACACTGATTACGAGGAATTGACTTGTATACTTTATGTACCTTTACCCGGATAATAAGCCTTATCTTATTATTTAAGTATTAAAAGGTACATAAAGGTGGTTATGTAAAGTCACTTTAACATACGACTTTACAAAGCTTTACACTGATTACGAGGAATTGACTTGTATACTTTATGTACCTTTACCCGGATAATAAGCCTTATCTTATTATTTAAGTATTAAAAGGTACATAAAGGTGGTTATGTAAAGTCACTTTAACATACGACTTTACAAAGCTTTACACTGATTACGAGGAATTGACTTGTATACTTTATGTACCTTTACCCGGATAATAAGCCTTATCTTATTATTTAAGTATTAAAAGGTACATAAAGGTGGTTATGTAAAGTCACTTTAACATACGACTTTACAAAGCTTTACACTGATTACGAGGAATTGACTTGTATACTTTATGTACCTTTACCCGGATAATAAGCCTTATCTTATTATTTAAGTATTAAAAGGTACATAAAGGTGGTTATGTAAAGTCACTTTAACATACGACTTTACAAAGCTTTACACTGATTACGAGGAATTGACTTGTATACTTTATGTACCTTTACCCGGATAATAAGCCTTATCTTATTATTTAAGTATTAAAAGGTACATAAAGGTGGTTATGTAAAGTCACTTTAACATACGACTTTACAAAGCCTTTTAAGGAATTAAGTTATTTGTATTATTGCATTGTTCTTTACTTATTGTCTTTTATATAAGTAATCTATCTAGAACTTGGTATATACCACTGCAACTGGTCGTCTCCAGTTCAGTAAGTATATTGCAAAGTAACTCCACCATCGACATAGAGGTGTCTTCAGTAGTACCATCTAACAAGTTGGGACTTACAAGTGGTATCAGAGCAGAAGGCTAATAAACTTGCCTAGATCTGCAAAGATGAACACTACTGAAGGTGGAGATGGTTCTGGTTCAGGTGAAAACCCATCGAACACTAATGCACAACCTTTTCAAAACGTTAACACCAACCCTCCTCCTCCTTCTGCCCCAAACCACGTCCATGTACATTACTCAAACACTCCTGTTCCAAAATTTGATGGAAACAGTGAGACTTTTGGTACATGGAAAGCTAGAATGCTGTTGCATTTTGGTGGTATTGAGAGGTATATGTTGAAAATCCTTAAGGATGGACCATATATACCTATGTCTATTGGGGTGAGTCCTCTTCTTGATCCTACTGGAAGAAGAGGCTCAAGGGAAAAGCCAGAAGACCATTGGTCTGATGAGGATCGCAGACTGGTGGACTTGGACACCAGACTGAAAAACATGATCCTTGGGGCTGTCCCTGAAGACCTAATTCCAACACTTGTGTTGTTTCCCAGTGCCAAGTCTATGTGGGATGAATTAGTGATTCAATTTGAAGGAGGTGATGACACAATCGTCACCAGAAAAGTTGCCTTGAACAAGAAGTATGAATCCTTCTTTGCCTTGCCCAATGAAAGTTTAACTGGTACATATACCAGATTTTCTAGCCTCATCAATCAGTTGAGAGGTTTGGGTGTAGAGAAGGATAAGGATATTCTTCTTGAGAAGTTTTGTGATATTCTTCCTTCCAAATGGGAAAACATGGTTCTTGTCTTGAGACAAGGTAAAACCTTGCACACTCACACTCTTGCATCGCTCTATGGAGCCTTCAGATTCACTGAAGATAATAATGCTGCAAGACTTGTGGCTGAGCAAGATGCCATGAACCATGCTCAGAGTCCCAAGGTTGCTAATGCAATTGAGCGACCTTGTGCTGCTTTAATGTCTGCTGAGAGTGTCCAGGCACACTCGATGAAGGAGATGTTGAACAGTTTCTTAAACTCTGGGCTGACCACTGAAAACAGTGAAGGTTATGATGAAACTGACGATGATGATCTGGTCGCCATGATTGCTAAAACCTTTAATAGGTTTAAGCATAAATCTAAAAGATTTAATGGCCCCAACAATGCTTCCAGCTCCAGCTCTCTGGATAAGACCAATCTTACATGCTATAAGTGTGGAAAGAAGGGTCATTTTATGAAGGAATGCAGATCTAGTCAGTTGAATAACCAAACTGGCCCCTCTGTCCCTAATTACAATCGGCCTGATGATAGCTACAAAGCTAAATACAAGCAGCTTAAGGCCCAGATTGCCCTCCTGTCCATGCAAAAGGAAAAGGATCAGTGCTTAATGGCACAAACTGAGGGAAAATGGGAGTACTCTGATGACTCATCTGATGATGAAGAAGAGGAAAGGGACATGTGTTTCATGGCCTTGGAAGATCAACAACAGCAGCATGTGGTGAAAGATGATGTTATCTCTGGAAGATGGGTGGACATCATACTGAAAAAGGTATGTGATTATGATCACCAGGTTGACCCTGAATTAAAACTGGACCTGGCTGAATCATTAAGTGGTGATTTGGCATTTGTAGAAACTGTTAGAGCTGATAGTGAAAGATATTTAGACACTATCTTAATTGAACTAAACAATGTCAAACCACAACTGAATGATTTGCAAAGTGTCCAGTTGGCTCTCAAGGAGTCAGTTTTAAAGATTGAGGCATTAGAACTTGATAATCAAAAACTGTCTTGTGATTTTGAAAAAGCTCAAAAGATTATCAAGTCCTGGGTAAAAGCATCTGGCAAAAACTATGATGCATTTTCAAGAACTATCGATGCCCAGAAAAATGCATGGAAATCTGAAGATCTGGAGATGGCAGCTCTTATACCAGATCTTCATGCATTGCCTCCAGCTCTCCAGGTTGAAACACCTTATGATCAACCTGAAGCTGTTGAAACTGAAACCAATGAGACCACCCCCATTGAGGTTAAAACTGGAGCCAAACAGGCTAAAGCTCCAGTCAAAAAGGCCACTGGTAACAAGCCTTTACCTCATAAGTCTAAGGAGCCCAAGACCCGACAGACTAAATCTCCAGTTGAACCAATGTCCAAGGTTCAACTGCCTGAACAAAACAATGTTTTGGTTAATCTGGAAAGGCAACTCCAACTTTTGTCTCGGCAGGTTCAGAGTTGCACTGCCCGGATTAACAATCTGGAAGGAGGTTCACCACCTCCAGTTTTAAAACAAAACATTAAATCACTCCCTTCTGTACCTAAACAAAAGAATGTTCCATCTGGAACAAAATCTGGTAAACTTAAGGTGAGTAAGTATCAAATACCAATCGTTTTTACTTCTGCACCTGGAGCTGGTGATAATGCTCCAGATGTAGCCTCCAGTTCAACACCTCAACAATCAACTGTGGCTTCTGTAGAGAAGTCCAGTGGACCCATCAAGAAAAGATGGGTTCACAAAAATAACTAATGATTTTTGTGTGTGTGTAGGGCGATCGAAAGAAAAATATCTGGTATCTGGACAGCGCTGCTGGCCGGACTATGACCGGATGTAAGCCCCTACTGGAAGAGTTCACTGTCCAAGATGGACCGACAGTGACGTTTGGTAACGATCAATCTGGAAAGACTGAAGGATATGGTGTGCTCAATAATGGACAAGTCGAATTCAAAAGAGTTGCATTTGTGAATGGTTTGAAATATAACTTGATCAGTGTAAGCCAACTTTGCGATGATGGCTTCAGAGTATTGTTCGATATTGCACAAGGCACCATATTTAACAAGGATTGGAAAGTGGTAATGATTGCACCAAGAAAAGGGAATGTGTACATCATGGATATGGAACCAGCTCCAAAAGAGCAATGTTTCTATACCAAAGCTGATGAGGACACCAACTGGCTATGGCATAAAAGGTTATCCCACCTTAATTTCAAAAACATTAACAAGTTGTCTCGCAAACAACTGGTTGATGGGATACCCCAGATTTCCTTCAATAAGGAAAAGCCATGTCCAGGGTGTGAGATGGGTAAGCAGAAGAGAGCCAGTTTCAAAACTAGGCAAAATTTTAGCATCACTGAACCTCTTCACATGCTTCATATGGATCTTTTTGGTCCAGTGAATGTTCAAACTAGAGCTGGAAAGAAATACACTCTAGTTGTGGTTGATGAATTCACCAGATATTGCTGGGTGGTATTCATCAGATCCAAAAGTGATGCACCTGCTGAAATCATCTCACTTATCAAAAGAATTGAGCTCAAGTACACTCGAAAAGTTTGTCAGTTGCGAAGTGATAATGGTACTGAATTCCAAAATAAGATACTTGAAACCTTTTGCACTGACACTGGCATTTCTCAAAACTTCTCATCAGTTCACTCTCCAGAGCAAAATGGAGTTGTGGAAAGAAAGAATCGTACACTGATAGAAGCGGCCAGAAGCATGCTATCTGAATCTGGTCTTCCCACCAGTTTTTGGGCTGAGGCAGTTGCAACTGCTTGTCACACCCAAAACCGGTCAGTCTACATCAAGAGACATAAGAAGACTGCCTACGAAGTACTCAGGAATCGAAAACCAAATATTGGATACTTCCATGTATTTGGTTGTCCAGTTTATATACTGAATGATTGCAAAGTGTCCAGTTGGCTCTCAAGGAGTCAGTTTTAAAGATTGAGGCATTAGAACTTGATAATCAAAAACTGTCTTGTGATTTTGAAAAAGCTCAAAAGATTATCAAGTCCTGGGTAAAAGCATCTGGCAAAAACTATGATGCATTTTCAAGAACTATCGATGCCCAGAAAAATGCATGGAAATCTGAAGATCTGGAGATGGCAGCTCTTATACCAGATCTTCATGCATTGCCTCCAGCTCTCCAGGTTGAAACACCTTATGATCAACCTGAAGCTGTTGAAACTGAAACCAATGAGACCACCCCCATTGAGGTTAAAACTGGAGCCAAACAGGCTAAAGCTCCAGTCAAAAAGGCCACTGGTAACAAGCCTTTACCTCATAAGTCTAAGGAGCCCAAGACCCGACAGACTAAATCTCCAGTTGAACCAATGTCCAAGGTTCAACTGCCTGAACAAAACAATGTTTTGGTTGATGAATTCACCAGATATTGCTGGGTGGTATTCATCAGATCCAAAAGTGATGCACCTGCTGAAATCATCTCACTTATCAAAAGAATTGAGCTCAAGTACACTCGAAAAGTTTGTCAGTTGCGAAGTGATAATGGTACTGAATTCCAAAATAAGATACTTGAAACCTTTTGCACTGACACTGGCATTTCTCAAAACTTCTCATCAGTTCACTCTCCAGAGCAAAATGGAGTTGTGGAAAGAAAGAATCGTACACTGATAGAAGCGGCCAGAAGCATGCTATCTGAATCTGGTCTTCCCACCAGTTTTTGGGCTGAGGCAGTTGCAACTGCTTGTCACACCCAAAACCGGTCAGTCTACATCAAGAGACATAAGAAGACTGCCTACGAAGTACTCAGGAATCGAAAACCAAATATTGGATACTTCCATGTATTTGGTTGTCCAGTTTATATACTGAACGATTCCAGTCAGCTTGGAAAGTTTGATGCAAAAGCTGATGAAGGGGTATTTTTAGGCTATTCAGATATTCGAAAGGCCTTTAGAGTTTATAATTATAGACTCCAAAAGGTGCATGAGACAATTCATGTCACATTCGATGAATCAACTGAAGCAATCAACAAGAGACCAAGCCTTGATATTTCTCCAGTCATTCCAATCAACTTTGGTGAAACTGACCAAGTTCATCGGTCAGTTGTTTCACCAGAAGATGCTTCCAGTTACAACAAACTGGAACCAGTCAAGAAGAAGAAAAGCACCAGTGACACATCATTTTATCCCTCCATCAATTTTAACTTACCACAAGAATTGGTGATTGGATCAGATGTACGTGCCACTCCAATATCAGCACCAGTTCAAGCACCTACTTCTCCAGTTACTCGTGAAATACCTTCAACTGAGGAATTTCATGATGCCAATCGAGACCTCATTGACTCTGATGAGGATGTAGAAGTTGTTTGGACTGATCCTTCTCCAGATGCTGCTGCAACTGAAGAAGATCGCCAGGTGACTTGCACTGATATTGTAGTTCACCAGCCTAGTTAATACACTAGATGGACTAAAGCCCACCCAATTGAACAAATTGTGGGTAATCCAACTAGTGGGGTTCAGACTAGAAGAGCCACCAGTGAGCAATGCTTAAACGTCACCTTCTTATCTTTAATTGAACCAAAGAAGATTGACGAGGCTATGGCAGACCCAAGCTGGGTGGAAGCTATGCAAGAAGAGCTCCTCCAGTTTGAAAGGAACAATGTTTGGGAGCTTGTTCCTTGTCCACCAGGGTTAAAGAAAGAACCTATTGGTACCAGGTGGGTCTACCGAAATAAAATGGATGAAGATGGCCAGGTTGTAAGAAACAAGGCCAGACTAGTTGCCCAGGGTTATTGTCAAGCAGGGGGCGTTGACTTTGATGAGACTTTTGCTCCAGTTGCAAGACTTGAAGCCATACGAATATTTTTGGCTTATGCAGCCCATCTACAGTTCAAGGTCTTCCAGATGGATGTCAAAAGTGCGTTCCTTAATGGAACATTGGAAGAAGAAGTTTATGTTAAGCAGACTCCAGGTTTCATCGATGAGAAGCATCCTCATTGGGTTTATAGACTGAACAAAGCATTGTATGGTCTAAGACAAGCCCCAAGAGCCTGGTATGATACTTTAACTAAACATCTTCTTAAAAATGGCTTTCAAAGAGGTGCAATAGATAATACCTTGTTTATCTTGAAAGAAAGAGGTAATATCTTATTGGTACAAATTTATGTTGATGACATTATTTTTGGTTCAACTGATGATGCAATGTGTAAAAAGTTTTCTAAAATCATGTCATCTGAGTATGAGATGAGTTTAATGGGTGAATTAACATTTTTCTTAAGTCTTCAGATTAAGCAAACTGAAAATGGAATTTTCATAAACCAAGGAAAATATGTCAGAGATTTGTTAAGAAAATACAAATATGATTCAATCCCATCGAAAAACACACCTATTGCAGCACCATTGAATTTGGACTCTGACCCAACTGGCAAACCAGTTAACATAACTGACTATAGAGGTATGGTTGGTTCACTGATGTACTTAACTGCCAGTCGACCAGATATAATGTTTGCAACATGTTTATGTGCCAGGTTTCAGGCTAACCCTAAAGAATCACATTTGCACGCTGTAAAGCGTATCTTTAGATACCTGAAAGGGTGTCCTAATCTTGGTCTTTGGTACCCCAAAGGCTCAGGATTAGATCTAATGGGTTATTCAGATTCTGATCATGCAGGTTGTAAGAAACAAGGCCAGACTAGTTGCCCAGGGTTATTGTCAAGCAGGGGGCGTTGACTTTGATGAGACTTTTGCTCCAGTTGCAAGACTTGAAGCCATACGAATATTTTTGGCTTATGCAGCCCATCTACAGTTCAAGGTCTTCCAGATGGATGTCAAAAGTGCGTTCCTTAATGGAACATTGGAAGAAGAAGTTTATGTTAAGCAGACTCCAGGTTTCATCGATGAGAAGCATCCTCATTGGGTTTATAGACTGAACAAAGCATTGTATGGTCTAAGACAAGCCCCAAGAGCCTGGTATGATACTTTAACTAAACATCTTCTTAAAAATGGCTTTCAAAGAGGTGCAATAGATAATACCTTGTTTATCTTGAAAGAAAGAGGTAATATCTTATTGGTACAAATTTATGTTGATGACATTATTTTTGGTTCAACTGATGATGCAATGTGTAAAAAGTTTTCTAAAATCATGTCATCTGAGTATGAGATGAGTTTAATGGGTGAATTAACATTTTTCTTAGGTCTTCAGATTAAGCAAACTAAAAATGGAATTTTCATAAACCAAGGAAAATATGTCAGAGATTTGTTAAGAAAATACAAATATGATTCAATCCCATCGAAAAACACACCTATTGCAGCACCATTGAATTTGGACTCTGACCCAACTGGCAAACCAGTTAACATAACTGACTATAGAGGTATGGTTGGTTCACTGATGTACTTAACTGCCAGTCGACCAGATATAATGTTTGCAACATGTTTATGTGCCAGGTTTCAGGCTAACCCTAAAGAATCACATTTGCACGCTGTAAAGCGTATCTTTAGATACCTGAAAGGGTGTCCTAATCTTGGTCTTTGGTACCCCAAAGGCTCAGGATTAGATCTAATGGGTTATTCAGATTCTGATCATGCAGGTTGTAAGATTGATAGAAAATCCACAACTGGTGGTTGCCATTTCCTTGGAGGAAAACTGGTGAGTTGGACCAGCAAGAAGCAGACTTCAGTCTCTATGTCCACTGCTGAGGCAGAGTACATTTCTGCGGCCAGTTGTTGTGCCCAGATTCTCTGGATCAAAAACCAGTTACTAGATTATGGTCAGAAGTATACCAAGACCCCAATCTTTTGTGACAACACCAGTGCAATTGCTATCTCTCACAATCCAGTGATGCACTAAAAAACAAAGCATATTGATATCAGGTATCATTTCATTAGAGATCATGTTATGAAAGGTGATATTGAAATTCATTTCATCCCCACTGACAAACAGTTAGCTGATGTTTTTACTAAACCTCTCGATGAGAAAACTTTTAAACATCTCATCAGCGAACTGGGAATGCTAAACCCTTAACTGGAGCTTTCTTTGTTATTGAACGCGTCAGTGACACTGATGAAGTTCTCCAGTTGAGGAGGTCCAGATTATCTTTGCTCGCCAGGCTATCGAACGCCTTTGTGATACTATCTTGGCACCTAATTGATATCTGGATCATCATTTTAGGGGGAAAGACTCAAAACAATTTTCTGACTAAAATTCGTTTTTGTTTGAAAATGCAACTGGAGAATTCTTCAGTTGGAACTGGTACTGGATTGATCCTCCAGTTACCAGGTTCGGTCTTTGTCTAATTTTCATAACGTTACAAATACTTGGTCAATTTATGTGACACGTGATGATACTCGAGTGTTTTTAAACTACTTGATATCGTGATCTGACGTGTTGAAACCATTTTTAGTACTTGACAACTGTTTTTATTGGGATAACAAAAAGCGAGTGGGGTCATGGGTAAAGTAAGCCGTCGTAGCATTTAATGCTGACATGGTAACATTTAATGCTTACATGGAAAATTATATTTTATTTTCAAAATATCTTCGAAAATGTTTTGGTTTAATAAAATATGATTTTTGGGTTTACATTGGGATCTTGAATCCCCTTATAAATACCCTTATTTACTTCATAACTCATTTACTTTCTTTTTCATTCTCTTCATTTACTCTCTTCATTTACTCCCAATCATAAATCACTGCTTCATTCTTCTCTTTGCTCTCTTCAAAACCCTATTTATCTTTCATTTATCTTCATTTACTCCGAAACTCATTTACTCTCTTTTCATTATCTTCATTTACTCTCTTCATTTACTCCTTATAAATACCCTTATTTACTTCATAACTCATTTACTCTCTTTTCATTCTCTATATTTACTCTCTTCATTGGGATCTTAATATCCTTATAAATACCCTTATTTACTCCAAAACTCATTTACTTTCTTTTCATCCTCTTCATTTACTCTCTTCATTTACTCTCCAATCATCCACAATTGCTTCATTTCTCTCTCTATTTACTCTCTTCATTTACTCTCTTCATCCACAATTGCTTCATTTCTCTCTCTACTTCTTAAATCAAAAACTCTCTTCATTTACTCTCTTCATTTACTCTCTTCATTTACTCTCTTCATTTACCCTTATTTACTCCAAAACTCATTTACTCTCTTTTTCATTCTCTTCATTTACTCTCTTCATTTACCTCCAATCATAAACATTGCCTCATTCTCTCTTCTTTACTCTCATTCATTTACTCTTTCATCTCCTTCATTTACTCTCTTCATTTACTCCTTCATTTACTCCTTCATTTACCTCTTCATTTACTCTCTTCATTTACTCTCTTCATTTACTCTCTTCATTTACTCTCTTCATTTACTCTCTTCATTTACTCTCTTCATTTACTCCAAAACTCATTTACTCTCTTTTTCATTCTCTTCATTTACTCTCTTCATTTACTTCCAATCATAAACATTGCCTCATTCTTCTCTTTGCTTCACAAATCATTTACTCTCTTTTTCATTCTCTTTATTTACTCTCTTCATTTACTTTCAATCATAAACATTGCCTCATTCTTCTCTTTGCTTCTCAAATACCCTAAATTATTTTGTGGGTTTACATTGGGATCTTGAATCCCCTTATAAATACCCTTATTTACTTCATAACACATTTATTTTCTTTTTCATTCTCTTCATTTACTCTCTTCATTTACTTCCTCATTTACTTTCTTTTTCATCCTCTTCATTTACTCTCTTCATTTACTCTCTTCATTTACTTCATTCATTTACTCTCTTCATTCTCTTCATTTACTCTCTTCATTTATCTTGAATCCTTATAAATACCCTTATTTACTCTCTCATTTACTCTTTCATTTACTCTTCATTTACTCTCTTCATTTACTCTCTTCAATTTACATTGGGATCTTGAATCCCCTTATAAATACCCTTATTTACTCCAAAACTCATTTACTTTCTTTTTCATTCTCTTCATTTACTCTCTTCATTTACTTCCTTATTTACTCTTCATTTATTCTTCATTTACTCTCTTCATTTACTTCTTCATTTACTCTCTTCATTTATCTCTTCATATAAATACCCTTCATTTACTCTTCATTTACTCTCTTCATTTACTCTCTTCATTTACTCTCTTCATTTACTTCTTCATTTACTCTCTTCATTTACTCTCTTCATTTATCTTGAATCCCCTTATAAATACCCTTATTTACTCCAAAACTCATTTACTTTCTTTTTCATTCTCTTCATTTACTCTCTTCATTTACTTCCAATCAAAAATCATTTACTTTCTTTTTCATTCTCTTCATTTACTCTCTTCATTTACTCAATCTTCATTTACTCTCTTGGGATCTTGAATCCCCTTATAAATACCTCTTATTTACTCTCTAACTCATTTACTTTCTTTTTCATTCTCTTCATTTACTCTCTTCATTTACTCTCTTCATTTACTCTCTTCATTTACTCTCTTCATTTACTCTCTTCATTTACTCTCTTCATTTACTCTCTTATTTACTCTCAAAACTCATTTACTTTCTTTTTCATTCTCTTCATTTACTCTCTTCATTTATTTTCATTGAATCCCCTTATAAATACCCTTATTTACTTCATAACACATTTACCTTCTTTTTCATTCTCTTCATTTACTCTCTTCATTTACTCTCTTCATTTACTCTCTTCATTTACTCTCTTCATTTACTCTCTTCATTTACTCTCTTCATTTACTCTCTTCATTTACTCTCTTAATAAAATATGATTTTTGGTTTTACATTGGGATCTTGAATCCCCTTATAAATACCCTTATTTACTTCATAACACATTTACTTTCTTTTTCATTCTCTTCATTTACTCTCTTCATTTACTTCCTTTACTCTCTTCATTTACTCTCTTCATTTACTTCTCTTCATTTCTCTCTTCATTTACTCTCTTCATTTACTTCATAACACATTTACTTCTTTCATTCTCTTCATTTACTCTCTTCATTTACTCTCTTCATTATCTTCATTTACTCTCTTCATTTACCCTTATTTACTCAAAAACTCATTTACTTTCTTTTCATTCTCTTCATTTACTCTCTTCATTTACTCTCTTCATTTACCCTTATTTACTTCATAACACATTTACTTCATTTCATTCTCTTCATTTACTCTCTTCATTTACTCTTTCATCCCCTTATAAATACCCTTATTTACTCAAAAACTCATTTACTTTCTTTTCATTCTCTTCATTTACTCTCTTCATTTACTCTCATCATTTACCCTTATTTACTTCATAACACATTTACTTCATTTCATTCTCTTCATTTACTCTCTTCATTTACTTCTCATAAATTATTTTCATATTTGTGGTTTTACATTGGGATCTTGAATCCCCTTATAAATACCCTTATTTACTTCATAACACATTTACTTCTTTTTCATTCTCTTCATTTACTCTCTTCATTTACTTCCAATTTACTCCTTCATTTACTCTCTTCATTTCTCTCTTCATTTACTCTCTTCATTTACCTCTTCATTTACTCTCTTCATTTACTCTCTTCATTTACTCTCTTCATTTACTCTCTTCATTTACTCTCTTCATTTACTCTCTTCATTTACGCTCCAGGGGTGTGTGTATCCCCTTTTCCAGATTTCTCTCTTTATGTTTCAAGCAAATTCTGGGCGATGTAGAGTATAGAAATACAGACTCTCCGTTCACAAGGCCAGATTTAATGAGGAATCTAGACTCTCTTGTTTCTGAAGCTGGAGAGGTCGAAATTCCAGAGCAAATGCGACTGGCATTTGCTAAAACTGATGCACCTTTGGAAAGTGAATCAGAAAGACAACTGGGCGGGCCTCAAAATAATGAGGGACCCTCCAGTTCGTCTCAAGTTGTGGTTGAGGATAGAACAACCATAACTGAAGCCATTCCTATCACGTCTATCCCTGGTGAAGATGCTTTGGCATCTGATCCTCAAACTGATGAAACCATCCAGGTAACTGGAACTGGTCATCAGGAGCCTGAACTTGATGTTCAGCCATCCCTATCATTTATGAATCTAGGCATAAATGAGGATGAGTTCCATCTTGAATCTTCGGATTCAGAAGGAACACAAGATGATCAAGAAATGGTTGATGCATCTGTACATGCTCAACTCCCTTCTTTCTCTGATCAACCCCTAGAACACCAAGTTTCAGTTTCCCATCCAGATACTCTTACAAATATTTCCCCACAAAGAACTCAATCAACACCGTCGCCGTTGGTCATACCTGAGCATTCTCAGCCTGACCAACACATTGAATCTCCTCAGCGTTCTTTTTCACCCCCAATTTTTCCTTCTTCTGCCACTGGAACAACTGGAGAGGCTTCCTTTGTTTTACCTCCTCCAGTTGAACTGGTGCAGCCTGCTACTGGTCCAGTGACAACTTCTCCTTTGTCACTGGAAGCTCAATTTGTCTCCTTCTCAACCGATATCCAAAACCTGATCAAACGGGTGGAGGGTGTTCATAAGACAATCGAGCAAAATGCCAAGTCCATTTCCAAATTCAACAAGGACACAATCATAAATTCTAAGGTTGTTGATTTGGGAATAAACAAGTTTGCTGCCAATGAGGACTTGGTATTTCAGAAGTTGAATGAGTTAGTCTCAAGCTGTAACAATCTGTCCACATCTTTGAAGGAAGCTTTTGACTTAACCCATTCCAATGTCAATACATCTATCTCCAACCTCTTGAGTAACACTGTTCGATCATCAGAGGTGGATCTGAAGGAGATAGAAAGGCAGGTCAAAGAGTTGTTTGAAAGACCTGGCCTTGATGTAGTTGAAATTGGACAGCAGGTGGCCACTTCTGTTGGCCAGATGATTGATGAAAAACTGGCTAGTCGAGAAGATGAACTGGTTAAGAAGGTTATGGCTGAATTTGCCAAGCTCCCACCTCCTCAGATTAATCTGGAGCCTCTGGCACTTGAAGTTAGGCAGTTAAGGGGAGCAGTTAATGCTATGAACACTCAGTTAGCCTCTCACACTTCTTCAATCAATAAACTGGTAACTGAAGTGGATAGCTTGAAAAAGAAAGATGCTGAAGTGAAGGAACAAGTGGTTAAAGGTTTAGATGAAGACTCAAAATTGTTGAAAGACTTGAAGACTGGACAGGACCAAACTACAGCCAATGTATTGGTCCAGTCTCAAGAGATTAACCACTTGTGGAGATCCTTTAGAATGATTTGCACTGTGTTTAGAGAGTGCAAGGATATGCAATCGTGGCAGCCTCTAGCCCGTTTGCCCTCCAGTAATGAAGACTGGGCAGCCATTCGTGCAGGTCTCGATGCTGCCAAGGGGGAAAGGGATAGAAGGAATATCCTTGCACCTGGACCAAGACTGCCAGGTCCAGTTAGTGCAAGACAACTGGTAGAAAGGACTGTTGTTGGGTCAGATGAAGGTGATGACCAGCAGCAGGTTATTGAACAGTTTGAAGATGTTGTTGATAGGGGGAATAAAGGTAAAGGAAAGGAAGTTGGGCCGGCCACTGGTGAACAAGCAAAAACAACTGGTACTGAAGCCAGTGTGTTAGAAACTGGCAACATTGATCAGCTCCCTCCAGTTTCAGAAGATGTTAGTAGGCAACTGGCAAGGCTTGGAGATGCAATCAAGGAGAGAAAGAAACAAATGAGGGTTAATCAAGCAAAAGATAGAAATACTTTAGCCCCAACTCTTCTTGATATAAGTGATGGTCGTCTCCTGGGCATGACACTTGCAGAATATGCCAAAGTCAAGGCTGATCCCAGAATTATTAATGCACTGAAAGAACAACTGGAGATTGAGCTTGACAAACACTATAGGGAGGATGAGGCTGAATATGATGCCAGGTGTTTAAATATCACAGTGGATAAGGCAAAAGAAGTAAGAACTGAAGGAATTCTCAAGAGGGCTGAACATGTTAAGAAGGTGGTCAAACAGGTGCTGAATCCACCCAAGTCCAAAGGTAAACCTAAGATGTTGCCAAGAGATGCTGACCTTAGAACCTGGGTGGAAACAACTGAACCTTCAAGTGAAGATATCAAAGCTGCAGTGCATAGTATGAGCACTGGCCAGATCAAACTGGCCAATGAATCTGAAGCTAGAGAGTACTTATCTGAAGTGCAACAACGGAGATATCACCCTGGTAAGATTGTTGATATGAAAGTTTTTATCAAACCAGGTACCAAACACTTCACAGTTGAGGTTCAACACCTTAATGGACCCATGAGGCAAACTGAGAACCCTGACGTACTTTCCTATGGGTATTCGGAACTGGTGGAAATGGCAAAACTGTTGGAGGCCAAGCAACAGAAGAATAAGGTCGAAAGAGGATGGATGTTTGTTCTTCAAAGTCTGCTCAAGTTTAAGGAAAATATTGAAGAGAGACTGAATGTTGATCCTGAAGACAAACAGCCCATTTCTACAGTTGCCAAAAGAAGAAGAACTGGCGAAGGGCCATCTATTTAAGTTCTTTCTTCATTTTATCTTCTTGTAATTTGTTTTACATTCTGTAACTTGTGTAAATTTCATTCCTTGTACAAATGAAGTTACCAGTTTGTAACCACAAGGTAGATAAAAGATTAAAATCTAACAAACACAAAAGAAAAACCTAAGGCATTTATTGATCTATAAAAATGCCCTAGATATCTTAGATAGATTTAAATCAAACAAGTCTCTATAGTTCACACTTGTATAGATACAAAAACTAGAAAAGACTTAGACTATATTTCTAGACAAATAGGGGGAATTTGTTAGGACCAGTTCACCTGGAACTGGCCAGTCACCAGTTCACACTGACCAGTTCACCAGTTCACCTGGAACTGGCCAGTCACCAGTTCACACTGACCAGTTCACCAGTTGCACCTGGTGACCAGTAAACTGGTGACCAAGAAGATTTGTCGAGAAATATATTGAAGTCCAGTTGCACCGTACAGTTAACGCAACTGAAGACTTCCTCCAGTTGAGAACTGACCAAGTTGAAGAAACATTCCAGTTGAAGTCGAAGACAACAAATGGAAGAAAGAGAATGACAATGGCAGCGAAGCCCAGTTGGCATTCTAGTCAGTTACAAACTGGAGACCATCAGTGGAAAGCCCTTACAAAGCTTTACACTGATTACGAGGAATTGACTTGTATACTTTATGTACCTTTACCCGGATAATAAGCCTTATCTTATTATTTAAGTTTTAAAAGGTACATAAAGGTGGTTATGTAAAGTCACTTTAACATACGACTTTACAAAGCTTTTTAAGGAATTAAATGCTATTCCTTAAATGCTCCCAACCACATTTGTACGGCTAAAGTTAACATCCCAATGTTAACTTTGCCTATAAATACAAGTCATTGCACAACCAAGAATTACAAGTTACTTCACACAAACGAATAACTTCATACTTTGCAAACCTGCAATATTCTTGGTGAACTTGTGCAATATTCTCTCAATCGCTAAAAGGAACATTTCACTACTTTAAGTGTTTCGATTGTTGAAGAGAAATTCCGAGTATAAATCAATTGTATTTCATAGGTTGTTAGGATATTTACATTCGTGTATTATCTTGGTTCCGCATCAACCTTGTAATTTGTTTAATATCAATAAATAAATTACACTTTGAAAACTACATATTGTCTCATCAAGATTGTTTACAAGTTATTTGTATTATTGCATTGTTCTTTACTTATTGTCTTTATATAAGTAATCTATCTAGAACTTGGTATATACCACTGCAACTGGTCGTCTCCAGTTCAGTAAGTATATTGCAAAGTAACTCCACCATCGACATAGAGGTGTCTTCAGTAGTACCATCTAACAAGTTGGGACTTACATATTCTTTTTTCCAAGAGGCGCCTCTAGACTATCAATATGCCTCATGAAATCTTATATTTTCATGACCAAGAGACTGCCATAATACTGTGAGTTTTATTGTCCTACGAAAATTTAGGGATTAGTTCGAGACATCGCAATAGCCGTTAATTAAATCGTTTATTGTGTGTATCAAATTCTCGAAATTTCAAATGTGTGTAGTTTTAAACTATCAAATTTTTACACTATTAATGTAGTCAAATTTAGATTTTTATCATATAAAGGTTCTTTATCATTATATATACATTGTGTTAGATCGGTATCTAGCCTACATTGATATAGCTTCACTTTTTCTCAAGACCAACAAATTTTGATATTGTTAATGATAACATCGGCTGCACCTTATAAAAATTTGATAAACATTTTATAGATCACTACAATAGAAAAGAAGACGGACTGTTTTTGCAACTTAACGAAATTGATAATGTTGTCATTAAGGAGTCACTAAACGACAAATTAAGTTTACTTTTTGACTCTGAAAGTCAATTTACATTTTGTGAGACAATATATCATTGCAGAATTTTTTTTTCATTTTTAGGAATTTTATTTGCTGACAAAAAATAAACTTAACAATTACTATACAATCATGGAGTGAATAGACACAAAATAAGAAATTAATACAACGTTAAGAAATTCCAGAGACGGTACATATATAAGAGATCGAATAGAACAGACAATCGGCTAATAACATCCCGGCTCCCGCATATATCATAGGAGTAATAATAATATCAACGTACCAAAGTCGATTTTCCTATAACTGTGACCAATCCGTGTTAAGAAGCAAAAACAAAAAAGACATATTTTTTTTCGATGAACTCTAATTTAAGCTTTTAATTAAACGTAATAATTTCTAGTAGTAAAACAAAGGATCAAAGGGGTCGACGACATCAAGACCATAATCAACACCAACTTGTTGAACCAAAGGTTGATCATGAACCGATGTAATTGGTTTTAGTTCGGCAACCGATGAAACATTATTAGCCTCACGGAAAGCAATTTCGGCTTGAGCTTTTGCTAGTTGGCTTTGTGCTAATTGAATTTGTGTATACAATGAAGATATTATTCCAACACATCCATACACCGGGTCTTCAATTCTACATTTGGCCTCATAATACAATGCATCCATTGTATCCGCACGTAGGTTCACCGGCGTTTCCTATATACGTATATAAACAAAATCATCCGTTATCAACCAAGTATCACAAAAAAAACCATGGCGCGCGCACATTCGTTTTTAAGTAACAAAAGTTCAACTTTTGTGTGTAAAAACCATCAACTACATACGTACATACAAGATTACTATATACATATAAAATATAGATATATACACATACCTCGAGCATTTTGCCAATGTTGCTAGCACCATAAATTTTATGTACACAAGCAAATCGTTGAGGGTTATTGTTAGGAAAGTAAGGAGCAAAAATGCAATCGCGAGGACATCGACGTCTGAAATACTTGCAAGTCGCACATCGAGTTGCTTTAGTCATGGCTACTCAAGTGTTGTTTTTTTGTGAAATGTATCTAAGAGAAAATCTTGAAGATCCAAAGCTTAGTGTCAAGATCTTGAAAAAAATCCAATTAAATAAGATAAACTTGGTAATTGTATTAGAATGTGTTATATTACGTTAAGGAATACAAGGGTATAAATAGAGTATACAATTACAGTCTACACCCTCTAATAATATAATAATTAACATTTGTCTAATATTCCCCCTCAAGCTAAAGTCGGGGAACGACCCTTAGCTTGGATTTCAAGAAGAGAAAACGTTCAACATGTAGTGGCTTTGTGAATATATCAGCTAACTGATCATTCGTCGAAATAAACTAAACCACTAATTTCCCTTATGCAACCTTCTCTCGAACAAAGTGAAAATCAACTTCGACATGTTTGTTCGTGCATGAAAAACGGGAGTTGCCGACAGGTAAGTAGCTTCTAGTTGTCACACCATAAGTTTGGAGCAGATCTGACGTGCAGTTCTTGTAAGAGAGTTTCAAGCCAAGTTACTTCGGCAAATGTATCAGCTAATGCTTTGTATTCTGATTCTGTAGAAGATCGGGATACAGTCTTTTGTTTTCTAGCACCAAGAGACAAAGTAGCAGAGGTGGTGCATGGAGACATAACTGGGTTAGAGCATGACATATTAGCACGGACCAATAGCTCATTGATGTATTTCTTCTGAGATAGAATGAGATCAGAACCCTTACAAGCAACTTCAATACCAAGAAAATATGACAAAGGCCCCATGTCCTGAATGGCAAAAGTTTTACTAAGATTGCTAACAACCTGATCAATAGCCATGGGATTGTTACCTGTTAAAATGATATCGTCAACATAGACGAGCATGTACAAGAGAGTACCAGATGCCAAATACGAGAGCCCCCAGAAGATAGTCGGTGAAACCAGGCCGTAGGTGCTTGTTTAAGACTGTATAAGGACTTATGGAGCAAGCAAACATGATCTGGTTTGCTAGGATCAACAAACCCGGTGGTTGTTGTAAATAGACCGTTTCTTTCAAATCACCATAGAGAAAGGCCGTCTGCACATCAAGCTGTCGAATAGGTCATTGCTTGGTGACTGCTAAGGATAAAACAACTCTAATGGTGGTTGATTTCACTACTGGACTGAATGTTTCAGTATAATCAATTCCCTGTTGTTGACGAAAACCTTTAGCCACAAGGCGCGCTTTGTAACGCATAATTGCTCCATGTTGATCTTTTTTTACTTTATAAACCCATTTGCAATCGAAAATATTAGTATTAGGCACACGAGGAACTAATGTCCAGGTACCATGTCGAATGAGAGACGAGTATTCATCAGTCATAGCCTTTTGCCAATTTAGATCTGTGTTGGCAATGGAAAAGGTTGTAGGTTTGGTAACAGATTTAGAGGCATGAAAAGAGAAGTTGAAAGGTTTAGCTTGTTTAGGATTAGGACGTAAGTGGGCTGGTCGGGGACGCTGAGAAGAAGAGGTTGTGGTGGATTGAGGAACAGATGTTTCAGAAGTAGATAATTGAGAAGGGGCAGCAGTACCTTGACCAGTAGAGTAATGATCAAACGCCGAGGAAGAAGGTTGAGTTGTGGAACGGCGAGAATAAGTGTGCGTGGGTTGTTGTGGGGGTATAGGATTAGGTGGGGCAGGTGCACCAGAGTGAGAGACTAAGGGTTGTTCGGTTGTGGGAGATGTAGGTAGAACATTAGGTGAAGATATTGGGTGGGCAGTGGAGTCGGGTTGACTTGAAACAGGTGTGGTGGGCTGGTCAATTGAAGGAATTGGAGATAAGTGGAGATGTATGGGCTGTTGGAAGATGTCGGTAGAGAAGAATTTGGAGAATTGGAAAAGGGGAAGATGTTTTCATTAAACCGAACGTGGCGGGCAATGTAAATGCGTTTAGAAACGGGGTCAAAACAACGGTATCCATGATGTGAGGTGCTGTATCCAAGAAAGATACAAGGATTGGATCGAAGATCCATCTTGTGAGAGTTGTAAGGGCGAAGGTAAGGGTAGCATTGGCAGCCAAAATCACGAAGAAAGGAGAAATCAGGCTTATATTTGAAGAGATATTCAAAAGGAGATGTGTTAGAGTTAGTACGGGAAGGCATGCGGTTGATGAGATACACGGCAGTTTCATAGGCAAAGTGCCAAAAACGTTGAGGAACATGTGATTGAATCATTAATGTGATACCGGTCTCGACGACATGGCGATGACGTCGCTCCATGGTACCATTCTGTTCACTGGTATGAGGACACGAAAGACGATGAATGATGCCAATAAAAGCAAAGTAGGAGGAAAGATTTCGGAATTCTCCCCCCCAATCGGTTTGAACGGATTTAAGTTTGGTGGAAAATTGACGTTCAACCATGGTGACGAATCGCTTAAAAACTTCAAACACCTCAGATTTTCTCTTTAAAGGAAACAACCACATGAACTTGGAAAAATGATCAACACATAAAAGAAAGTAATTATGACCATCACAAGGAGGGAACTGGTGAGGGTCCCCAAACATCACAAAAGACTAAATCAAGAATATGAGTACTTCGATAATAAATGCAGTTTGGGGGATTTACCAACTAAGCAAGAATTGCAATTAAAATCAAAAGTCTTGTCTGAAATAGGTAAACAATATTTAGAAAGCATATTCTTAAACAACTGAGCATGTGGGTGTCCTAGTCATTGATGCCATGTGGTTGTTATAGCTCGATAGGTTGAAAAAGCAACTTTTGGAAGCGGTTGGTTGGCTGGAAACTGGATTGAGTATAGTCCACCGTCACCTGGACCCGTGAGGAGGATAGTGTGTGTAGACTTGTCCTTCACAGCAAAAAAAGTCGAGTGAAATTCAAAATAAACATGATCCTCATGACAGAATTTTTGGACAGAAAGAAGGCGTCTTTTGATTCTAGGAACATGTAGAATATTGTTTAGGTAAAAGGTTTTGTTAGGAAAATAGACTTTTGAAGAACAAATATGTAAAATAGGAAGACCCTTACCATCACCAACATGCAAATTGTCCTCACCATAGTAGGAGGCTGTGGAATCACAACCTGCCATATCTGGTGATACATGACTATTCGAACCGTTGTCAGGGAGCCATGATGGAGTCCCTTCTGAGCGAAAACTAGTGTAATTAGCAGACAGTTGTCTCGTCCAAAAGGTGGAAGAGTCCTTATATGGGCATTGAGATGGTATATGGCCAATTCCACACCTGTTACATGTACCATAAACTGTGTTTTGCGTAGAAGCCCAGCTAAACTGACCTTAGTTGCGATTGTTGGCCCCCTGATTTCGGTTGTAGTTGTAGTTGTAGTTGTTGTTTCCCTGTAGTTGTAGTTGTAGTGTAGTTGTAGTGTAGTTGTAGTGTAGTTGTAGTTGTAGTTGTAGTTGTAGTTGTAGTTGTAGTTGTAGTTGTAGTTGTAGTTGTAGTTGTAGTGTAGTTGTAGTGTAGTTGTAGTTGTAGTTGTGATTTGGTTGTAGTTGTAGTTGTAGTTGTTGTTTCCCTGATTATTGTTATTGTAACCAGGACCTCCACGTCCATGGTTCGATCCTCGACCACGGCTGTTACTATTTGAACCAGAGCTGTTTGTGTAGATTGCTTGTGTTGTAGGGGTTGAAGACGAACCTGAAGTTGGTTGTAACTGAAAGCCGAGACGGGCAACAAGCTGTTGAAGAGGCTGAACAGTTTTGTTTGTCATAGAAGGGGAGTTGGCTGTTGTGGCAGCCGTGAATGCTTGAACTGAAGGAAGATCAGTAAGTGGTTTTAATTGAAAGCCGAGACGGGCAACAAGCTGTTAAACAGCCTGAACAGTTTCGTTTGTCATAGAAGGGGAGTTGGCTGCTGTGGCAGCCGTGAATGCTTGAACTGAAGGAAGATCAGTAAGTGGTTTCTTAATTAAAAATTCATAATCAGCAAAAAGAGTAGGGAGCTCAGAAAAAACAGTCGTGAATTGATTGTTAATCAGGCCTTGTTTAACTCCATTGTACTCTTCACGGAGGCCTGCAACTACAAGCATAACAATATCCTTTTCAGGCATCGGTTCTCCAATATTAGCAAGTGCATTTGCATACTCCTGTGCCCTAGCAAGGTAGGCCGCAGAAGTCTCATCCCCTTTCACTTATATCTTCAATAACTGTGTTTTTAGCATCGATTCTCTCGAAGAAGTGTGATTGATCAAATAATCACACTATGGCTCAACCGGAGGTGTGAGTGATGTGATTGGGGTGTTATTGATGATTTATAGGCGATTCCCTACCGGTAATAGGGCTGCGGCCGCTTTACGCCTATGATAGGTTACTCTCAGCCGTTGAAGAGGCTGAGGGTTTAATTACGAAGGTCGAATGTATTAGGGTTTTGTATGTTGAATAACGGTGAATGTTGATGTCGTATGATATCCTCCTCTATTTATATAAAGGGTAAAAACTTGGAGAGGAGGGTAAGAGATTTAGGGTAAATCTCTCCCTCTTTGTGATATATTCTATTTCATTCCGTGAGGAGATTTGTGTCGATCCTTAGGTAGATCGTATTCGGAATAACCGGACTTCGAATATGTTATTGAGATCGGATAATCATGGAAAGTATCTATACCCAATCTTTTTGATATGTTTTACCTTGGAGCTGGGTATTTGCTACCTCAGGAGCTCCGAGGTGATTGTGCTGGACAGAGGTCGAGCTCCGTTCTGAGTATATATAGATAAGTAATTTTACCTGCACGAAGGTGCTTCTGCTTCTGCTTCGTATACGAAGCTAAAGCTCCGTATAGGGTATATCATCAAGCCCCCCAGTCTGATGGGAGATTCTATCTGTAGAATATCGCATTAGACTTCAAAAAAATAAAATAATGAAAGCATACCTGTGTAACTGGAGCTCATAAGAGCTTCGATTTTGGATGCTCCGTTACTTCTCCGGGACTTTATGGCTTTGTTACTTTGTGTTGCAACTTGTCTATCCTATCAGCCTAGTTAATTATTCAACC
Organism: Erigeron breviscapus; assembly: GCA_034093135.1. Classification (NCBI taxonomy): domain Eukaryota; kingdom Viridiplantae; phylum Streptophyta; class Magnoliopsida; order Asterales; family Asteraceae; genus Erigeron; species Erigeron breviscapus. The sequence goes on along the minus strand of CM067168.1, from coordinate 52,062,349 downwards.
GGCATTAACTGCGTTTGTTAATTACGGCTTATCCCATCAAGTGGCAACTTGTTGGCACGAAGCCCGGGGTAACTTATCACTGGGCAGTTACTCGTGATTATTACCCATATAAATACCAACTTATTACCAAGAAAAGGGGTTATTGCCTTTCATTGTATTTTGCTCCAAAAAACTCTTCCTCCACTTGCTCTGTTCATCGGTCTTCATCAGGTAACCTTCTTCATTCTTCTGCTTTGTTTTATTCCCTTACGATGTCCAAGAGAGGAATAGGTGGCATAACCAATGTATTTAGTCGTGCTGATTATCAGAACTTCGTTTTGACATATTTCTCCCAAAACCCTAACTTAATCCGGTATCCGGAAAGAGGGCAATCCATATGCAGTCCTCCTGCTGACTTTTTTGGATTGTATGTCAAAGATTTTTCCCTTGGTAATCTTAGGATTCCACTGTCTTCCTTCTTTCTCGCCATCTTGGATTATTACCAATGTCACATCTCTACTGTTCATCCGACTGGAATCGCAAAAATAATTGCTTTCCAAGTCCTTTGTTGTGCCAATCTTATAGAACCATCGATAGCTTTGTTTAATTTCTTTTACAAACTTAAGGAATCTGGTGATTGGGTTACTGTGTCGAAGAATGGAGATTATGAGTTGTTTGTTGCTGGTGGTGTAGAGGTTAGGGCTTGGAAGGATTCATTCGTTTTTGTTGATCGTTCATTGATTCCTCCTGAGCGTGTCGGTTTATTGGATAGGGGTAGATTGAAGTATAAGTCCATAGGTGTTCCCAGTGTCTTTGGTGTAAGGCAGATTGATGTAGATTGCTTGTCTTCTTATGGCATTAAGCTGTGTGTGTATCCGGAGGCTGTGATATTTAAGTCCCATGTTGCTTCATGTTGGGAACATGGTGAGAGTGACTTTTCTATTGAATGTGATGGTCAGGGTAGGTTCCTTCGTCCTTTCCTTGTTGTACTTTTCTGCCTTCTTCGAATATTGTAGTTATTAACCCAAAGTTCTCTCGTTTGCAGAGATGTCTTTTAAGCAAATGATTGATAGGCAACCTGCATTGTCCAGCCTTGTCTTCAAGCCGGTTGCTCTTGCTCCTCCGTTGACCCCATCATCTGCTGTTCATGAGGGCCCTTCAGAGGTGTTGATTGAAACACCTGTTCCTTTAGCTCAGGAACAGGTTGAAGAGCAGGATGTAGCGGATGTTTATGGCGGCGTTGGTGGAGAGGAAGAAGTGGAGAATGCTACCCCGGCAAACACTATTGCCAGTCGCTTGGTTAAGAGGAAGAAGTCATCCAAAAAAGTTAGCAGTTCCCGCCCAAAGAAATTGAGGACTAGGAGTGTGGAAGTGCCCGAGCAGTCGACTTGTAAGTATTCCTTAGCTTTCCTTTGTATCGTATTCACCGTTGCCAACCTTTATTTTTTATGTTATGTTTCTTTGCAGCCTTCAACCCTCTTGAGGAGGCTCTTGATGCCGCTGCGTGTCATCGTTCTCTACAAAACATTGATCCTTCTAGCTGGGTCAACGGGTTGATGAATATGCAGGTCCCGGAACTCTCTGCCTTCTTCAACCGCTCTATCTTCTGTAGTGCTGTTATTGGTAGCGCACTGGATGCGAGATTGCGGGAGGCCTCTGAGGAGTCTGGGCCAACGAAGGAACAATATGAGAAGTTGATGGCAGATAAGCATGCGTTGAAGTTAAAGGTGACTGAGCTGGAGGTGGACTGGGGCTCTTCAATCCGAGCTAAGTAATGTGAGGGCAGGTGCGCAGAGGATCATTTCGGAGAAGGAGACAGAGGTTAGCGCTCTTACAGACCAAGTTCGTGAGAAGGATATGCTGCTGAAGGAGGCCCAGGATACGCTTGCTGATCAGGTCGAGAAATATGGAAGGCTAATTGTGAAGGTAGTTCCCCGTGTATGTAAGTCGTTCCTTCATGGTCCTGAGGTTGGTGAGCTGCTGTCGAAGGTCTGTAATTTGAACAGAATTGATGCAGAAGCGGGATTGATGTGTGCCCTAGTTGCTGAAGGTATTGTAGATCTAGGGGGCCGCATTATCCCTGAAGGCACAGCTGCTCACCTTGATTCTGCATTGGACGAGCTGACCAATGTTGACTCTACATACCTTTGTAAGCTATCATCCAATCCTGAAGCCTCTCCCCCAGATCTCCTGCAGGTTGCTCCATAACACCCTTTGGCATTATCGGATTTTTACTATTTGACTGGTGAATATGTTTCGAACAATGTTTGTATGGCTCCTCTGAACAACTTTTCTCCTTCTCTCTTTTTTGTGATGGCCTGCGTGCCTTTAGACAATGAATGATTGACTGGCCTTCCTTCGTGTTGGGGGAGGTCTCCGTATATAGTTTTATTGCTACCTGCAACCTTTATAACCTACCCTTGACTTCATCATAATGAGTCCGTCTCTAAGTGGTTCCTTGGTTAACCTACCCTTGACTTCGCCATTTATAATGGCTTCGTCTCTGAGTGGTTCCTTAACCTACCCTTGACTTTGCCATTTATAATGGCTCCGTCTCTGAGTGGTTTTTTGGCCTTTCCTTTTTTATTCGGGAGGCTCTTTTTATTTCTTCATGAATGCCTTAATGGGCGTCCCTTGAACATTTACATGAAGTCTTTTTATTTAACTTTTACGCGCGTTTATGTTATATTGATCGATCTTAAGATTTGTTGAAAGCTTTATTTTATTGCAAAATAATTTGCAGGAGGACGTTGCATAGTAAGGTTCCTAGCTTCTAGCTTTCTTGGGACTTATCCGATATCTAATCGGGCTTATCCCGTCTGTCTTTTTAGGGAATCCACCTTTTGACGGAGGTCTTTCTGAGCCTCCGTCTTTTTCCCCGAGCCTCTGAAGGTGTTGTACTTCTTGGCCCTTCGATTCCTTTTGCGTGCCTTCCTTCTGAACCTTGGTGTTTCCAGGGTTTGCATTTTCTCCTCTGGGTACATGAGGGGCTCTCTATCATCTTCTGAGCTCCGTCTGCTCCCATGCGCCCTTCGTTCAGCGAGTAAATTTGACAGCAGTGTTGTTATTCCTGCTTCGCTTTGGAATTTTATTTGCGAGTGGATCGTAGATGCTACAATTCCAAATTTTCTCATTGCTTCTCTCCCAAGGATATCGTTATTGCCAGAGTCTGTCGTGATGACCAGGAATGTTATTTTTTCGGTTTTCCAATTCGGATATTTCCCAATTGTTACCTCTGTTCGCAACTCTCCAACTGGCCATGTTCGCTCTCCTGCGAACCCTACAAGTGGTCTTTCCACTTTCCTTAGCTTATCTCTGACACTCCTTGGTAACTTAGAGAAGTATTTTTCATAGAGAATGTCGCACTCACTTCCACCGTCTATCTAAACGTCCCTCATTTTGGTTCCCGCAATGTAGGCTTCGATAATAATCGGTCCATTAGAAGGAATTATGTCCTCTAAAGGCGGGAATTGGTAATACTGCTCCTGTAGGTGATCTTTATGCACCTCGGAGCGTATCGTGAGGATCTGTGCCGGGGTGGTTTTTCTACTTTGTCCACTTCGCTTTTCACTCTTGTTGCATGACGGATCCCTTTAACAAGGCGGTCCAACTTCCCTGACTCTACAGCTTCTTCAATAGCTCTTCTCAGATTTCTGCAGTTGTTTGTGTCATGTCCATGGTCCCTGTGATATTCACAGTATTTGTCCATGTTTTTCTTCTTTGTTATGAGCTTGGTTGGAGTCGGGAAAGTCGAAGCGATCCGTTCCGTAAGTAGAATCTGTTTTGGAGTTTTGGTGAGATTGGACAGGATGTCTATCCCACTGTCTCTGTCTCTACCTGCCCACTGGTTGTCATCTCGGCCATACCGGGAAAATCTTCCGTTGCCTCCATACTCCTTCCTTTTTCTTCCGGAGGAGTAGTCAACGTTCGTTGTTTCCCTTGCGTCCAGCCAGATATGAGCTTTGTCTGTCAAACCATCATAGGTTTCAGGCAAATCGGTACTCAGGTGCTCAATGAGATCTATTGTACGGAGCCCACGGATGAGTCCTGAGATCCTCTGGCTTTCTGGTAGTCCCCGCACCTGTTGGGTTTCATTGGTATATCTGACAATGAAATCCCTTGTTTTCTCGTTTTCTTTCTGCTTGATATTATGCACGGAGATATGGGTTTTCCTGTGCTTCTTCTGCATGCTGAACTGAGATCTAAACTTGTTCCTCAGTGCTTCGAAACTATCGATGCTATTTCTGGGTAGACCATCGATCCACTCCCGAGCATCATCCGTTAGTGAATAAGAGAATGCATGGCATGTGGTCGGCATGTCCCACCTTTGAATCAAAGCTGCTCCGACGAAGTTTTTCAGAAAGTCATCCGGATCACTTTTTCCATCATAGTACCCCAAATGTTGGGGGTATTTCATCTTCGTTGGCAGGGGATGACTCTGTATAGCCGCAGAGAATGGGCTATCAGGGTTCACAAGGTGGGAAAGATCGACCGGTTCCGGGGTTTCTGATTCGTATAAATCGTAGTCCGGGCGGACCGCGTTCCTTCTTGTTTGGAGGAATCCTTGTTGGTTTCCTCTTGACCCATCCTGGTTCCGCTGAGGTCCCGAAGTAACTTCCGGACCCCTGCTGATCCTGGCTGGGGTCCTTTGCAATTGTTCTTGGAAAACTGCTTCTTCTCCGCGGGTAGCTAAATTTCTTCTTTCTCCCAACTGTATGGGAGTTGTTTGATTTTGTCTTTCTTGCTGGTGCAGTGTACTTTCATTCATTCTTCTCGGGGGGAGTTCTGCCTCTATATATTCATCTACCGAGTCGGAATCGTATTCGTTTTCCAGATTCCTATATATATTGTGGGTCTGGCCTGCTGCTCTCAAGCAGTTCATGATTGCGCCTAGGGCGTCGTAATAAGCTTGCACATATGCGTCATTTATTTTGTGCTCTGCTGACGTCGATGCCCTGTTATTGCCTCCCAAGGTTGATTGTGACCTCTGATTCGCAGGGGTGAGGCCCGGTCTGGTTTATCTCGGACTCTGCTCTTGGAGAGGTGTCAATACGAACCCGCTTTGGTTCCGGGGCGGTGTTGCTGCAGATCTGTTCAGTCCTTGTTCTGGTGAGCCCATTGTTGGCCCACCTGTGTTCTGACTCTGTGGAGTTATCACGGGTCTGAACAGATTTAGACCTTGTGTCGCTGGTCTTTCTTGTCCATGACCCTATGATGTTACCGTAGATCTGTTTGACTCTAGTCCTTGTGGCGCAGACCTGTCTGGTGTACGTTCCTCCGGAGCAGATCGCTCCGTAGCTCGCTCCTGTGGAGCGTGTCTGTCCGGATACCGCCCCGCTGGTGTTGTAGTAGTCCTATCTTGATTCTGGTTTTGAGATTCAGACCTCCCCGGAGCACTTGGCATATTTGACGTTTCACCTACAGTCGTGCTAAGGCCACCTGCCGTGATAATAGGCGGGCGATAGTTTGACCCAGGCGTGTCAAAAGAGAACTGCTCCTGGAAATCTGGTCCTCCTGGGATATTCAGGATCCTCCAGGATAGGGTGTTCTTGGAGAGTATTCTCCGTCAGCCATGAGAACTGATTATTGTGATCGTCAGTGGGATTCGTTGTTTTTTTTTATAGGTGTCCCACGGATGGCGCCAATTTGATTGATCAAATAATCGCACTATGGCTCAACCGGAGGTGTGAGTGATGGGATTGGGGTGTTATTGATGGTTTATAGGCGATTCCCTACCGGTAATAGGGATGCGGCCGCTTTACACCTATGATAGGTTACTCTCAGCCGTTGAAGAGGCTGAGGGTTTAATTACGAAGGTCGAATGTATTATGGTTTTGTATGTTGAATAACGGTGAATGATGATGTCGTATGATATCCTCCTCTATTTATATAGATGGTAAAAACTTGGAGAGGAGGGTAAGAGATTTAGGGTAAATCTCTCCCTCTTTGTGATATATTCTATTTCATTCCGTGAGGAGATTTGTGTCGATCCTTAGGTAGATCGTATTCGGAATAACCGGACTTCGAATATGTTATTGAGATCGGATAATCATGGAAAGTATCTATACCCAATCTTTTTGATATGTTTTACCTTGGAGCTGGGTATTTGCTACCTCAGGAGCTCCGAGGTGATTGTGCTGGACAGAGGTCGAGCTCCGTTCTGAGTATATATAGATAAGTAATTTTACCTGCACAAAGGTGCTTCTGCTTCTGCTTCGGATACGGAGCTAAAGCTCCGTATAGGGTATATCATCAAAGTGTGAGGAGCATAGGCACGTTCTAGAGCAAGCCAAAGATCACGGGAAGTGGTCCCTTGAACATGCTGAAAAGAGGCTTCAGAGATGGTTGAAATAATCAACATGCGAACATGAGCATCATTGGATAGCCAAATAGTATGATTAGGGTTTGGCTTAGGACCAGAGTCTTCCTTCCCGTCAGCCCCCTTTCCAGAAGTCCCTTCTGATGGAATTGTTCTTGAAGGACAAGGAATACTTCCATCAACATATCCGAATAAGCCATTTCTAACAAGAAATGGCTGGATCATAACCTTCCAATAGCCATAGTTTGTAGGAGATAAAGTGAATCCAAACTTATAGGAATTATGTGTTGTTTTCTCAGCTTGAGTGAAGGCAATTAAGGTCTCTGCCATTGATTGTGCAACAGGAGGCGGCTGATTTTTGTAGTAGCAATTCGGTTTTTTTAGGGTTAATTAGGGATGGATCGTGAATTGCTCTCATACCAAGATAAACTTGGTAATTGTATTAGAATGTGTTATATTACGTTAAGGAATAAGGGTATAAATAGAGTATACAATTACAGCCTACACCCTCTAATAATATAAGAATTAACATTTGTCTAATAGAAGATTTGGTTAGATGAAAAGCGATCTTTTTGTAGTAGCAATTCGGTTTTTTTAGGGTTAATTAGGGATGGATCGTGAATTGCTCTCATACCAAGATAAACTTGGTAATTGTATTAGAATGTGTTATATTACGTTAAGGAATAAGGGTATAAATAGAGTATACAATTACAGCCTACACCCTCTAATAATATAAGAATTAACATTTGTCTAATAGAAGATTTGGTTAGATGAAAAGCGATCTTTTTGTAGTAGCAATTCGGTTTTTTTAGGGTTAATTAGGGATGGATCGTGAATTGCTCTCATACCAAGATAAACTTGGTAATTGTATTAGAATGTGTTATATTACGTTAAGGAATAAGGGTATAAATAGAGTATACAATTACAGCCTACACCCTCTAATAATATAAGAATTAACATTTGTCTAATAGAAGATTTGGTTAGATGAAAAGCGATCTTTTTGTAGTAGCAATTCGGTTTTTTTAGGGTTAATTAGGGATGGATCGTGAATTGCTCTCATACCAAGATAAACTTGGTAATTGTATTAGAATGTGTTATATTACGTTAAGGAATAAGGGTATAAATAGAGTATACAATTACAGCCTACACCCTCTAATAATATAAGAATTAACATTTGTCTAATAGAAGATTTGGTTAGATGAAAAGCGATCTTTTTGTAGTAGCTTGCAAAGTAACGGCTACATTTATATTTTTAGAAATTTTGGTGTGTAATAAGGAAAGAATTTAGGGAATTAACCAATTTGGGTATGAAGTAATTAATTTATTTAGTCTTTTGTGTAAAAAGGTTCCATATTTGGCTTCTAACGGCTATCATTTTCTTCCTTAAGTTTAGTGTTGTTGTAAGGTTTATGTCATACCTTAAATTTATAAATTTGCATTGGACGACATGTTTACATTTTGGATATAGATTTGTGTAACACCCCGGGCTAGGGCTCGAAATTTTACGGAAATTATATAGCACACGGTGGAATTAATGTAGGCAAACTAAATGATAATAAGCGAATTCGGTGAATCCAACATAATAAGTCAAATATTCATACAAAATGCATAAGGAGCAAACGACCATCAAAGTTTACAAAATTATCATCAAAAGATGGCTACCGATCCTAAGCATAATGCAAAAGTGGGTATATGAATCCTTGATCCACGTAAGTCCAAACCCGAGTCAAAGGCTAGCAACTATCATGCATCTCATCCTTGATTCACTTGGTTACCTGAAAAGTGTACTAAACAAGTCAACACGAGGTTGGTGAGTTCGTAGTGATGGTTCACAAAGAACCATTGTTATAACACGATTTTAGCTCTGAATTCAATCTAACAATGGCGGTTTGATAGTGTGTGTTCTTGGTGTGTGTGTGTGTGTTTTGAGAGAGAATGATCGATTCAACTGAAAGATTGGGATTAATGTGTGTAAAGAATGAAGTGTTGGTTTTGATTTCTAAGGTATGAGGGCTATATATAGTCTAACAATACAACTATGCTAATTATCACAATTAGCCCCTCAACCTTAGTAATCATTTATCTATGACTTAACAACAAGAATGTCTTCTAATCTTAATTACAATTTATCACTATTTTTGGATTTCTAACATTCTCCCCCTTAGTGATTTATTGTAATGAATGAAGTACGTGTTATCTTGTCTTGTAGGAATGAAATTGATGAGCCCGGTGGTGAAGACAATTAGGGTGTTGAAACAAGTCTTCAAAGCTTTCTCTTTTGTCTTTGGAGAACTTGATTCAGTCTTGATCTTGGACTTCTTGAAGTTAAATCATATGAAGATTCTCAATGTTCTTTTTGAACAGAGAATAATGAAAGCATGTTTGGCTTGAATCTTCGAGAATTGATGAATCATGAATCAGAGTTGTCTTTTGAAGTGCAGAAGAGATGAATCTTGGTTTTGATTCTTCAATCTTCGATTCTTGAGTGAAATTCAACTTTTTGATTCTTCGGTTTTAATTCTTGAACGAATCTCATCTTCTTGAAATGAAGTTTCATGAATATGAACTCTCCCCCTTGATTTATGCATTGGAGTTTCTTGATAAAATGTTGTTGTATGACTTGAAGATCTTGAATGAAGAGTGTTTGATGAAGACTCGTTTGAAGCTTTACTTCTTTGACTTGAATCTTCTAACAAATCTTTCAACCTTTTTGAAGCTTTGATCTTTGTCACATCAACTCCTACACTTTGGAGAGTAAGTATTTGAATGAAGTTTGGATGAAATTCTTATGAAGTAATCATGCTCCCCCTCAATCCATGAGTATACATCTTTTGGAGCATCTTTGAATTGTTGAAGTGTCTTGAGTGAAAATCTTTTCATCTTCGGTTTCATTCTTATCTCTAAAGTCAATTCAGATTCCCCTTAAAATCAAAATCTTAATCAACTAAAGTCTAGTGAAAATCTGAAACTATTGACTCATCATGAACAATTTTCTCCCCCTATACACAAACTTTGATAAGCCTTTTCCCATTTGAAACACCCAAATACAAAAATTTCTCAACATAGACTCTCATTCCATTTCTATCATCAACTATGCCTTGGAAAAGGATAGAGAGAAGGTATCATTTGAAGACAATACCAAATTCATCTCTGAAGCAAAAGCTCAGTTGACAAAGACTATGAATCAATCATAATATTTTCTCCCCCTCATAATGACAAAATTTGGAATCAATGTCATTATGCACATATGAGATTGATTAAGTGTCAACAGGAATAATAAGACATGGAGAAATGTGAACCATCAAAACATCAACCCAAACTAGTAGCCCAACCCAAGAGATCCTATGGGTGACTAAAATGTAAGATTGAAGTTGTTGGGACAAACATTATATCATGGTGTTGGTGGTTTCTGTGTTTGTGTGAAGAGAAATGAAACCAGATAAGAATGATCTGTTTAGCATGTTCAAAAATCAAAAGGATTAATGAAATGACCGATTGAAATGTATAACATTTTTCGGATTTCCTATGTATCATTGAGATATGCACAAAACAAGTCTCTAACATAGTTCGGTCTGCGGCTTTTCAACCACTAGATTGCTTCAAAGAATATAAATCATGGTTAACACTACCGAAGCATTTGATAACCACAATTTTATCCTTAAAGACTTTTAGGAAAAACCGAGGTCACTTAGACTTCTCGTTAGCTCAATAATCACATAAATGTAATTATGAGACCTACGTTCAACGTTGGAAAAGATGTTAGCATTGGTAGGATTTCCATTCGATCATCGTGGAATATCATTGCAGATATCACTACGAATGTTCCGGCTATATCACAAAGATAAGCAATTATATCACAAAGATATGACGCGAATGTGTTCTAAGAAGAATAAACAATGATCAATTAATGATCAATCAAATTAGCTCTAGACACAAAGATAAGCAATTATATCACAAAGATAAGCAATTATATCACAAAGATAAGCAATTATATCACAAAGATAAGCAATTATATCACAAAGATAAGCAATTATATCACAAAGATAAGCAATTATATCACAAAGATAAGCAATTATATCACAAAGATAAGCAATTATATCACAAAGATAAGCAATTATATCACAAAGATAAGCAATTATATCACAAAGATAAGCAATTATATCACAAAGATAAGCAATTATATCACAAAGATAAGCAATTATATCACAAAGATAAGCAATTATATCACAAAGATAAGCAATTATATCACAAAGATAAGCAATTATATCACAAAGATAAGCAATTATATCACAAAGATAAGCAATTATATCACAAAGATAAGCAATTATATCACAAAGATAAGCAATTATATCACAAAGATAAGCAATTATATCACAAAGATAAGCAATTATCATCCGTGGAATAGCAATTAAGATATCACTACGAATGTTCCGGCTATATCACAAAGATAAGCAATTATATCACAAAGATATGACTCGAATGTGTCCTATATAGACAATGAATAATGATCAAAATAATGACCAAGCAATATAGCTCTAGACACAGTGAACAAATGAAGTCGGGGACTGGAGCAGAATGTCGCCCTTTTTCAATATCAACATCTTCCAAAAGAAGAGTCAATAGAAGTGTGAAAATCTCCGTGAGAATAAAACAAGTATTTGTTAAGAAACACTTGAGTGGTTAGGTAAAGATGTGCATTGCTTCACTGGGTCCATGAAGACTTCTTCAGTATCAAGATATCAACAAATGACATCTGATAGAAACGTGTTTTACCCGGCTTTTGAGAATTTTGGGAAGGGTATCATTTCTTTTATCCCTTTTCTCACAACAAATCACCGTAACCTCTCACTTTTCGACTTTACTCCCTCCATGATCTGCATCTGAATAAGCAGTTAGATTGAATCCAGTATCCCTTGGATACCAGAGACCTAAATCGGGTGTACCCTTCAGATAACGAAAGATTCGTTTCACAGCTTGATAATGTAAATCAGTTGGAGCAGCTTGATATCTAGCACACATACATGTTGCAAACATTATATCTGGGCGAGATGCTGTTAGGTACAACAATGAACCAATCATACTTCTATATCTCTTTTGGTCAAATGGTTTCCCATTTGTATCAGTATTAATGGTTGTTCGAGCAGCCATTGGGGTAGAAATTGAAGAACATGAAGTCATATCAAACTTTTTCAACATGTCATTTATGTATTTACCTTGTGATATAAAAATACCAGTTGGTAATTGTTTGATTTGAAGACCCAAAAAGTAATTCATTTCCCACAAAGTAGAGTTCGATGTCACCTTTCTCAATATGATCTTTGAGAAAATGATATCTAACATCAATATGCTTTGATCGAGAGTGGTTTACTGAGTTGACTGCAATGGCAATGGCACTCTGAGAATCACAATAGATAGGAATATGATCATATGTCAGACCATAATCAGTCAGTTGTGTCTTCATCCATAAAACTTGAGCACAACAACTAGCCGCAGCCACATATTCTGCTTCAGCCGTTGATAGTGAAACACAGTTCTGTTTCTTGGAAGACCAACTCACAATTTTATCTCCTAAAAATTGTAAAGTACCGGAAGTGCTCTTGCGATCAAGTTTACAACCTGCATGATCTGCATCTGAATAAGCAGTTAGATTGAATCCAGTATCCCTTGGATACCAGAGACCTAAATCGGGTGTACCCTTCAGATAACGAAAGATTCGTTTCACAGCTTGATAATGTAAATCAGTTGGAGCAGCTTGATATCTAGCACACATACATGTTGCAAACATTATATCTGGGCGAGATGCTGTTAGGTACAACAATGAACCAATCATACTTCTATATCTCTTTTGGTCAAATGGTTTCCCATTTGTATCAGTATTAATGGTTGTTCGAGCAGCCATTGGGGTAGAAATTGAAGAACATGAAGTCATATCAAACTTTTTCAACATGTCATTTATGTATTTACCTTGTGATATAAAAATACCAGTTGGTAATTGTTTGATTTGAAGACCCAAAAAGTAATTCATTTCCCACAAAGTAGAGTTCGATGTCACCTTTCTCAATATGATCTTTGAGAAAATGATATCTAACATCAATATGCTTTGATCGAGAGTGGTTTACTGAGTTGACTGCAATGGCAATGGCACTCTGAGAATCACAATAGATAGGAATATGATCATATGTCAGACCATAATCAGTCAGTTGTGTCTTCATCCATAAAACTTGAGCACAACAACTAGCCGCAGCCACATATTCTGCTTCAGCCGTTGATAGTGAAACACAGTTCTGTTTCTTGGAAGACCAACTCACAATTTTATCTCCTAAAAATTGTAAAGTACCGGAAGTGCTCTTGCGATCAAGTTTACAACCTGCATGATCTGCATCTGAATAAGCAGTTAGATTGAATCCAGTATCCCTTGGATACCAGAGACCTAAATCGGGTGTACCCTTCAGATAACGAAAGATTCGTTTCACAGCTTGATAATGTAAATCAGTTGGAGCAGCTTGATATCTAGCACACATACATGTTGCAAACATTATATCTGGGCGAGATGCTGTTAGGTACAACAATGAACCAATCATACTTCTATATCTCTTTTGGTCAAATGGTTTCCCATTTGTATCAGTATTAATGGTTGTTCGAGCAGCCATTGGGGTAGAAATTGAAGAACATGAAGTCATATCAAACTTTTTCAACATGTCATTTATGTATTTACCTTGTGATATAAAAATACCAGTTGGTAATTGTTTGATTTGAAGACCCAAAAAGTAATTCATTTCCCCAATCATGCTCATTTCAAAATGATTGACCATTAGAGATGAAAAGTTTCGGCAAAATGTTTGACTGGTTGACCCAAATATAATGTCATCAACATATATTTGAACTAGTAGAACATGCTTACCTTGTTTGCGAATGAACAAGGTAGGGTCAATTATGCCTTTGGTAAATCCACCTTTAAGTAAGAAAGTAGTTAAAGAATCATACCATGCTCGGGGTGCTTGCTTAAGACCGTAGAGAGCCTTGTCTAACCTGTAGACATGGTTTGGTCTTTGAGGATCAACAAAACCTTCAGGTTGATCAACGTAAACTTCTTCTTTGAGGTCACCATTCAGGAAAGCAGTCTTCACATCCATTTGAAACACAGTGAAGTTTCGGAATGCGGCATAAGCTAAGAAAATTCGAATGGCCTCCATTCTTGCAACTGGAGCAAAAGTTTCGTCGAAATCAACACCAGGTTGTTGGCAATAACCCTTTGCAACAAGTCGAGCTTTATTTCTTACTACCACTCCATTCTCATCCTTTTTGTTTTTGAAAATCCACTTAGTTCCAATTGGATCATCTTTTCTAGGATTTGGAACTAATCTCCATACCTTCAGTCTTTCAAATTGTGCGAGTTCCTCTTGCATTGCCTTAACCCATTCTGGATCTCGAAGAGCTTCAGATACTGTTTTGGGTTCGATATTGCTAAGAGAAAGTGCAACAAGACATTCATTCACTGAAGTACGAGTAGTTACTCCTGCTTGTGGATCTCCAATTATTTGATCAGTAGGATGATTTTTCTGCATGCGAATCCACTTGTGAGCATGAGGAAGAGGATCTTGTTGTTGAAGATCAACATCACCATCATTGAAACACAGTGAAGTTTCGGAATGCGGCATAAGCTAAGAAAATTCGAATGGCCTCCATTCTTGCAACTGGAGCAAAAGTTTCGTCGAAATCAACACCAGGTTGTTGGCAATAACCCTTTGCAACAAGTCGAGCTTTATTTCTTACTACCACTCCATTCTCATCCTTTTTGTTTTTGAAAATCCACTTAGTTCCAATTGGATCATCTTTTCTAGGATTTGGAACTAATCTCCATACCTTCAGTCTTTCAAATTGTGCGAGTTCCTCTTGCATTGCCTTAACCCATTCTGGATCTCGAAGAGCTTCAGATACTGTTTTGGGTTCGATATTGCTAAGAGAAAGTGCAACAAGACATTCATTCACTGAAGTACGAGTAGTTACTCCTGCTTGTGGATCTCCAATTATTTGATCAGTAGGATGATTTTTCTGCATGCGAATCCACTTGTGAGCATGAGGAAGAGGATCTTGTTGTTGAAGATCAACATCACCATCATTGAAACTTGAAGTTTGTTGAGAGATGGAATCATAACTTGGTATAACCCTTTCCTCATATGCTGGATGATCAAAGTCAAGTGGTACATACACATTTGGAGTGTTCAGGGGAGTTGTTGTCTGAGTGAATTGAGAAGGTTGTTCTTGAACATTCACTTGAGAAGAATTCTCAGGAGAGGATGGTGGAATAGAATCATTTGAAGATGATTTTTGCTCAGAAGAATTTGATGACGATTCATGAGTGTTGTTAGGAACTGGATCGTTGTTATGAAGAGGTTCATTGCTTTGAATTGGTTCAACGATGTCTGGAGGTTCTTGATCATGAATCGGTTTTGACTTATAGAATTCTTCAAAAAGAATATCTAATTCATCACTGGTTGGAGTTGGAAACTTCTTGAATTTAGAAGCTAAGGTAGAGTTCCTTGTAGAAGTACTTGAAGCACTTGAATCCATACTTGTTGGTAGCAAGCTTTCTTGCTCAAAAATCATGCCTGACATCTCATCGAACCAAACATTCATCGTCTCTTGAATTGTGTTTGTTCGACGATTATAGATTCGGTAGGCAATAGATGTTTTGGAATAACCAACAAAATATCCTTCATCACCTTTCTTCTCGAATTTTCCAAGATTCTCCCGATCATTCAACGTGTAACAAACACACCCAAATATGTGGAAGTAGTTGATGTTGGGTTTCCGTTTGTTAACAACCTCATAAGGAGTCTTTTCGAACCGCTGATTGATAATGGACCGATTCTGAGTGTGACAAGCAGTGTCAACAGCTTCAGCCCACATATTGGATGGCAATTTGGAATAAGCAAGCATTGTCCTTGCTGCTTCCACCAGCGATCGATTTCTCCTTTCAACAACACCGTTTTGTTGTGGGGTGCGAACTGCTGAGAATTGATGAGTAATACCTTTGTATTTGCAGAATTCATCAAAAACAGCATTCTTGAATTCAGTACCGTTATCCGAACGGATGTAACGAACTGGAAGTTGAAGATTTACTTGAGTATTGGTGATGAAATCTATCAACATCTGAGTTGTTTCATCTTTGGATGCTAGGAACTTAACCCAAGTATATCTTGAATAATCATCAACAATAACCAGAATGTATTTCTTCCCATTTCGGCTTTGAACTTTCATCGGCCCACAAAGATCCATGTGAAGCAAATGAAGAGGTGCTAAAGAATTTGGAGATTTCTTCGGTTTATGAGAAACTCTCTTAATCTTCCCAACAGCACAAGAAGGACAGACATGCTCACTTTCATACTTATAGTCAGGTAAGCCTTCAACAAGATGCTTATTGACTAAAGTATTGATTGTTTGGAAATTCAGATGAGAGAGCCTTCTATGCCATAACCAAGAATTCTTTGAAGTAGCCTTTGAAATGAGACAGATATTATCGGTTGGTTGGTTATCATCGAGATTGACGGTAAAAAGGTTATCGTCACGATCGCCACAAAGAATATCAACTCCATCTAAGGTTTGGACTTTGCAAAGAGATTTTCGAAAAAGAACTTGAAGATTGTTATCACAGAATTGTCCAACACTGAACAAGTTGTGACTTAAACCTTCAACATAGTGAACTTTCTTGATTATAATCCCATTTCGTTCAATGTCCCCATAACCTAAGATAGGAGCGAAATTGTTGTTTCCAAAGCGAACCGTTCCCATGAATCGTTCAACAAAGTTCTTCAGCAAAGACTTATTTCCAGTCATGTGCTTCGAACACCCGGAATCGAGTATCCAAACACAGATGGTTATTTCCTGCAATCAAAGAAATTTAACCGTTTTTAGGTACCCACTTGAAAACGGGTCCTTTTTGGTTAGATAAAACAGGCAGGGTATATAACTTAGGTTGCGCATTCAAACATGTTATTGAATCAACATAAGCATCAACAAGCATATTATCAACAAACATATTTGAATAAAATGTACGAACATTCACACGAGAATTAAAAGTAACATGTCTACAAGCATTCATATCAACCACACAAGAATTAAAATTGTTTACAAGCTCACAAGGCCTTGCCTTGGCACATTCAACATTTATTAACAAAGATGAATTGTTTTGATTAACAGAAGCACTTTTCTTCTTCTTAACAGCATTTCTCCTCCTTCTTTTCTTCATTTTCTCAACATTCTTTTGATTACTAGTGATCTTAGGTACTAAAGTTTTAGCAACCCATTTAGCACCACTAGTTAAGCTCTTTCCACCTGTTGAATTGAAACTTTGAAAATTAGAACTAGGAGTTTTAAACACTTTCATCTTTTTGGAATCTTTTGAAGGTGAGGAAACTTCTTGCTTCTTTGGTTTATCATGAGAAAACCACCCATATCTATCTCTATATCTAGTTGAACCATTTGATGTATCTTTAGTTAGCGAAACTGAGCTAGACTTAGACACCTTAGGTATAAAGCTAGATTGAGAGCTAGATTTAGAAGCATTTGAACAGTCTTTTGGAAGTTTCACTTTGGTGTACTTTGTTTTGTGTGGGATCTCAGCTTGTTCTTCTATGACATGTTTCACAGGTGTAGCCACAAAGGTTTTCACTTTGGTGTACTTTGTTTTGTGTGGGATCTCAGCTTGTTCTTCTATGACATGTTTCACAGGTGTAGCCACAAAGGTTTCTAACTTAATGGTCTTTGGTTCATTCTTGACGAGTTTGGTCTTAACTCGTTTCTTTGAGTAATATGAAGTTGGAGCTTTGGACAATGGTTTTTGAGATTCCACCTTTTGTTGTAAACCCTCTATTTGTTTTTCCAAAAATGTGGTTGGAAAGTACATTTTAGTTGGTTTTGGTGGATTACCGACAGATTCTTGGTTTTGAAAATTTGATTCAATTTCTTCCAATTTGAAAATTGAAGATTGTTTTGTTTTGTATGAATCATTGATTGCATCATAATTAACCAAAAAATCTTGATTAGGTATTCTCTCAACTTCATCAGTCTCAAATTCGTCATCCAATGGACGAATAAATTGTTGTATCATACCAAGGCGAAGAAATTTTTCATCATACAGGGGTTCGATTTCTTCTTTGGCCTTTTGTAATGGTGTGATATTCTCAAATCCCAACCCGAGAAGAAGTTCTGTTTTGTCAATTTTTGACTTGTTGAAATAGGCAGTGAAATTCAAGAGAGGATTTTGTTCAACTTTATATAACTTTTCTTGATAGAAAAGTATATTCTTTTTAAATTCCTCAACTTGTTTTTCAAGATTCTCAATCTCAATGCCTTTTAGAAAACAATTATGATTTAAATCAGAAATCTTCCTTTCGAATTCAACATTGTTTGGTTTAGCTTCTTGGAGCTTCTTATTGAGAATATCAACGTCCATTTGTCTCGCATTTGCCCGAAGCCATTCATTGGTCTTTTGAATTTCAAGATCTTGATTGGCTTTTTCAAGATTCTCAATCTCAATGCCTTTTAGAAAACAATTATGATTTAAATCAGAAATCTTCCTTTCGAGTTCAACATTGTTTGGTTTAGCTTCTTGGAGCTTCTTATTGAGAATATCAACGTCCATTTGTCTCGCATTTGCCCGAAGCCATTCATTGGTCTTTTGAATTTCAAGATCTTGATTGGCTTTTTCAAGATTCTCAATCTCAATGCCTTTTAGAAAACAATTATGATTTAAATCAGAAATCTTCCTTTCGAGTTCAACATTGTTTGGTTTAGCTTCTTGGAGCTTCTTATTGAGAATATCAACGTCCATTTGTCTCGCATTTGCCCGAAGCCATTCATTGGTCTTTTGAATTTCAAGATCTTGATTGGCTTTTTCAAGATTCTCAATCTCAATGCCTTTTAGAAAACAATTATGATTTAAATCAGAAATCTTCCTTTCGAGTTCAACATTGTTTGGTTTAGCTTCTTGGAGCTTCTTATTGAGAATATCAACGTCCATTTGTCTCGCATTTGCCCGAAGCCATTCATTGGTCTTTTGAATTTCAAGATCTTGATTGGCTTTTTCAAGATTCTCAATCTCAATGCCTTTTAGAAAACAATTATGATTTAAATCAGAAATCTTCCTTTCGAGTTCAACATTGTTTGGTTTAGCTTCTTGGAGCTTCTTATTGAGAATATCAACGTCCATTTGTCTCGCATTTGCCCGAAGCCATTCATTGGTCTTTTGAATTTCAAGATCTTGATTGGCTTTTTCAAGATCATGAATGGTCTTCTCAAGATTTTGACATCTTTGTAATAACTTAGAATCAGGAGTGACATTCATCTCACATTCTTTAACCAACATTTTGTCTTTGTATGCTTGAAAATCTTGTTTAATAGTATCATGTTCAAAAAGTAATTTTGAGTGTTCTTCAAGAAGATTTGAAAATTCACTTTTTGAAAATGAAATACTATTTTTCAACTTTTTGTTTTTGTTGGCTAAAGAATTGATATGATTTGTTAATTTAGATAAAGCTAATCTACAAGACTCTTTGTCCTTAATCAAAGAAAAAGTAGAGTCGAGATTTACCTCATCATCTGGGTATTCATCATCAGTGAGCAACAGCCATTTGTCATCTTCGGCAAGCAATGCATGTCCTGCTTCGACCTGTTTGGCTAATAGCATCTTCTGCTTGTAGTACTCATAGTTCCGCTTCTTGGGTTGTTTGCAATCAACAGCAAAATGTCCAGGAACTCCACAATTGTAGCACCTTTTGTCTGATGTCTTCCCCTTCTCAACTGCTTGTTTCTCATAAACATCCTTCTTTTCACCATACCTTGATCCATTGGCTTCACCTTGCTCATTGTTCCTTGGATGATAGTGTTCCTTCTTGGGAAATGCACTTGTTGAAGAAGTGCGGAGATTGTTGTTTGTTGGCCTCGCTTTATAAAATCTCTTCTTGAAATGCTTAGTTACTGCGGCAAGAGCTTGATATAGTTCATCTGATACACCATCTCTTGTAGCCATCACATCATCTCCCTCCTCATCAGACGAAGAAACAACCACCATTTGCCTTTTAAGAGCTTCAGAAATCTTCTTCTCAACGATCAATGCCAAAGGATCAGAAGATACAACTTCTGGCATTTTGTTCGATGAAGCTTTGCTTAGGACTTGGTTTTCATTGAGCTTGAAGGATTCATATAGAGTATGAATGGTGAACTTGGTCAGGTTTTGATGTTGTTTGATTTGGGTTCCAAAATCTTCCCATTCTTGACCAAGGGCTTTGATAAACTTGATGTTTAACTCAATCTCAGTTTTCTTGACATTGTTCTTCCTTAGTTCATTTATGACATTGCAGAATCTGTAGTAAACTGCCTCAAGAGATTCATTTGGCATTTTGGAGAAGTTGTCAAACTCAGTCAAAATGTTGGTCAATCTGATTGTCGAAGTCACGTCAGCTCCTTCCATCTGTCTAGCCACCTCATCCCATATCTCTTTTGCTGTATCATAAGAATCAACAGACCCATAGATTTCATCCGGTAGAGCTCTGTATAAACATGACCTTGCTCTGTTATCTGCAGCTGTTCGATCCTTTTGCTCAGCATTCAAAAGTTCATGAGTTAGAATAACTGCATTAGTAGTGGGATGGCGATGAACAGCAAGTCCATTCAGAATGGAATCTTTCATCATATGACCATTTGTTTGACTTTCCACATAGTCCATGAATCGTTTCTTCCATAGTCCGTATGAACCACGGTAGAGAACTGGAGGTCTTGTATCTGAACCCAATGCCAACGCTTCACGAGAAGCCATTTGAGATTGATTTGAATTGAAAGATTGAATTGAATTTAGAATGGCAAATGAAACGATCTTGAAATCGTTCTGGGTAAGAAGGAAATGAGACGATCTTGTTAGGAAGATCGTCTTGGTCATCTTCTTCATCTGAACATATTTCCAGAAAAACTCCATTAACAAGTTTAAAAAACTTCGATATCTTATGAATTTCTAGGAGTTAGATCACGAAATCACTTGCAAACTGTTTTAATTCACGTCCGCAACACGATTATGAACAAAATTCAACACAAAACACAACAGATTCAAATCCCTGAAATTACGCGCCAAAACTCAAAATTCAATCTCGAGTTTTAGATCGAATTGGAACTTGAAAATTGACAGGATTATGTTATCAATAACCACGAATCTATTGATGAACAAACAACTGTGATTTTATGAGATTAGATGTGTGAATTTTGAAGAACCAGTAGGTGAACTATTACGAACAGAATTTGAGATTAAAATTGATTTTGATGAAATTGTGATTGAATTCAGTTATGGATCGTCATCAGATTGATGTTTCGCTCTGATACCACTTGTTATAACACGATTTTAGCTCTGAATTCAATCTAACAATGGCGGTTTGATAGTGTGTGTTCTTGGTGTGTGTGTGTGTGTGTGTGTGTGTGTGTGTGAGTGTGTGTGTGTGTGTGTGTGTGTGTGTGTGTGTGTGTGTGTGTGTGGGTGTGTGTGTGTGTGTGTGTGTGTGTGTGTGTGTGTGTGTGTGTGTGTGTGTGTGTGTGTGTGTGTGTGTGTTTGTCTGTGTGAGTGTTTGTCTGTGTGTGTGTGTGTGTGTGTGTGTGTGTGTGTGTGTGTGTGTGTGTGTGTGTGTGTGTGTCTGTGTGTGTGTGTGTGTGTGTGTGTGTGTGTGTGTGTGTGTGTGTGTGTGTGTGTGTGTGTGTGTGTGTGTGTGTGTGTGTGTGTGTGTGTGTGTGTGTGTGTGTGTGTGTGTGTGTGTGTGTGTGTGTGTGTGTGTGTGTGTGTGTGTGTGTGTGTGTGTGTGTGTGTGTGTGTGTGTGTGTGTGTGTGTGTGTGTGTGTGTGTGTGTGTGTGTGTGTGTGTGTGTGTGTGTGTGTGTGTGTGTGTGTGTGTGTGTGTGTGTGTGTGTGTGTGTGTGTGTGTGTGTGTGTGTGTGTGTGTGTGTGTGTGTGTGTGTGTGTGTGTGTGTGTGTGTGTGTGTGTGTGTGTGTGTGTGTGTGTGTGTGTGTGTGTGTGTGTGTGTGTGTGTGTGTGTGTGTGTGTGTGTGTGTGTGTGTGTGTGTGTGTGTGTGTGTGTGTGTGTGTGTGTGTGTGTGTGTGTGTGTGTGTGTGTGTGTGTGTGTGTGTGTGTGTGTGTGTGTGTGTGTGTGTGTGTGTGTGTGTATGCATATGTGTGGTGTGATGATAGACAGTGTGTGTGTGTGTGTGTGTGTGTGTGTGTGTGTGTGTGTGTGGTGTGTGTTGATAGAGAATGAAACGATCTTGACAGAATCGTTCTGGGTGAGATCGTCTTTGAGTAAGATCGTCTTGGAAATTTTGGAGAAATTTGGCTAAGTATGAAAATTGAAACGATTTTGAAAATGAGACGGTCTTGTTGAAGATCGTCTTAGAACTTTAAAGAAAATTTGGTTAAGTATAGAAAGTGAAACGGTCTTGAAAACTGGGACGATCTTGATTGAAGATCGTCTTGGAAATTTTGGTGAAATTTGGCTAAGTATGAAAAGTGAAACGATCAGAAAATGAGACGGTCTTTGATTTGAAAAATGATCTTGGTTTGAAATTATTCAAGGAAATGAGACGGTCTTGTTGAAGATCGTCTTGGGTTTTGAAGGTATGACACGATCTGGATGAAAATCGTCTTAAGAAAAAAAATGAAACGATCTTGATTTGAGGATCGTTCTGGGTAAGAAGGAAATGAGACGATCTTGGTATGAAGATCGTCTTGGGTTTTGAAGGTATGACACGATCTGGATGAAAATCGTCTTAAGAAAAAAAATGAAACGATCTTGGAGGATCGTTCTGGGTAAGAAGGAAATGAGACGGTCTTGTTGAAGATCGTCTTGGGTTTTGAAGGTATGACACGATCTGGATGAAAATCGTCTTAAGAAAAAAATGAAACGATCTTGGTTTGAGGATCGTCTTAATCAAGCCACAACTCACTGACTAAAACGATCTTAGGAAGATCGTCTTGGTCATCTTCTTCATCTGAACATATTTCCAGAAAAACTCCATTAACAAGTTTAAAAAACTTCGATATCTTATGAATTTCTAGGAGTTAGATCACGAAATCACTTGCAAACTGTTTTAATTCACGTCCGCAACACGATTATGAACAAAATTCAACACAAAACACAACAGATTCAAATCCCTGAAATTACGCGCCAAAACTCAAAATTCAATCTCGAGTTTTAGATCGAATTGGAACTTGAAAATTGACAGGATTATGTTATCAATAACCACGAATCTATTGATGAACAAACAACTGTGATTTTATGAGATTAGATGTGTGAATTTTGAAGAACCAGTAGGTGAACTATTACGAACAGAATTTGAGATTAAAATTGATTTTGATGAAATTGTGATTGAATTCAGTTATGGATCGTCATCAGATTGATGTTTCGCTCTGATACCACTTGTTATAACACGATTTTAGCTCTGAATTCAATCTAACAATGGCGGTTTGATAGTGTGTGTTCTTGGTGTGTGTGTGTGTGTTTTGAGAGAGAATGATCGATTCAACTGAAAGATTGGGATTAATGTGTGTAAAGAATGAAGTGTTGGTTTTGATTTCTAAGGTATGAGGGCTATATATAGTCTAACAATACAACTATGCTAATTATCACAATTAGCCCCTCAACCTTAGTAATCATTTATCTATGACTTAACAACAAGAATGTCTTCTAATCTTAATTACAATTTATCACTATTTTTGGATTTCTAACAACCATCGTCGATAATCACTTAGTCAAATCGCAACAATATCAAAGAGGTGTGTAATAACGTAAAAGTAATGAGTACAAGTGTTATCAATGTCGTATCGAGTATCAAAAGTAAGCAAGTGTCATAATCGTAAATCAAATGTGTATCGACCACGTCATCAATACAATAGTTTAAATATGTTTGCGTGTGTACCGCATAGTTAGGGTATGCTTGCGTGTATATCCGCACAATTAAAGTATGCTTGCGTGTATCTCCGCACAAATAAAGTATGCTTGCGTGTATCTCCGCACAAATAAAGTATGCTTGCGTGTATCTCCGCACAAATAAAGTATGCTTGCGTGTATCTCCGCACAAATAAAGTATGCTTGCGTGTATCTCCGCACAAATAAAGTATGCTTGCGTGTATCTCCGCACAAATAAAGTATGCTTGCGTGTATCTCCGCACAAATAAAGTATGCTTGCGTGTATCTCCGCACAAATAAAGTATGCTTGCGTGTATCTCCGCACAAATAAAGTATGCTTGCGTGTATCTCCGCACAAATAAAGTATGCTTGCGTGTATCTCCGCACAAATAAAGTATGCTTGCGTGTATCTCCGCACAAATAAAGTATGCTTGCGTGTATCTCCGCACAAATAAAGTATGCTTGCGTGTATCTCCGCACAAATAAAGTATGCTTGCGTGTATCTCCGCACAAATAAAGTATGCTTGCGTGTATCTCCGCACAAATAAAGTATGCTTGCGTGTATCTCCGCACAAATAAAGTATGCTTGCGTGTATCTCCGCACAAATAAAGTATGCTTGCGTGTATCTCCGCACAAATAAAGTATGCTTGCGTGTATCTCCGCACAAATAAAGTATGCTTGCGTGTATCTCCGCACAAATAAAGTATGCTTGCGTGTATCTCCGCACAAATAAAGTATGCTTGCGTGTATCTCCGCACAAATAAAGTATGCTTGCGTGTATCTCCGCACAAATAAAGTATGCTTGCGTGTATCTCCGCACAAATAAAGTATGCTTGCGTGTATCTCCGCACAAATAAAGTATGCTTGCGTGTATCTCCGCACAAATAAAGTATGCTTGCGTGTATCTCCGCACAAATAAAGTATGCTTGCGTGTATCTCCGCACAAATAAAGTATGCTTGCGTGTATCTCCGCACAAATAAAGTATGCTTGCGTGTATCTCCGCACAAATAAAGTATGCTTGCGTGTATCTCCGCACAAATAAAGTATGCTTGCGTGTATCTCCGCACAAATAAAGTATGCTTGCGTGTATCTCCGCACAAATAAAGTATGCTTGCGTGTATCTCCGCACAAATAAAGTATGCTTGCGTGTATCTCCGCACAAATAAAGTATGCTTGCGTGTATCTCCGCACAAATAAAGTATGCTTGCGTGTATCTCCGCACAAATAAAGTATGCTTGCGTGTATCTCCGCACAAATAAAGTATGCTTGCGTGTATCTCCGCACAAATAAAGTATGCTTGCGTGTATCTCCGCACAAATAAAGTATGCTTGCGTGTATCTCCGCACAAATAAAGTATGCTTGCGTGTATCTCCGCACAAATAAAGTATGCTTGCGTGTATCTCCGCACAAATAAAGTATGCTTGCGTGTATCTCCGCACAAATAAAGTATGCTTGCGTGTATCTCCGCACAAATAAAGTATGCTTGCGTGTATCTCCGCACAAATAAAGTATGCTTGCGTGTATCTCCGCACAAATAAAGTATGCTTGCGTGTATCTCCGCACAAATAAAGTATGCTTGCGTGTATCTCCGCACAAATAAAGTATGCTTGCGTGTATCTCCGCACAAATAAAGTATGCTTGCGTGTATCTCCGCACAAATAAAGTATGCTTGCGTGTATCTCCGCATAAACTATTAAACACATAAGTGTACACTCTTCAGCCCGAATCTCAATTGAGTAGGGAGCTACGGAACTCACCTTGACCGGAAAAAGAGGCTAATATCAAGTTAAGATGAGATTATAAGTGATCAACGTGCTCCACGCGTCCACAACCTAATAATGTATTCAATACATGCATTATTAACCAAAACGAAGCTTAACTAGGTTCTTAGCTAGGTCTCATGGATTTGAAAGACTTCCGGGGCTCGACAAGGTCACTAGAGAGGTTATGTAATAGTTTTGAACCAAAATGAAGTCTCCCCAAGGTCGCCTCGTGCTCAAACAAAAGTTATACCCTTATATAGTTTATGTTAATGTCTTGTTTTAGGTTCAAAAATGACTCGTGACTTTGAACGACTCGTTTGCATTGTACAGGGCACCAATAGGGTCATAAGAGGACATTCTGGAAAGGTCGGGACAATCCTAGGACATTAGAAGAGAAGCTAGGAAAGTATTTTGGCTGAAGGGGTCCCACTGCGCCGCATCAAGAAGACTGCGCCGCAGTTTCAATGCAGGGACTTTAGCTGCTTCGCAGCCATGTTCTGCTGCATCGCAGCCCAACCCAGCTCAGCCCAGATCAGTACTAACGAGCAGCAGCAGCTAAAAACAACCCAAACCAACCCCTTTCAAGCTTTACCCTTCATTCTTTGCTTGGAAAACGATTTAAGAAGCTTATACACTCATCCTTGAACACAATGGAACTTAATCAAACATCATTTAACATGTCCCAACCCATAATTTCGATCCAAAACACCATGTTTATCACCAAAGTCAGTTTTTATCTTAAATCAAACATCATTTAACATGTCCCAACCCATAATTTCGATCCAAAACACCATGTTTATCACCAAAGTCAGTTTTTATCTTAAATCAAACCACATAAACCCTAGTTTGACCTAAGAACGATTTTTACACAAGAATTCGACCAAGATCCATACCATTAAACTAAAAACAAGTTAGTTAACACATAATAATGTTTTTGAGAAGGATTTAGCTTACCAAAAGGTTCCACAAATGGGTCAACCCGAATTTAACCTAGTTGTTGAGTTTTCTTGCCCTCCACACCTTGGATTTGAGATATGATGAAGAAATGATGATGATAATGATTATTCTAACCTAAAACTTGTCTAAATCACCATAAATGAAGAACTTAATTAGAGAGAGAAAGAGATAAGAGATTTGAGTGGTGGATGGATGAGTGCAAGGGACTAGGTGGGGGTTTGGGATAAGGTTGGGTCAAAAGATATGTCAAGGGTCATGGATCATTTCCATGGGTTGACCCGATTACATTTAACTAGTTAAATTCACACCTTGTCTTGTATCGTTTCATATAATGCGTCAAACAAATCGGCCCGTCAAGCATTTCTCTAGTCATTAAATCATAAAATGCTCATAACCACCTCATGTATTAAAATCATCAGTCAAATTACATAATTAGTCAAGCGGGTCAAAATGGCGGATGTTACAATTTGTACTTTGTCTAACTATTAAAACTTGCATATCATAAGATTAGCTCTCGGCTGATTTTTGTAGTAGCATTAGGGTTTTTTTAGGGTTAATTAGGGATGGATCGTGAATTGCTCTGATACCAAGATAAACTTGGTAATTGTATTAGAATGTGTTATATTACGTTAAGGAATACAAGGGTATAAATAGAGTATACAATTACAGTCTACACCCTCTAATAATATAAGAATTAACATTTGTCTAATAGAAGATTTGGTTAGATGAAAAGCGATCTTTTTGTAGTAGCAATTAGGGTTTTTTTAGGGTTAATTAGGGATGGATCGTGAATTGCTCTGATACCAAGATAAACTTGGTAATTGTATTAGAATGTGTTATATTACGTTAAGGAATACAAGGGTATAAATAGAGTATACAATTACAGTCTACACCCTCTAATAATATAAGAATTAACATTTGTCTAATAGAAGATTTGGTTAGATGAAAAGCGATCTTTTTGTAGTAGCTTGCAAAGTAACGGCTACATTTATATTTTTAGAAATTTTGGTGTGTAATAAGGAAAGAATTTAGGGAATTAACCAATTTGGGTATGAAGTAATTAATGTAATTAGTCTTTTGTGTAAAAAGGTTCCATATTTGGCTTCTAACGGCTATCATTTTCTTCCTTAAGTTTAGTGTTGTTGTAAGGTTTATGTCGTACCTTAAATTTATGAATTTGCATTGGACGACATGTTTACATTTTGGATATAGATTTGTACTTTGTCTAACTATTAAAACTTGCATATCATAAGAACAGCTCTCGGCTGATTTTTGTAGTAGCAATTAGGGTTTTTTTAGGGTTAATTAGGGATGGATCGTGAATTGCTCTGATACCAAGATAAACTTGGTAATTGTATTAGAATGTGTTATATTACGTTAAGGAATACAAGGGTATAAATAGAGTATACAATTACAGTCTACACCCTCTAATAATATAAGAATTAACATTTGTCTAATAGAAGATTTGGTTAGATGAAAAGCGATCTTTTTGTAGTAGCTTGCAAAGTAACGGCTACATTTATATTTTTAGAAATTTTGGTGTAATAAGGAAAGAATTTAGGGAATTAACCAATTTGGGTATGAAGTAATTAATGTAATTAGTCTTTTGTGTAAAAAGGTTCCATATTTGGCTTCTAACGGCTATCATTTTCTTCCTTAAGTTTAGTGTTGTTGTAAGGTTTATGTCGTACCTTAAATTTATGAATTTGCATTGGACGACATGTTTACATTTTGGATATAGATTTGTACTTTGTCTAACTATTAAAACTTGCATATCATAAGAACAGCTCTCGGCTGATTTTTGTAGTAGCAATTAGGGTTTTTTTTTAGGGTTAATTAGGGATGGATCGTGAATTGCTCTGATACCAAGATAAACTTGGTAATTGTATTAGAATGTGTTATATTACGTTAAGGAATACAAGGGTATAAATAGAGTATACAATTACAGTCTACACCCTCTAATAATATAAGAATTAACATTTGTCTAATAGAAGATTTGGTTAGATGAAAAGCGATCTTTTTGTAGTAGCTTGCAAAGTAACGGCTACATTTATATTTTTAGAAATTTTGGTGTGTAATAAGGAAAGAATTTAGGGAATTAACCAATTTGGGTATGAAGTAATTAATGTAATTAGTCTTTTGTGTAAAAAGGTTCCATATTTGGCTTCTAACGGCTATCATTTTCTTCCTTAAGTTTAGTGTTGTTGTAAGGTTTATGTCGTACCTTAAATTTATGAATTTGCATTGGACGACATGTTTACATTTTGGATATAGATTTGTACTTTGTCTAACTATTAAAACTTGCATATCATAAGAACAGCTCTCGGCTGATTTTTGTAGTAGCAATTAGGGTTTTTTTAGGGTTAATTAGGGATGGATCGTGAATTGCTCTGATACCAAGATAAACTTGGTAATTGTATTAGAATGTGTTATATTACGTTAAGGAATACAAGGGTATAAATAGAGTATACAATTACAGTCTACACCCTCTAATAATATAAGAATTAACATTTGTCTAATAGAAGATTTGGTTAGATGAAAAGCGATCTTTTTGTAGTAGCAATTAGGGTTTTTTTAGGGTTAATTAGGGATGGATCGTGAATTGCTCTGATACCAAGATAAACTTGGTAATTGTATTAGAATGTGTTATATTACGTTAAGGAATACAAGGGTATAAATAGAGTATACAATTACAGTCTACACCCTCTAATAATATAAGAATTAACATTTGTCTAATAGAAGATTTGGTTAGATGAAAAGCGATCTTTTTGTAGTAGCAATTAGGGTTTTTTTAGGGTTAATTAGGGATGGATCGTGAATTGCTCTGATACCAAGATAAACTTGGTAATTGTATTAGAATGTGTTATATTACGTTAAGGAATACAAGGGTATAAATAGAGTATACAATTACAGTCTACACCCTCTAATAATATAAGAATTAACATTTGTCTAATAGAAGATTTGGTTAGATGAAAAGCGATCTTTTTGTAGTAGCAATTAGGGTTTTTTTAGGGTTAATTAGGGATGGATCGTGAATTGCTCTGATACCAAGATAAACTTGGTAATTGTATTAGAATGTGTTATATTACGTTAAGGAATACAAGGGTATAAATAGAGTATACAATTACAGTCTACACCCTCTATTAATATTGTAACACCCGTTATTTTAAAATCTGGATTTTCAAAAACTTTTGCCTAACGACGTTTAGAATTGCGGAAAACAGAATCAGTAGAACATAACTAACCCTTAGCGGATAGTTCATTTATAAAAGTGGTGTTACAATATACATATCATTCAAATAGTATAAGATAATCCAGATTTGTCACCAACATAAATGCCAATATAAACAATACATAAGTCATATTAAAAGTAGTCAATCATCATTAAGGCTAACATAAATGACTAAGCGGGGAAACTAAATGTCTTCTTCATAGCAACTACCCGCCTCACCAAGCTAAGTCTTTCACTAGCTCAACCTGCTTAACTACCTGAGGGAACAACGTTTTTCAAAAGAGCAAGTGTTAGCTTTAAAAGCTAAGTAAGATAACATGAGTTTATGAAAACATTGCCAATTCATTTTATATTAACAAAAACATTTCATAGTTGTTAATATCACATAACCATTGCAACACTTTAAGATCACCACATTACTATGGTGTCTTTCACAACACACTTTAGCAATAGCATATCATCATAATAGTAACATGCATAAATGATCACATTAGGATCCATCGTAGTCCTAATTGTGCCTAACCTCATTAAGCTTTACTTTTTGTCTTTCTTTTCTTTTCTTTCTTTACTTTCTTTATTTCTTTACTTTTCTTTTGCCTAGACGTATGCTATGTGACATAAGCCACACATACTTAGGGATGTGGGGTTGTGTGTAGGCGGCCATAAGACCTTACATGGGGACCTCACACCCGACTTGATGGGTAGACCTTTCGGTGGTCCATCGTCGTCGTTAAGGAAAGACAAGTCAATCCAACTGAGTATACCGTTTGAACTTTGCGCATGTAGTGGTTAGTTACTCCACCCGGTTACACTCAAACATAACTATGCCACGGGGAGGTATCTAGATTCCCACACCACGTGACCACGTACACTAGCTCCGAAGAACTAGCATGGGTTAAGCTTAACACAACTTTACTTATGCTCGAGACTTCTTTATTATATTAGCTTAGGCTACACTTTCACCTAAACTAATCACTTTCATCTTTCTTTACTTTATATTAGCTTAGGCTACACTTTCACCTAAACTAATCACATACATCTTTCTTTACTTTAGGGCCTTAATCGTGCACGTGTCATGGCAAACCTATAGAAGTCTAGTGACTAGATGTTCAAGCCATGCAATCAATCATATGACATATATGCATCAACATATCATCATCACATATTAATATCACATCGTCATATCACTTTATTTTCATATCAACGTATCATTCATATCAACATATTGTTATAACATAATAACATCATATCATCATGTCATATAAGTATCATATCATCTTAAAGTGATAACAACATATCGTCATACCATTTCATAAGCATAACATCATAACAATACGTCATCATATCATCAATTGCATTATAGTATCATACGTTTATATCATCAAAGCATCTTATCGTATTATCCACGTATACATTTCACCCTATCATTTACCTTATTTCATCATAACATCATTTCATAACATAAACATATCATCATTTCATCATAGCATGCTTAAGCTTACCATTCATCATTAATGGTAACATAATCATTCCCATAGAAACCTCCCATACATTCCCGAATACATATAAACATACAACATTCATTTGGGGAAGTTAACCAATGAAAACTTATGTTTTGTTGTCCCTCATGTGGTAAAAGATGTTATCATACCTCAATGGAGTGCACAAGAATCATCAAATAAGTCTACCGTACTTGACAAGCATTCCCGACCACCTATGGTACAAGAATGATTGAAACATAAGTCAACTAGACACTTAATCACACCTTGGAACACTCTGACATGTGATATCGCCGAGACCATTAGTGTTCTTGTCGATATCGAGCTCTAGAATACACCAACCAAAAGATCATACAGTGGTCACGAAGGTACCTTGGTGTGTATCGGCGGTATCGCTGACCAAATCAGATTTCAACCCTTTTGGACTCCTATTTAAATCCTATACGTCCTTAACACCTTAAATCGACCTGGAGACATAAAATTAACATATTTTATGGTACAATTGATGACTTTAATCAATCAATTGATTCCTTAACCAATCATAAACATTACCCACTCAATTGATCACCCGAACGACATGAAATCCGTGAATGTTTTACAACTAAATCATACCCAACCCTTCTTGACCAGGAACGAACGGATAAACCTAATGAAAAGACTCACCAATTGATCAAGGGATCCCTTAAAGTGCTGTGGTAAAAACGCCTCAGAAAAAATTATTTTCTGAAAATAAGGGTCATTTTTTTTCCATTTAAACTTTAAGGTAAAACATAAGCACGAACTTGATAATCAACTAAGTTAATCAGTAATCCATGAAAAATAAGCATGGTACGAAGATAGTTAAGTTCGTAATAAGGATTAACTTCGTAAGTAGTGATTATCTTCGTAAGTAGTGATTATCTTCGTAAGTAGTGATTAACTTCGTAAGTAGTGATTATCTTCGTAAGTAGTGATTATCTTCGTAATAAAAGTAAATTCGTAAGTAGTTAACTATCTTCGTAAGTAACTTACGAAGATAGCTTACGAACATAAGCAACGAAGATAGCTTACGAAGATAGCTTACGAAAATAGCTTACGAAGATAAAGTTCGTGAGGAAGTAAGTGCGAAGATGAGCAGAAGTTTCGTACACAAATAAGCCTTACGAACTTAGTAATTCCTTACGAATTTAGAGTTCAAACGAATTTAGAGTTCAAACGAATTTAGAGTTCAAACGAATTTAGAGTTCAAACGAATTTAGAGTTCAAACGAACTTAGAGTTCAAACGAATTTAGAGTTCAAACGAATTTAGAGTTCAAACGAACTTAGAGTTCAAACGAATTTAGAGTTCAAACGAACTTAGAGTTCAAACGAATTTAGAGTTCAAACGAATTAGAGTTCAAACGAATTAGAGTTCAAACGAACTTAGAGTTCAAACGAATTTAGAGTTCAAACGAATTTAGAGTTCAAACGAATTTAGAGTTCAAACGAACTTAGAGTTCAAACGAATTTAGAGTTCAAACGAACTTAGAGTTCAAACGAACTTAGAGTTCAAACGAATTTAGAGTTCAAACGAATTTAGAGTTCAAACGAATTTAGAGTTCAAACGAACTTAGAGTTCAAACGAATTTAGAGTTCAAACGAACTTAGAGTTCAAACGAACTTAGAGTTCAAACGAATTTAGAGTTCAAACGAATTTAGAGTTCAAACGAATTTAGAGTTCAAACGAACTTAGAGTTCAAACGAATTTAGAGTTCAAACGAACTTAGAGTTCAAACGAACTTAGAGTTCAAACGAATTTAGAGTTCAAACGAATTTAGAGTTCAAACGAACTTAGAGTTCAAACGAATTTAGAGTTCAAACGAACTTAGAGTTCAAACGAACTTAGAGTTCAAACGAATTTAGAGTTCAAACGAATTTAGAGTTCAAACGAACTTAGAGTTCAAACGAATTTAGAGTTCAAACGAATTTAGAGTTCAAACGAATTTAGAGTTCAAACGAACTTAGAGTTCAAACGAATTTAGAGTTCAAACGAACTTAGAGTTCAAACGAATTTAGAGTTCAAACGAACTTAGAGTTCAAACGATTAGAGTTCAAACGAATTTAGAGTTCAAACGAAGTTAGAGTTCAAACGAACTTAGAGTTCAAACGAATTTAGAGTTCAAACGAATTTAGAGTTCAAACGAATTTAGAGTTCAAACGAACTTAGAGTTCAAACGAATTTAGAGTTCAAACGAACTTAGAGTTCAAACGAACTTAGAGTTCAAACGAATTTAGAGTTCAAACGAACTTAGAGTTCAAACGAATTTAGAGTTCAAACGAACTTAGAGTTCAAACAATTAGAGTTCAAACGAACTTAGAGTTCAAACGAATTTAGAGTTCAAACGAATTTAGAGTTCAAACGAACTTAGAGTTCAAACGAATTTAGAGTTCAAACGAATTTAGAGTTCAAACGAATTTAGAGTTCAAACGAACTTTAAGTTCGTAAGAAGCGTACGAACTTAAGTTTCTGCATTCTTCAGTTCGCGATTTAGGGTACGAAAACGAATCAAATCAAGGGTTAACTTCGTAACGAGGCTCTGATACCACATGTTGGAATATAACATGATTCAATTCGTAATAAACACGTACCGGTTGATCCTGATGAACCTGTGAGGGCATTAAACATTGATGCCATTGATTCGGGTTCCCAAAATAAGATGATTGAATAAGGATGGAATGATGAATTCTGAATTTATGAATTCAATAGAGGGTTAAGGACGAATTGGGGTGATTAGGGAGGCTGTGATTATTTTTTGTGATTAACCTTAAATTAGGTTAATTACTCTCCATTTATATAAGGAGCATATTTTCACATTTAGTCCCTCTGGTGTTTAATTCGTGCCTCATTAGTCCTCTTAAGTCCAATCACCTAATGGGAAACCCTATAATATGTCTTTAAGAGTAAATACGTCCATCGAATATTTACTAGACATAGGGATTTCAGTTATCGTCAATTATCATATCAGGAAGGATAGATGATCAGTGACGGTCACACTAACGTGGTTCCAACAACTTCATGCTCTAATACAGAACAAGCATGCATATTTCTGTCTTACATGTACATTTGAGTCATTTGAAAAAAAAAAGAACTGTGCAAAAATCATTATATAGTAGTACCTTGACAGCAATTCGATGGCAGCCGAACCATATCCAAACTACTCTATGATATGTCTTCCAATATTTCATAATGACCAGGAGGGTCATGAAACAAAACTTTGATTGGGCTTCTTTTGTCTTGTTGATATTCTTCACCATAGGTTGTAATCTTGCGCAATTTGTTAGAGCCCTTCCCCAACATGAAGACTGATATTCTAGTCCTATAAACAAAACCAATTTTGACACAACAACCATGTGAAACTAAGTTAAACCCAAAGCTGAACAAAGTATTAACCTAAGTGTAGATTAAAACGTCGTATGCCTCACTATACATATAGTATTTGATTAACATACAACATAAGGTAAGAAGAACAACAATGATATATTAGATTCCTTACTTCAGTTTTGTCTCCAGTTGCGGTCCAAATTTATGTTCCAGTTGCCAATTAATAAAGTCTCCACTGAAGTTGTTTGTGGGCCCAATAATAAAGAAGAATGACAGCCGTTAAAGAAGGCGCGTGTGACAGAACGTTTCTAACAATATTGTGGGACCACTTGCAGGGGAATGTTTCTAGAAGCTTACGTGTCCATATTTTATTGGTCCAAATTACTTAGTGGCTTGCACATGACAGCTTTTATGTATTATTTTATTATTATGTCGTTAATTCCTAGGTAGAGCATGTGGCTATAAATAGAGGTTCTATTTCTCATTGTAAAGTAGTTGATGTTGAATGAAAATTAATAGAGCAGCCTCTATTTCTTACAAAAATCTTCTTTTACCTTTATAAATCTTTGATCTTGGTGGTTAGGAGTGACCCCTTTATCAATATTTGTGGTGACTTGTTCTTTATCAAATATTGTGGTGAGGTCTTTTAAATCTTCGGTTTCCTTTATCTATAATAGTGGTGGCTAGACCTTTATCGGTTGTAGTGGTGGGGCGGAGTGTTTCCTTTATCCTTGATTCCGGTGGCTTAGCCTTTACGAGTCTTGGTGGTGGATTCTTTTATCTATCATTTTACTTTATTGTTTTACTTTATTGTCTCGATTAGTTGTTTATTTCATATAAAATCCAGAAAATACCAAAAATAGTTATTGATAAATCACGCGACAAACGACAGCGGAAGACTATTTTTGGTATTTTCTGGATTTTATATGAAATAAACAACTAATCGAGACAATAAAGTAAAACAATAAAGTAAAATGATAGATAAAAGAATCCACCACCAAGACTCGTAAAGGCTAAGCCACCGGAATCAAGGATAAAGGAAACACTCCGCCCCACCACTACAACCGATAAAGGTCTAGCCACCACGATTATAGATAAAGGAAACCGAAGATTTAAAAGACCTCACCACAATATTTGATAAAGAACAAGTCACCACAAATATTGATAAAGGGGTCACTCCTAACCACCAAGATCAAAGATTTATAAAGGTAAAAGAAGATTTTTGTAAGAAATAGAGGCTGCTCTATTAATTTTCATTCAACATCAACTACTTTACAATGAGAAATAGAACCTCTATTTATAGCCACATGCTCTACCTAGGAATTAACGACATAATAATAAAATAATACATAAAAGCTGTCATGTGCAAGCACTAAGTAATTTGGACCAATAAAATATGGACACGTAAGCTTCTAGAAACATTCCCCTGCAAGTGGTCCCACAATATTGTTAGAAACGTTCTGTCACACGCGCCTTCTTTAACGGCTGTCATTCTTCTTTATTATTGGGCCCACAAACAACTTCAGTGGAGACTTTATTAATTGGCAACTGGAACATAAATTTGGACCGCAACTGGAGACACTGAAGTAAGGAATCTAATATATCATTGTTGTTCTTCTTACCTTATGTTGTATGTTAATCAAATACTATATGTATAGTGAGGCATACGACGTTTTAATCTACACTTAGGTTAATACTTTGTTCAGCTTTGGGTTTTAACTTAGTTTCACATGGTTGTTGTGTCAAAATTGGTTTTGTTTATAGGACTAGAATATCAGTCTTCATGTTGGGGAAGGGCTCTAACAAATTGCGCAAGATTACAACCTATGGTGAAGAATATCAACAAGACAAAAGAAGCCCAATCAAAGTTTTGTTTCATGACCCTCCTGGTCATTATGAAATATTGGAAGACATATCATAGAGTAGTTTGGATATGGTTCGGCTGCCATCGAATTGCTGTCAAGGTACTACTATATAATGATTTTTGCACAGTTCTTTTTTTTTTCAAATGACTCAAATGTACATGTAAGACAGAAATATGCATGCTTGTTCTGTATTAGAGCATGAAGTGTTGGAACCACGTTAGTGTGACCGTCACTGATCATTTATCCTTCCTGATATGATAATTGACGATAACTGAAATCCCTATGTCTAGTAAATATTCGATGGACGTATTTACTCTTAAAGACGTATTATAGGGTTTCCCATTAGGTGATTGGACTTAAGAGGACTAATGAGGCACGAATTAAACACCAGAGGGACTAAATGTGAAAATATGCTCCTTATATAAATGGAGAGTAATTAACCTAATTTAAGGTTAATCACAAAAAATAATCACAGCCTCCCTAATCACCCCAATTCGTCCTTAACCCTCTATTGAATTCATAAATTCAGAATTCATCATTCCATCCTTATTCAATCATCTTATTTTGGGAACCCGAATCAATGGCATCAATGTTTAATGCCCTCACAGGTTCATCAGGATCAACCGGTACGTGTTTATTACGAATTGAATCATGTTATATTCCAACATGTGGTATCAGAGCCTCGTTACGAAGTTAACCCTTGATTTGATTCGTTTTCGTACCCTAAATCGCGAACTGAAGAATGCAGAAACTTAAGTTCGTACGCTTCTTACGAACTTAAAGTTCGTTTGAACTCTAAATTCGTTTGAACTCTAAATTCGTTTGAACTCTAAGTTCGTTTGAACTCTAAATTCGTTTGAACTCTAAGTTCGTTTGAACTCTAAATTCGTTTGAACTCTAAATTCGTTTGAACTCTAAATTCGTTTGAACTCTAAGTTCGTTTGAACTCTAAATTCGTTTGAACTCTAAATTCGTTTGAACTCTAAGTTCGTTTGAACTCTAAGTTCGTTTGAACTCTAAGTTCGTTTGAACTCTAAATTCGTTTGAACTCTAAATTCGTTTGAACTCTAAGTTCGTTTGAACTCTAACTTCGTTTGAACTCTAAATTCGTTTGAACTCTAAGTTCGTTTGAACTCTAAATTCGTTTGAACTCTAAGTTCGTTTGAACTCTAAATTCGTTTGAACTCTAAGTTCGTTTGAACTCTAAGTTCGTTTGAACTCTAAATTCGTTTGAACTCTAAGTTCGTTTGAACTCTAAATTCGTTTGAACTCTAAGTTCGTTTGAACTCTAAATTCGTTTGAACTCTAAGTTCGTTTGAACTCTAAATTCGTTTGAACTCTAAGTTCGTTTGAACTCTAAATTCGTTTGAACTCTAAATTCGTTTGAACTCTAAATTCGTTTGAACTCTAAATTCGTTTGAACTCTAAATTCGTTTGAACTCTAAGTTCGTTTGAACTCTAAATTCGTTTGAACTCTAAGTTCGTTTGAACTCTAAATTCGTTTGAACTCTAAATTCGTTTGAACTCTAAATTCGTTTGAACTCTAAGTTCGTTTGAACTCTAAATTCGTTTGAACTCTAAGTTCGTTTGAACTCTAAATTCGTTTGAACTCTAAATTCGTTTGAACTCTAAGTTCGTTTGAACTCTAAATTCGTTTGAACTCTAAGTTCGTTTGAACTCTAAATTCGTTTGAACTCTAAATTCGTTTGAACTCTAAGTTCGTTTGAACTCTAAATTCGTTTGAACTCTAAATTCGTTTGAACTCTAAGTTCGTTTGAACTCTAATTTCGTTTGAACTTAAAGTTCGTTTGAACTCTAAATTCGTTTGAACTCTAAGTTCGTTTGAACTCTAAGTTCGTTTGAACTCTAAATTCGTTTGAACTCTAAGTTCGTTTGAACTCTAAATTCGTTTGAACTCTAAATTCGTTTGAACTCTAAGTTCGTTTGAACTCTAAATTCGTTTGAACTCTAAATTCGTTTGAACTCTAAATTCGTTTGAACTCTAAGTTCGTTTGAACTCTAAGTTCGTTTGAACTCTAAATTCGTTTGAACTCTAAATTCGTTTGAACTCTAAATTCGTTTGAACTCTAAGTTCGTTTGAACTCTAAATTCGTTTGAACTCTAAGTTCGTTTGAACTCTAAGTTCGTTTGAACTCTAAATTCGTTTGAACTCTAAGTTCGTTTGAACTCTAAGTTCGTTTGAACTCTAAATTCGTTTGAACTCTAAATTCGTTTGAACTCTAAGTTCGTTTGAACTCTAAATTCGTTTGAACTCTAAATTCGTTTGAACTCTAAGTTCGTTTGAACTCTAAATTCGTTTGAACTCTAAGTTCGTTTGAACTCTAAATTCGTTTGAACTCTAAGTTCGTTTGAACTCTAAATTCGTTTGAACTCTAAATTCGTTTGAACTCTAAGTTCGTTTGAACTCTAAATTCGTTTGAACTCTAAGTTCGTTTGAACTCTAAGTTCGTTTGAACTCTAAATTCGTTTGAACTCTAAATTCGTTTGAACTCTAAGTTCGTTTGAACTCTAAATTCGTT
The DNA here is from genome assembly GCA_034093135.1 of Erigeron breviscapus. Classification (NCBI taxonomy): domain Eukaryota; kingdom Viridiplantae; phylum Streptophyta; class Magnoliopsida; order Asterales; family Asteraceae; genus Erigeron; species Erigeron breviscapus. The sequence continues at coordinate 52,023,914 of CM067168.1, read as the reverse complement.
TGAACTCTAAATTCGTTTGAACTCTAAGTTCGTTTGAACTCTAACTTCGTTTGAACTCTAAATTCGTTTGAACTCTAAGTTCGTTTGAACTCTAAATTCGTTTGAACTCTAAATTCGTTTGAACTCTAAGTTCGTTTGAACTCTAAATTCGTTTGAACTCTACGAAGATAATCACTACTTACGAAGATAATCACTACTTACGAAGATAATCACTACTTACGAAGATAATCACTACTTACGAAGATAATCACTACTTACGAAGATAATACTACTTACGAAGATAATCACTACTTACGAAGATAATCACTACTTACGAAGATAATCACTACTTACGAAGATAATCACTACTTACGAAGATAATACTACTTACGAAGATAATACTACTTACGAAGATAATACTACTTACGAAGATAATACTACTTACGAAGATAATCACTACTTACGAAGATAATCACTACTTACGAAGATAATCACTACTTACGAAGATAATCACTACTTACGAAGATAATACTACTTACGAAGATAATCACTACTTACGAAGATAATACTACTTACGAAGATAATACTACTTACGAAGATAATCACTACTTACGAAGATAATACTACTTACGAAGATAATCACTACTTACGAAGATAATACTACTTACGAAGATAATCACTACTTACGAAGATAATACTACTTACGAAGATAATACTACTTACGAAGATAATACTACTTACGAAGATAATACTACTTACGAAGATAATACTACTTACGAAGATAATACTACTTACGAAGATAATACTACTTACGAAGATAATCACTACTTACGAAGATAATCACTACTTACGAAGATAATCACTACTTACGAAGATAATCACTACTTACGAAGATAATCACTACTTACGAAGATAATCACTACTTACGAAGATAATCACTACTTACGAAGATAATACTACTTACGAAGATAATACTACTTACGAAGATAATACTACTTACGAAGATAATCACTACTTACGAAGATAATCACTACTTACGAAGATAATCACTACTTACGAAGATAATCACTACTTACGAAGATAATCACTACTTACGAAGATAATCACTACTTACGAAGATAATCACTACTTACGAAGATAATCACTACTTACGAAGATAATCACTACTTACGAAGATAATCACTACTTACGAAGATAATCACTACTTACGAAGATAATACTACTTACGAAGATAATCACTACTTACGAAGATAATCACTACTTACGAAGATAATCACTACTTACGAAGATAATACTACTTACGAAGATAATCACTACTTACGAAGATAATCACTACTTACGAAGATAATCACTACTTACGAAGATAATCACTACTTACGAAGATAATCACTACTTACGAAGATAATCACTACTTACGAAGATAATCACTACTTACGAAGATAATCACTACTTACGAAGATAATCACTACTTACGAAGATAATCACTACTTACGAAGATAATCACTACTTACGAAGATAATCACTACTTACGAAGATAATCACTACTTACGAAGATAATCACTACTTACGAAGATAATCACTACTTACGAAGATAATCACTACTTACGAAGATAATCACTACTTACGAAGATAATCACTACTTACGAAGATAATCACTACTTACGAAGATAATCACTACTTACGAAGATAATCACTACTTACGAAGATAATCACTACTTACGAAGATAATCACTACTTACGAAGATAATCACTACTTACGAAGATAATCACTACTTACGAAGATAATCACTACTTACGAAGATAATCACTACTTACGAAGATAATCACTACTTACGAAGATAATCACTACTTACGAAGATAATCACTACTTACGAAGATAATCACTACTTACGAAGATAATACTACTTACGAAGATAATCACTACTTACGAAGATAATCACTACTTACGAAGATAATCACTACTTACGAAGATAATCACTACTTACGAAGATAATCACTACTTACGAAGATAATCACTACTTACGAAGATAATCACTACTTACGAAGATAATCACTACTTACGAAGATAATCACTACTTACGAAGATAATCACTACTTACGAAGATAATCACTACTTACGAAGATAATCACTACTTACGAAGATAATACTACTTACGAAGATAATCACTACTTACGAAGATAATCACTACTTACGAAGATAATCACTACTTACGAAGATAATCACTACTTACGAAGATAATCACTACTTACGAAGATAATCACTACTTACGAAGATAATCACTACTTACGAAGATAATCACTACTTACGAAGATAATCACTACTTACGAAGATAATCACTACTTACGAAGATAATCACTACTTACGAAGATAATCACTACTTACGAAGATAATCACTACTTACGAAGATAATACTACTTACGAAGATAATCACTACTTACGAAGATAATACTACTTACGAAGATAATCACTACTTACGAAGATAATCACTACTTACGAAGATAATCACTACTTACGAAGATAATCACTACTTACGAAGATAATCACTACTTACGAAGATAATCACTACTTACGAAGATAATCACTACTTACGAAGATAATCACTACTTACGAAGATAATCACTACTTACGAAGATAATCACTACTTACGAAGATAATCACTACTTACGAAGATAATCACTACTTACGAAGATAATCACTACTTACGAAGATAATCACTACTTACGAAGATAATCACTACTTACGAAGATAATCACTACTTACGAAGATAATCACTACTTACGAAGATAATCACTACTTACGAAGATAATCACTACTTACGAAGATAATCACTACTTACGAAGATAATCACTACTTACGAAGATAATCACTACTTACGAAGATAATCACTACTTACGAAGATAATCACTACTTACGAAGATAATCACTACTTACGAAGATAATCACTACTTACGAAGATAATCACTACTTACGAAGATAATCACTACTTACGAAGATAATCACTACTTACGAAGATAATACTACTTACGAAGATAATCACTACTTACGAAGATAATCACTACTTACGAAGATAATCACTACTTACGAAGATAATCACTACTTACGAAGATAATCACTACTTACGAAGATAATCACTACTTACGAAGATAATCACTACTTACGAAGATAATCACTACTTACGAAGATAATCACTACTTACGAAGATAATCACTACTTACGAAGATAATCACTACTTACGAAGATAATCACTACTTACGAAGATAATCACTACTTACGAAGATAATCACTACTTACGAAGATAATCACTACTTACGAAGATAATACTACTTACGAAGATAATCACTACTTACGAAGATAATCACTACTTACGAAGATAATCACTACTTACGAAGATAATACTACTTACGAAGATAATACTACTTACGAAGATAATACTACTTACGAAGATAATCACTACTTACGAAGATAATCACTACTTACGAAGATAATCACTACTTACGAAGATAATCACTACTTACGAAGATAATCACTACTTACGAAGATAATCACTACTTACGAAGATAATCACTACTTACGAAGATAATACTACTTACGAAGATAATCACTACTTACGAAGATAATCACTACTTACGAAGATAATCACTACTTACGAAGATAATCACTACTTACGAAGATAATCACTACTTACGAAGATAATCACTACTTACGAAGATAATCACTACTTACGAAGATAATCACTACTTACGAAGATAATCACTACTTACGAAGATAATCACTACTTACGAAGATAATCACTACTTACGAAGATAATCACTACTTACGAAGAAATCACTACAAATAAATTTTATTTCAGTAGCCAAATTGTTAATTCATGGTCTATAAATCAGTCTCTAATACGATGACTCGATTTCATTATATTCTATTACTAACTTTTTTTCTTTTTTTATCGAAATTATATTAAAATTAATTAATAGATATAGTAATTTACATAGAAATAAAAGGCAAACGGGCAACAAGCTGCGCCGCCACTCCTTTTTGTATAGCAAAACTAAGACGTTTAAAAACTACATTCATCGATCGTGGCGTCATGACTAACTAAAATTTAGTATCAAATTACAACTTAATTTTGTACCCAATCTAGAAAGTACAATAATATCATTGATACATAAAATAATAACAGAAATCTTGTAACAGCTAGAAGACCATTGTAACTAGGGGTGAGCATGGGTCGGTTTGGGTCAACCCAAACCGAATGTTTCGGTTTTTCATCTTTTGAAACCGAAAACCGATCCAAATCAATGGTTCGGTTTGTCGGTTTTTGGCTCGGTTTGGGTCGGTTTTCGGTTTGGTTTCGGTTTTTTTTTTTTAAAAAAAATTAAAACATTTTAGCTTATTAAATTATGGATAAACATTTAAGTATTTTAACTTATGATTAAAAAGAACTACATATAAAGTTCAGCTATATTAAACAAGTTACTAAATAACGAATAGGAACTTAGAAACACAAAAATGGGCCAGATTAGTCATTAGTGAACAGACAAATATATGTCGTAAGAACTAGCGAAATACATACACTAGCCAACAGAAGAAAGTTAGGATGCTAAACTAAAATAATAAACTAATGATTGGCAAATAAGCATAATTCATAGATTTAAAAGAGAAATAATATAGGATAAATTCAAATATATAGGATTATGGTTCGGTTCGGTTTAAATGGTTCGGTTTTTCATATAAAACCGAAAACCGAACCGATCCGTTCGGTTTTTGTAAAACTAAAACCGAATCCATTGGATTTTTTATTGGTTCGGTTTTTTTTTTTTTTTTTTTTTTCGGTTTTTGCTTTTTTTTTTTTTTTTTTTTTTTTTTTTTTTTTTTTTTTTTTTTTTTTTTTTTTTTTTTTTTTTTTTTTTTTTTTTTTTTTTTTTTTTTTAAAAAAAAAAAAAAAAAAAAAAAAAAAAAAAAAAAAAAAAAAAAAAAAAAAAAAAAATAAAAAAAAAATAATAATAAAAACACTTACTAAAACAACAAAAATTTTAACCTGTCAATGTATTCAACACGATCTGTCTTTCCCGCAACTACTACATGTCTGACAATCGTTTTTGTTATCAGCAACTTGTTCTTCTTCTTGAGCTTATCAAAGTCTCCTAACTTTAGATGAATGAACACAGCGGTTCCTGGTTTTATTCTCCCACCTATAGCATGCATGCTATCAGTTGACGGCAGTGCCCAACCACCACCCCTGCTGCTTGGCTCACCAGATCCTTCAATACCAACTATAAACAAATGACATAATGTGATCATCTCAACAATTAACTTAAAAAATTTTCAACACAAAAGGTCACATTGGAAAGTGATACAACTATTACCATTGTAAATTTTTAAGATACTGTATCAAATTACCATGACTATGATCAGTGACATCAGAAGGCATGACCGAACCTATTTTGAGTGTCTTTATGTCTGTCAATGAGGACTGCTCCAAGGTTCCAATCCTCTTAGAACACTTATCATCTGCGGTCATAATGGACTAATGGTTGGTCAAGATAATTTCAAACTGACTGAAGAGGCTTTAGAGATTCTAAAAAATAAAAATAAAAACAATTTCAAATGTACCTACATGTATCACTAAGTATAAATTTTAGTCAAAACTTATAAAATAACCTATTCTGCTCATGTCCCACTATACACATTCACAACTAGACAACTGAAATTAGGCCACATTCTCTTAAAGGCCGTAAATCTAAAAGTTCTCTAAAAATCCCAAATTAAGATAGACCAAACATTCAAAAAAAAAACCTTCTTCAACTAATTTACCATAATTAAGCTCCAACACATATCAACATACATAGATTAAGAAATACAATAATTGCTTACTAACCTATATGGCGCTGATACATAGAGTAAGCCTTTCAAATTATATACAATGCAGTAAGATTCCTTTGTTAACTTATAAATAACATCTAACTAAAAATAATTATTGAAAATCAATGAAATGGGATAACCTTAAAGTGATCAATTTCCTTCTGCTTCGAACAATCATTATTGACTTTATTCAACCGACAATATGATTGATTCCGTTAGGGAAATCGAAAGGCGTATCAGAGAAATGATTATGAGTATTGACTTCTATTACTCTCTGAGATAACTCTCTAGGGAGGAGAATAACTGATCGGCGGTGGGGTGATTCTGTTGGTCGGAGTAGTTGTCGTGGCTGTAGTGGACTGGTGGCGAGTATAGTGGTTACGATGGTGATTGCGGCTGGGGTTATGATGATTGTGTTTGTGATTGAATAGGGTTTTTTAAGAGGCACATTGGCACAAGGATTTCTTTTTTGAAAGTTAAATTACAAAGGGATTAGTGAGGTAAATAAATATTTTGGAGGGTGATTCAACTTTTTTGGGACAATTTCGTTTTTATTAAATTAACTTAAAATTTTATAGCTAAATAAATTAAATGGTAAAAAATACTTCATATATTTTTTAAATATCTACCAATATATTAAAACAAGATTTTAAATCTCTTGAAATGAAATGACATGTGACATGATCTTTAAGCAACACATATCATATTTAACTTAAATTAATAAAACTTTAAATTTTACATGGACATATCATAATCTAGGATAAATATTATAAATTTAATATCGATATTATCTTCTTAAATTAATACTAACATTTTTCTTATTTTGGGATAACTCTCAAGATTTTATATTAGAAAAATAAATATATTCCATTCGCATATTTTTAGTGGTTAAATTTTTTATTTTTCTTTTACATTCATACTATTGGATATTTGTTTCGTTTTATATGTGTTTATCAATTCAGAACGATATATATATTTTCTAACTCACTTTATGAATTATTACCTTAACCATTATTACGTATTAGGTTTGTGTAATTTTTTTTTAATATATTTAAAATTTTATATCATCTTTTTAGTATATGAAAAATAATTATCTTATATTGTAATTAATCCGTACACCGTACGAGTATTAAAACTAGAATATAAATATAAAGTTAGTTAAAGTTTCTATTCAACTTAAAAAAAGAAGAAAAAAAACCTTGATGCAATTTTTGAAAAGTTGTAATTTTTTAATAAAAATGTAATCAAATATAATAATTAATAGCTCGTTATCCCCACAATGCGGCGGTGGCGTCGGTTGGTGGTGATGGCGGCGACTATTGGTAGTGGTAACAGAGTGTTATAGGTTGGTATAAATGTAATTGATTTAAAGTGGTAATAGATATTTTAAAAGATAAAACTTTAGGGTATAAATTAATAAGATAAGAGTTAAAGATATAAATTAGTTTATTAAGGGCAATTGTTTTATTTTCAAACTAATTTTTGTGTAACTATTTCTATAAATAAAGGAAATTTAATAATTTTTATATAATAGTATAGATTACTAAATTATTTTTCCTACGTAATGAAATATGATTTAATAAAAAAATATTATTTAATAAGTCTATTAGTAGAAGTAAGGAAATATGTCTAATAATAAGTATATACTACGATAATGACACTCTTAGAAGAATGAGAAAATATACTACTACTAATATGTAACAATAATAGAAAAATATAAAAATAAAATATTTTTAATATTAATAATGATATTTCAATAACTATGAGATAATGTGTTACAGATAGGCATGCGTTTATAGGTCGGGGTAAAAAAACAGAAATTGATTTAAGCGAACATGTAGTATTCATTTGATAAAGAATAAAACAAAGTTAAATGTGTCGGTTAAAATACTAACATTAAAACTTTTCGATGCCTACAACTTAAAATGAAATCCTAAATATAAAAATGTCAAAGATCGAAACTTTTAGTTTAAATAAAAACAAAAATAAGATAAGAAAAAATGCAAGTAAAAGAGTTGAAGAAAAAAAAACATAAAAAAAAGATAAAAAGGAATTACGTAAACAATTTTAAAAATCAAAAAATAAAAGTTTAAAAGTTTTAAAACAAAATAATATAAAAAAAGTTTTAAAAACAAACATCCAAAGGAATACAAAAGAAATAATAAAAAAGAAAATTGTTTTCTTAATATTATTGTAGTTTGCACATATATCGGTAAATCATTTTTGATACGTAAATAGTCTGTAATTATTATATAGATTTGTATTTTGGTTATACGCTTGATGATGATGATGATGATGATGATGATGATGATGATGATGATGATGATGATGATGATGATGATGATGATGATGATGATGATGATGATGATGATGATGATGATGATGATGATGATGATGATGATGATGATGATGATGATGATGATGATGATGATGATGATGATGATGATGATGATGATGATGATGATGATGATGATGATGATGATGATGATGATGATGATGATGATGATGATGATGATGATGATGATGATGATGATGATGATGATGATGATGATGATGATGATGATGATGATGATGATGATGATGATGATGATGATGATGATGATGATGATGATGATGATGATGATGATGATGATGATGATGATGATGATGATGATGATGATGATGATGATGATGATGATGATGATGATGATGATGATGATGATGATGATGATGATGATGATGATGATGATGATGATGATGATGATGATGATGATGATGATGATGATGATGATGATGATGATGATGATGATGATGATGATGATGATGATGATGATGATGATGATGATGATGATGATGATGATGATGATGATGATGATGATGATGATGATGATGATGATGATGATGATGATGATGATGATGATGATGATGATGATGATGATGATGATGATGATGATGATGATGATGATGATGATGATGATGATGATGATGATGATGATGATGATGATGATGATGATGATGATGATGATGATGATGATGATGATGATGATGATGATGATGATGATGATGATGATGATGATGATGATGATGATGATGATGATGATGATGATGATGATGATGATGATGATGATGATGATGATGATGATGATGATGATGATGATGATGATGATGATGATGATGATGATGATGATGATGATGATGATGATGATGATGATGATGATGATGATGATGATGATGATGATGATGATGATGATGATGATGATGATGATGATGATGATGATGATGATGATGATGATGATGATGATGATGATGATGATGATGATGATGATGATGATGATGATGATGATGATGATGATGATGATGATGATGATGATGATGATGATGATGATGATGATGATGATGATGATGATGATGATGATGATGATGATGATGATGATGATGATGATGATGATGATGATGATGATGATGATGATGATGATGATGATGATGATGATGATGATGATGATGATGATGATGATGATGATGATGATGATGATGATGATGATGATGATGATGATGATGATGATGATGATGATGATGATGATGATGATGATGATGATGATGATGATGATGATGATGATGATGATGATGATGATGATGATGATGATGATGATGATGATGATGATGATGATGATGATGATGATGATGATGATGATGATGATGATGATGATGATGATGATGATGATGATGATGATGATGATGATGATGATGATGATGATGATGATGATGATGATGATGATGATGATGATGATGATGATGATGATGATGATGATGATGATGATGATGATGATGATGATGATGATGATGATGATGATGATGATGATGATGATGATGATGATGATGATGATGATGATGATGATGATGATGATGATGATGATGATGATGATGATGATGATGATGATGATGATGATGATGATGATGATGATGATGATGATGATGATGATGATGATGATGATGATGATGATGATGATGATGATGATGATGATGATGATGATGATGATGATGATGATGATGATGATGATGATGATGATGATGATGATGATGATGATGATGATGATGATGATGATGATGATGATGATGATGATGATGATGATGATGATGATGATGATGATGATGATGATGATGATGATGATGATGATGATGATGATGATGATGATGATGATGATGATGATGATGATGATGATGATGATGATGATGATGATGATGATGATGATGATGATGATGATGATGATGATGATGATGATGATGATGATGATGATGATGATGATGATGATGATGATGATGATGATGATGATGATGATGATGATGATGATGATGATGATGATGATGATGATGATGATGATGATGATGATGATGATGATGATGATGATGATGATGATGATGATGATGATGATGATGATGATGATGATGATGATGATGATGATGATGATGATGATGATGATGATGATGATGATGATGATGATGATGATGATGATGATGATGATGATGATGATGATGATGATGATGATGATGATGATGATGATGATGATGATGATGATGATGATGATGATGATGATGATGATGATGATGATGATGATGATGATGATGATGATGATGATGATGATGATGATGATGATGATGATGATGATGAT
>CM067168.1:51869176-52009929 GCA_034093135.1 Erigeron breviscapus | reverse complement strand
TGAACTGCTCTTTGCAGAGCTTTGAGCTTGGCATTTACGAGTCTCAACTCCAATAAACGATGACTTGGTGCCAGACTTGAGTTTTCTCGTGTTTGCCGAGAAGTTTGCTCGGCAAACAATACAAATCAAAATTTTGCCAAAACCAATTTTTAGTCCTTGTCAATTTCTGAGCAAATTTTTCAAAATGTGCTATTTGCAGAGCATTTTGCTCTGCAAACAGTACAAATAGAATTTTAAATTTTTTTTTCTTTTTCTTTTTCTTTCCATTATTTTATTCTATGTTTCTGTTCATTATTATTTGTGTTGTGTTTTAAAATGTATAAATGTTTATGTGTATTGTGTTGGTATATATATATATTTCATAAGTGTTTGGGGTGAGAGGCAAGGTATCGAACGCCTTTGTGTACTACCTTGTTTCTTATCTTTTAATACTTATGTGATCCTATATATTGTCATGTTTTGTATATATATTTGGGTGAGATGCAAGGTATCGAACGCCTTTGTGTACTACTTTGTTTCTCATTTCTAATATATATGCAAAACATTGTCTATGAGTAATAAATGTGTTTCTTAAATGTTGGTATGTGTTATTTTTTTTCTGTGATTAAATTGTATTTTCTGGTCAAAACTTTGGTCAGTTTGTCTTAACAGAAAATAATAAACTATCAAGATGGCTATGTTTAAAGAAGGAGATTCAATGAAGATGCAAGCCAATCAAGCACTTCATATACCATTTGCTTGCAAATTCCCAATAATAACGGAGATTCTGAGCCATCATCCGTTGAATAATGCTTTGACTGGAGGTGCAATTGTTCCCGAGAAGTATGTCTTTGAGTTATGGGAATCAATTCAATATGTTAAAGGAAGTAAAAGGCATAGGACAACAGACTACTTCAAGTTTTCTCTTCAGTCAGAAGATGAAATCTTCAATTGTAAATTCAATCTGGCTGAGTTCAGAACTATCATTGGTTTTCCTGAACTTGAAGAATACGAAGAACTTCCATCAGTTGAAGAAATGTTGGCTGGAGTTCATTCGTTGGGTTATGAAGGAGAGTTGGCAACGATGAGGGATTTTAGAAGAATGAATGTAGCAACTCTCTGGCATACAATGTACAATGTTCTAACCACTTGTTTGATGCCATCTCAGAAAGGAATTGATCTCATGACGAAGCATTCCTTATCAATTTACTATGCAGTCACTCATAATGTGCAGTGTGACTTTGCGAAGATAATATGGGATAAGATGGTACAAGTTGTTAAGGGAAAGAATGCACAAGAAAGAAAATACATTCTCTTTATCAGATTCTTCACCCTGATTATCGAAGACGTTCTTGATAATGCAGAAGAAATTCCAAAGTTGGAAGACAGCTTTAAGTGTGTAATTGCCATGTATAAATCCAACTTGAGAGGCACAGGAAGTGAAACTGCAAGACCTTTTCCGATTCCACCATTCCTAATCAATCTGGTTCCTGCTCAGAGTCCTCATCTTAGGGCTTATCTCGAGTGGTTAGTCTCGGCAATGGGGTCTGAAAGCCGACAGACTCCTACCCAAGCTGAGCATAGGTCGCCAAGTGAGGGTCCTAGGTTAACAAAAAGAAAAAGAGGGGATAGTGGTGAGGGGACTTCTGGGCAGAGGAAAAGAAAATCGAAAAGAGTTATGTGGGGGGGGGGGGGGGGGGGGGGGGGGGGGGGGGGGGGGGGGGAGTGGTGAGGGGACTTCTGGGCAGAGGAAAAGAAAATCGAAACGAGTTATGTTTGAACAAGATGTTGTAACACCTGACCTGTTTCTTCACCTGTTTCTCAACCTACACCAAATATTACTTCACAAACCTCACCATCCATTCAATCAACACAATCTACACCAACCGTTCATTTTTCGCAATCTTCACCTTCACAATCTACACCTATACCATCCGTTGTTTCACCAAATCCCCCAACTTTAACACCACCTCGTTTATCACCCGTACTTAATCCAACACCGCTTGCTTCAGCACTACCTAATGAACCAACTCCACCACCAGGTAGAAGACTTAAAATGGCTGCTCGAAGGTCACCAAAGAAATCAAAGAAGAAGAAATCCAAAAGAAAACATAAGTCTGCTAGATCTGAACATATTGGTGCCTCGACAGAGTTGGATGCTGAACAAGTAACTCAAGGAATTCATAATGTTGTATCTGAGTTGGAAACTGAGAATGTTAGCACTGGAGATGATGTTGTGCTGGAGGAACAAGGCGGAATTGAGGGAGGAGTTGAAAATACCAGAGAGGATGTGCGGTCCGGGTTAGGACAAGGGCATAAAGAAAACGTTGGCCCTCCAATAGTTCAAACCAATGTGTCTAGCCGGGTTGTTTACCCTAGGCTAGAAGTCGGGAACTGCCCATTCTCGCTTGCACCAACCTCTCCTAGCCATTCTAACTCCTCACAACAGGAGTTAGTCTCACAAATGCACGAGGATCAGCCACGCTCACCACACTCTCCTCATTTGGAGGATGAGAGTGTTGAAATAAGAGAGGACCAGCCCCACCTCTCGCCTTTATTTGTGCACAAGAGTCTAGATCTCCTAGGTACACGGATTCACAAGCTCAGTTGAGTACTGATGCCGGAACAAGCGGAGGGGGACCCACTTTGTGTGACCCTCAAGGACAGCTTGGAAATCCTGCCTTAGCTAACATTACGCCAGCTTTAGCCGCAGGTAACAACTCTCAGACCGAGACTGGGGGACAGTATGAATGCCGTAGTGACACTGCTGTTCCTCAGGATCAACCTGAGACTGTATTAACGGGCATTCTCAGTGACCCCGGTGTTGTGAGAGGTGTTGCCCAACAACAACAAGTCCAGGACAGTGATTTATCACAGTCTAGGACACAACTTGATTCGGGTTGCGAAGCCCATGAATCTGAAACTGCTGGTGAGGGTATAACCCAAGGATCCACAGAAAATCCTGAATCAGCTTCGCTGAATTTAGGTCACATTTCAAATGTGCAAACAACCCCCGGGTTGGCTACTCCACCTCCTACCCAAACACAAAGAACACAAACACCTATTCAAACATCATCAACCACAACAAATCTACCAACCAAAGATCAAGCATGTGAAGTTTTACTTGGCATTCTACGGTCGGAAGGGGATTTGTTGACAATGACTGAAAAGGGTATGTTGAATGCTCTTGAGGTAAGAGAAAGAGAAATGGCTAATGAAAGAAGAGTGAAAGCTTTACAAGATCAAGTTGAAAAACAAAAGGCTGGATATGATGCAAAGCTTGCTGCTTTTGAGCTAAGATTGTTAGCATTAGAATCTTGCCAACCGGCCTCGGTTGCTTCTAGACGGGATGATCCTGATTCTGATGATCACCCCGAGGGGGAGAACCAAGGAGAGGGTCAAGCTAATATTGAAAATTCTTCGGCAAGAGTTGATGTGAATGTGGAGGATGTGGTAATGCAAGAAAGAGCAGAGGGTGGAAATCAAGCTGAGAACGAAACTTTAGATGATGTGATTAAAAGAAGATTAGTTGACGTCTTTGGTGCTGATTCAGAAGTAGAAAGTGAAGAAAAATATGAGAATGTTGAGGTTGATGAAGAAGAAGGTTTTGTTATTGAAGATGATTTAGTTGAATATGCTGAAGGAGAAGCTGATATTGAGGCCATAAAGGATAATGTTAGATTGGATGAGCCAGAGATAGTTGAAACTCCTGTGAACGTAGAAGCTATAGAGGAACCAATGTTTGAAGAGTTTGCAGATCTTGATTACTTTGAAACAGGTTCTTCAAGCAGAGTTGAAGTTGGAGAATCATCTGTTCGTGCTAGCTCAGCTCCACAGCATTACAATTTTAATGAATTTAACAATTTTGATGATATGAGAAAGACTCCAGAAGCTGCAGTTCAGAACTTTAAAAAATCAACTTACAAACAGGTTTTGAGAGAGGCAATCATATCCGAGGAAGTTCTTCCTAATTATTTTCCAACTGATTTAACTAAGAACAAAGGAGGTTTATTAATCGGGGATACTTCTTGAGTGATAAAGAAAGAATGGTTGCTCTCGTCATCAAACCTAAAGAAGCAGCTAAGAAATCAAGATATCTGGAGGAAAGGGCATATCCTATATTTTGTGGAGCAACTAAAGTCACGAAAACCAAGAGACCAGAGTTAGATTCAATGTACAAGTTTAAGGAAGCAAGGCAAATTGAAGAATACACAGAGCTTCTTAAACTTACAAAACAATACAATCCAAAGTTGCTGGAAGAACAAAGAAACCATAAGATATTGGTGCTGATAAGAGTGATTTTGATTAAAAGAGTTACTATCTCTATTCCATGTTTTCATGTCAAAAGAGATAATAACAAGATCTACCGATTTACAGAAGCCCAATTCAAACTTTTTCCAGTTGATGACATTATCTTCCTCTACAACCATTTCCTGAATGCAATGCAAAGATACCGTGAAGATGTAATTGCTTTTGATGCTGTAAAAGATACATGTCAAGTTGTATTCAATATGCTTCACTGGAGGATTTTCAAATAGGGTTTGAAGTTGTGAAGAGGAAGATAAATGTTCCATATCCAGATCAGAGTCTTTACACTGAAGACATTGAAAAACTCAGTATTGGTCATGTCATCGAAGAACCATCTTTTGGGGTTGTCTTTCTAAATAGCCGAAAGAAGAAGATTTTCATTCGTATGGATGAACTTGCTTCTTATTCTGATGGAACATTGGAGTTTTGTAAAAATGTGTTGATGTGCTTGAAAGAAGATGAGCAAGATGAAAAGAAAAGGAAGTGTTTGATAAAGTAATCTCCAAGATCAATCAAAGGCTTGAGTACCGAGACAGCATTCGAATGATGAGAGAAGCAAAGAATGTTCAGAAGTCAAAGTATGTTGTTCGTCGGAAAGGAGATTGCTGGATCAAGTACGAGCCTACTCATCTACCAGGGCCACATAACATTCCTCCAAGAAACTTTGAAGCTAATATGATTGTTCCTGATGACAGACCCGAAGGAGAAAATTGGTTTTGGCATCCAAATAAAGATAGACCGAATACTAGAGTTTGAAAATGGACAAAGACTGGATCTTTTGCACAAATCACTACTAAGGGGGAGATTGTTAGAAATATAAATGTAGTAGTTGATTTGTATTTTTTGTACTTACATTGTAAATGTTTAAGTATGGAAGGGGGCATATTGTAATATGTGTATAGGTATATAAACCCCCTCCATAATGCAAAATGTAACCTTTCACCCATTTGAATGCAAACTAACTTTCCAGCCAAACACATTTTCTCTCTCTACTTTCTCTCTCTTAAAACTACCATTGTTACACACACTTACACACACATAAGCTCGAATTCATCATTAACAATAAGTAATTATGTTAACTGTTAAGACCAGTTCACCTGATAAACTGGCCAGTCTCCAGTTGCATCTGGAGACCCAGTGGAACTGTCCAGTCTCCAGTTGCATCTGGAGACCCAGAAGATTTGTCGAGAAATATATTGAAGTCCAGTTGCACCGTACAGTTAACGCAACTGAAGACTTCCTCCAATTGAGAACTGACCAAGTTGAAGAAGCATTCCAGTTGAAGTCGAAGACAACAAATGGAAGATAGAGAATGGCAATGGCAGCGAAGCCCAGTTGACATTCTAGTCAGTTACAAACTGGAGACCATCAGTGGAAAGCCCTTACAAAGCTTTACACTGATTACGAGGAATTGACTTGTATGCTTTATGTACCTTTACCCGGATAATAAGCCTTATCTTATTATTTAAGTAATAAAAGGTACATAAAGGTGGTTGAGTAAAGTCACTTTAACATGCGACTTTACACTACCTTTTAAGGAATTAAATGTTATTCCTTAAATGCTCCCAACCACATTTGTACGGCCAAAGTTAACATCCCAATGTTAAAAAAAAAAAAAAAAAAAAAAAAAAAAAAAAAAATTAAATGATTCCTTAAACAACCACATTTGTACGGCTAAAGTTAACATCCCAATGTTAACTTTGCCTATAAATACAAGTCATTGCACAACCAAGAATATTACTTCTTCGAATACACTTCGATAGAAATCACTTTGCAAACCTGCAATATTCTTGGTGAACTTCTCTCAATCGCTAAAAGGAACATTTCACAACTTTAAGTGTTTCGATTGTCTTGAGAAATTCCGAGTGTAGATCAATTGTATTTCATAGGTTGTTAGGATATTTACATTCTTGTATTATCTTGGTTCCACATCAACCTTGTAATTTGTTTAACTTCAATAAATAAATTACACATTGAAAAATACATATTGTCTCATCAAGTTATCTTACAAGTTATTTGTATTATTGCATTGTTCTTTACTTATTGTCATTATATAAGTAATCTATCTAGAACTTGGTATATACACACTGCAACTGGTCGTCTCCAGTTCAGTGCATATATTGCAAAGTAACTCCACCATCGACATAGAGGTGTCTTCAGTAGTACCATCTAACAAGTTGGGACTTACAAGTGGTATCAAAGCAGAAGGCTAATAAACTTGCCTAGATCTGCTAAGATGAACACTACTGAAGGTGGAGATGGTTCTGGTTCAGGTGAAAACCCCTGAATAATAACGCACAACCTTTTCAAAATGTTAACACCAACCCTCCTCCTCCTACTGCCCCAAACCATGTCCATGTTCACTATTCTAACACTCCTGTTCCAAAATTTGATGGAAACAGTGAGACATTCGGTACATGGAAGGCTAGAATGCTTTTGCATTTTGGTGGGATTGAAAGGTATATGTTGAAAATCCTTAAGGATGGACCATATATACCCATGTCCCTTGGGGTCAGTCCTCTTCTTGATCCAACTGGAAGAAGAGGTTCAAGAGAAAAGCCTGAAGACCATTGGTCTGATGAGGATCGTAGACTTGTTGATCTGGATACCAGACTCAAGAACATGATCCTTGGGGCTGTCCCTGAAGACCTAATTCCAACACTTGTGCTGTTCCCCAGTGCAAAATCAATGTGGGATGAATTAGTGATTCAGTTTGAAGGAGGTGATGACACTATTATCACCAGAAAAGTTGCCTTGAACAAGAAGTATGAATCCTTCTTTGCCTTGCCCAATGAAAGTCTAACTGGTACATACACCAGATTTTCTAGCCTCATTAATCAGCTGAGAGGCTTGGGTGTAGAGAAGGATAAGGATATTCTTCTTGAGAAGTTTTGTGATATTCTTCCTTCCAAATGGGAAAACATGGTTCTTGTCTTGAGACAAGGTAAAACCTTGCACACCCATACTCTTGCATCGCTCTATGGAGCCTTCAGATTCACTGAAGATAATAATGCTGCAAGACTGGTGGCTGAGCAAGCTGCCATGAACCATGCCCAGAGTCCCAAGGTTGCTAGTGTAACTGAGCGACCTTGTGCTGCTTTAATGTCTACAGAGAGTGTCCAGGTACACTCGATGAAGGAGATATTAAACAGTTTCTTGAACTCTGGACTGACCACTGAAAACAGTGATGGTTGTAATGAAACTGACGATGATGATCTGGTCGCCATGATTGCTAAAACCTTTAACAGGTTTAAGCATAAATCCAAAGATTTAATGGCCCCAACAATGCTTCCAGCTCCAGCTCTCTGGATAAGACCAATCTTACATGCTATAAGTGTGGCAAGAAAGGTCATTTTATGAAGGAATGCAGATCTAGTCAGTTGAACAACCAAACTGGCCCCTCTGTCCCTAATTTCAATCGGCCTGATGATAGCTACAAAGCTAAATACAAGAAGCTTAAGGCCCAGATTGCCCTCCTGTCCATGGAAAGAAAAAGGATCAGTGCTTAATGGCACAAACTGAGGGAAAATGGGAGTACTCTGATGACTCATCTAATGATGAAGAAGAGGAAAGGGACATGTGTTTCATGGCCTTGGAAGATCAACAGCAGCAACACGTGGTGAAAGAAGATGTCATCTCTGGAAGATGGGTGGACATCATACTGAAGAAGGTTTGTGACTATGATAACCAGGTTGACCCTGAACTAAAACTGGACCTGGCTGAATCATTAAGTGGTGATTTGGCATTTGTGGAAACTGTAAGAGCTGATAGTGAAAGATATCTTGACACTATCCTAATTGAACTGAACAATGTTAAACCACAACTAAATGATTTACAAAGTGTCCAGTTGGCTCTCAAGGAGTCAGTTTTAAAGATTGAGGCTTTAGAACTTGATAATCAAAAACTATTTTCTGATCTTGAAAAAGAACAAAAGATTATCAAGTCATGGGTAAAAGCATCTGGCAAAAACTATGATGCATTTTCAAGAACTATCGATGCCCAGAAGAATGCATGGAAATTTGGAGATCTGGAGATGGCAGCTCTCAAACCAGATCTTCATGCATTGCCTCCAGCTCTCAAGGTTGAAACACCTTATGATCAACCTGAAGCTGTTGAAACTGAAACCTTTGAGACCACCCCCTTTGAGGTTAAAACTAGAGCCAAACAGGCTAAAGCTCCAGTCAAAAAGGCTACTGGTAACAAGCCTTTACCTCAAAAGTCTAAGGTGCCCAAGACCCGACAGACTAAATCTCCAGTTGAACCAAGGTCCAAGGTTCAACTGCCTGAAGAAAATAATATTTTGGTTAAACTGGAAAGTCAACTCCAACTTTTGTCTCGACAGGTTCAGAGTTGTACTGCCTGGATTAACAATCTGGAAGGAGGTTTATCACCTCCAGTTTTCAAACAAAATATTAAACCACTCCCTTCAATACCTAAACTAAAGAATGTTCCATCCTCCTGCACCTGGATATTATAAAAGGGAGTAAGTATCTAATACCAATCGTTTTTACTCCTGCACCTGGATCTGGTGAAATAGGTCCAGATCTAGCCTCCAGTTCAACACCTCAACAATCAACTGTGACTTCTGTAGAGAAGTCCAGTGAACCCATCAAGAAAAGATGGGTTCACAAAAAGAACTAATGATTTTTGTGTGTGTGTAGGGCGATCGAAAGAAGAATATCTGGTATCTGGACAGCGCTGCTGGCTGGACAATGACCGGATGTAAGCCCCTACTGGAAGAGTTCACTGTCCAAGATGGACCGACAGTGACGTTTGGTAACGATCAATCTGGAAAGACTGAAGGATATGGTGTGCTCAATAATGGACAAGTCGAATTCAAAAGAGTTGCATTTGTGAATGGTTTGAAATACAACCTGATCAGTGTAAGCCAACTTTGTGATGATGGCTTCAGAGTTTTGTTCGATATTGCACAAGGCACCATATTTAACAAGGATTGGAAAGTGGTGATGATTGCACCAAGAAAGGGCAATGTGTACATCATGGATATGGAACCAGCTCCAAAAGAGCAATGTTTCTATACTAAAGCTGATGAGGACACCAACTAGCTATGGCATAAAAGGTTATCCCATCTAAACTTTAAAAACATTAACAAGTTGTCTCGCAAACAACTGGTTGATGGGATACCTCAAATTTCCTTCAATAAGGAAAAGCCATGTCCAGGGTGTGAGATGGGTAAGCAGAAGAGAGCCAGTTTTAAAACTAGGCAAAATTTTAGCATCACTGAACCTCTTCACATGCTACATATGGATCTTTTTGGTCCAGTGAATGTTCAAAGTAGAGCTGGAAAGAAGTACACTCTAGTTGTGGTTGATGAATTCACCAGATACTGCTGGGTGGTATTCATCAGATCCAAAAGTGATGCTCCTGCTGAAATCATCTCTCTTATCAAACGAATTAAGCTCAAGTATACTCGAAAAGTTTGTCAGTTGCGAAGTGATAATGGTACTGAATTCCAAAATAAGGTACTTGAAACATTTTGCAATGACACTGGCATCTCTCAAAACTTCTCATCAGTTCACTCTCCAGAGCAGAATGGAGTTGTGGAAAGAACGAATCGCACACTGATAGAAGCGGCCAGAAGTATGCTATCTGAATCTGGTCTTCCCACCAGTTTTTGGGCTGAGGCAGTTGCAACTGCTTGTCACACCCAAAACCGGTCAGTCTACATCAAGAGACATAAGAAGACTACCTATGAAGTACTCAGGAATCGTAAACCAAATATTGGATACTTTCATGTATTTGGTTGTCCAGTTTATATCTTGAACGATTCCAGTCAGCTTGGAAAGTTTGATGCAAAAGCTGATGAAGGGGTATTTTTAGGCTATTCAGATATTCGTAAGGCCTTTAGAGTTTATAATTATAGACTCCAAAAGGTTCATGAGACAATTCATGTCACATTCGATGAATCAACTGAAGCAATCAACAAGAGACCAAGCCTTGATATTTCTCCAGTCGTTCCAATTAATTTTGGTGAAACTGACCAAGTTCATCGGTCAGTTGTTTCGCCAGAAGATGCTTCCAGTTACAACAAACTGGAACCCGTTAAGAAGAAAAACACCTCCAGTGACACATCATTTTATCCCTCCATCAATTTCAACTTACCACAAGAATTGGTGATTGGATCTGATGTACGTGCCACTCCAATATTAGCACCAGTTCAAACATCTACTTCTCCAGTTTTTCATGAAATGCCTTCTAATGAGGAATTTCATGATGCTAATCGAGACCTCATTGACTCTGATGAGGATGTAGAAGTTGTTTAGACTGATCCTTCTCCAGATGCTGCTGCAACTGAAGAAGATCTCCAGGTGACTTGCACTGATATTGTAGTTCACCAGCCTAGTCAATACACTAGATGGACTCGAGCCCATCCAATTGAACAGATTGTGGGAGATCCAACTAGTGGGGTTCAGACTAGAAGAGCCACCAGTGAGCAATGCTTAAACGTCACCTTCTTATCTTTAATCGAACCAAAGAAGATTGACGAGGCTATGGCAGACCCAAGCTGGGTGGAAGCTATGCAAGAAGAGCTCCTCCAGTTTGAAAGGAACAATGTTTGGGAGCTTGTTCCTTATCCACCAGGGTTAAAGAAAGAACCCATTGGTACCAGATGGGTCTACCGAAACAAAATGGATGAAGATGGCCATGTTGTAAGAAACAAGGCCAGACTAGTTGCCCAGGGTTACTGTCAAGCAGAGGGCGTTGACTTTGATGAAACTTTTGCTCCAGTTGCAAGACTTGAAGCCATAAGAATATTTCTGGCTTATGCAGCCCATCTGCAGTTCAAGGTCTTCCAGATGGATGTCAAAAATGCGTTCCTTAATGGAACATTGGAAGAAGAAGTTTATGTTAAGCAGACTCCAGGTTTCATCGATGAGAAGCATCCTCATTGGGTTTATAGACTGAACAAAGCATTGTATGGTCTAAGACAAGCCCCAAGAGCCTGGTATGATACTTTAACTAAACATCTTCTTAAAAATGGCTTTCAAAGAGGTGCAATAGATAATACCTTGTTTATCTTGAAAGAAAGAGGTAATATCTTATTGGTACAAATTTATGTTGATGACATTATTTTTGGCTCAACTGATGATGCAATGTGTAAAAAGTTTTCTAAAATCATGTCATCTGAGTATGAGATGAGTTTAATGGGTGAATTAATATTTTTCTTAGGTCTTCAGATTAAGCAAACTGAAAATGGAATTTTCATAAACCAAGGAAAATATGTCAGAGATTTGTTAAGAAAATACAAATATGATTCAATCCCATCGAAAAACACACCTATTGCAGCACCATTGAATTTGGACTCTGACCCAACTGGCAAACCAGTTAACATAACTGACTATAGAGGTATGGTTGGTTCACTGATGTACTTAACTGTCAGTCAACCAGATATAATGTTTGCAACATGTTTATGTGCCAGGTTTCAGGCTAACCCTAAAGAATCATATTTGCAGGCTATAAAGCGTATCTTTAGATACCTGAAAGGGTGTCCTAATCTTGGTCTTTGGTACCCCAAAGGCTCAGGATTAGATCTAATGGGTTATTCAGATTCTGATCATGCAGGTTGTAAGATAGATAGAAAATCAACAACTGGTGGTTGTCATTTCCTTGGAGGAAAACTGGTAAGTTGGACCAGCAAGAAGCAGACTTCAGTCTCTATGTCCACTGCCGAGGCAGAGTACATTTCTGCGGCCAGTTGCTGTGCCCAGATTCTCTGGATCAAGAACCAGTTACTATATTATGGTCAAAAGTATACAAGGACCCCAATCTTTTGTGACAACACCAGTGCAATTGCTATATCTCACAACCCAGTGATGCACTCCAAAACAAAGCATATTGACATCAGGTATCATTTCATTCGTGATCATGTTATAAAAGGAGATATTGAAATTCATTTCATCCCCACTGACAAACAGTTAGCTGATATTTTTACTAAACCACTCGATGAGAAAACCTTTAAACATCTCGTCAGCGAACTGGGAATGTTAAATCCTTAACTGGAGCTTTCTTTGTTATTGAACGCGTCAGTGACACTGATGAAGTTCTCCAGTTGAGGAGGTCCAGATAATCTTTGCTCGCCAGGCTATCGAACGCCTTTGTGATACTATCTTGGCACTAATTGATTTATGGATCATCATTTTAGGGGGAAAGACTCAAAATAATTTTCTGACTAAAATTCGTTTTTGTTTGAAAATGCAACTGAAGAACTCTCCAGTTGGAAACTGGTACTGGACTGATCCTCCAGTGACCAGGTTCAGTCTTGTCTTGTTTTTATAACGTTATAAATACTTGGTCAATATGTGTGACACATGATGGTACTCGAGTGATTTA
This sequence comes from Erigeron breviscapus, assembly GCA_034093135.1. NCBI lineage: Eukaryota > Viridiplantae > Streptophyta > Magnoliopsida > Asterales > Asteraceae > Erigeron > Erigeron breviscapus. Next base: position 51,997,290 of record CM067168.1, on the reverse strand, counting down.
AACCACTTGGTATCGTGATCTGACGTGTTTGAAACCATTTTAGTACTTGACAACTGTTTGTATTGGGAAAACAAAAAGTGAGTGGGCGCGTGGGTAAGATAAGCCGTCGTAGCATTTAATGCTGACATGGAAGCATTTAATGTTTACATGGCAAATTATTATTTTATTTCAAAATTCAAACCAACCTTGTTGAAAATATCTACAAAAAGGATTTTGTTTATTAAAATATAATTTTGGTGTTTCATTGAGATCTTGAATCCTTTATAAATACCCTTATTTACTCCGAACTCATTTACTTCCTTCTCTTACATTCCTTCATTTACTTCCAATCATCAAAATTGCTTCATTCTTCTCTTTGCTTCATAAATCAAGAACCCTAAATCCCAAATTTCATTTTCATTTTTCTATGGCTCCTAGATCATCTCGTTCAAGAGATGTAAATCTCTTGACTGTTCCATATGCTCCTTCACCAGATGTCAAACCGGCATCTGGTGATGGCAAGCTTACGAGGATCTCAAGGGTCCGATACCCTTATTGGTAGAATCCAAAAGTTTTTGAAGGATTCTCCAATAGGACCCTCATTCTCTCTAAACTGACGCAAGTTGTTTCACAACTACTTGTGTGAGTTTTGGTACACTGCCAGTCTTTCTTCTGATTGTTCCTCCATCAGTTTCACTTTAAAGGATGGAACAATCCAGTGTATCTTGACCGCTGACGTATTGAGGGATGCCTTACGCCTCAATTACTGGAGAGAGGGTGAATCTCCAGTCGTCTTGCCCCCAAACATAAATTTTCGTCAAGTACTTCTTGAAATGGGACACAAAGAGTGCTTGGACAATGGGGTGCTGAAAACGAAAGGTGCGATGACCATGAAGGGCCTTACACCTTCATGGAGGTATTTTTTCATCCACCTGGTGGAGAGCATGGGTGGGAGTTCTGGTGGACTTGACCAGATTAACTCCTCATAAGCAGAAATGGCTTACTGCTTGTGGAACGGATTGAGAGTGGACTTTGCAGATATCCTGTATAGAAGCCTGGTCCAAAAGCTGAAGGGCACAAGGGGTGTGTGTATCCCCTTTTCAAGGTTCCTCTCTCTTTGTTTTAAGCATATTCTGGGCAGAGAAGCTTATAATAGTACAGATTCACCGTACACTGCTCCAGATATGCTAAGGAATTTAGACTCTCTAGTATCTGAAGCTGGAGAGGTCGAAATTTCTGAATGAATGCAACTGGCATTCGCTTCAACTGATGCACCTATTGAAGGTGAGTCAGAAAGGCAACTAGGCGGGCCTCAAAATAATGAGGGACCCTCCAGTTCGCCTAATGTTATGGTTGAGGATAGAGCAACCATAACTGAAGCAACTCCAATCACATCTATCCCTGGTGAAGATACTTCGGTATCTAATCCACCAACAGATGCACCCATCCAGGAAACTGGGGAAGGTCATCTGGAGACTGACCAGGAAACTGGTCAGCCCTCAGTTACATTCATGGATCTGGACATGGGTGTTAATGACGAGGAAATCCTTATTGAATCTTCGAATTCGGAAGGTACTGAAACAGACCTGGAGACCTTTGATTCTGCTGTACCAGATCAAAGCCCTTCATCTCCAGTCTCACTTCCAGACGCATCAATTTCACTTTCACCACCATAAGAAAATGTGCCTACTGATATATCTTTCCCAACATATACCGCTCCTTCACCAACTGGGATATTCTCATTTGCTCGAGAAATGCCCCCACCATCATCGCCGTTGTTCACACCTGAGCATTCTCAGCATGAACAACACTTCGATTTTCCAGTCCTTTCTTCATCCACCACTCCTATTATATCTTCAACTGCTGGTTTAACAACTGGGGAGACTTCCTTACGTTTGCCTCCTCCAGTTGCTCCAGTAGTAACTTCTGCTGGTCCAGTGACACCTTCTCCTTTGTCACTGGACAGTCAAGTTGTCTCACTTCAAGCCGATCTCCAAAACCTTCTAACCAGGGTGGAGGAGATTCAGAAGACATTTGACAAAAACACCAAGTCATTCTCCAGATACCACAAGGATCACCTGACAAACATCAAAGTGGTTGATCTGGGGATAAACAAGTTTTCATCTAATGAAGACTTGGTGTTTAAAAAGCTGAATGAGTTGGTCACTGGCTGCAACAATCTGGCTGGTACTCTAAAGGAAGCCTTTGACCTAACTCACTCCAAGATCACCAGTTCAATCTCCAATCTACTTGGCAACACCGTACGAACTTCTAAAGTGGATCTGAAGGAGATTGAAAGGCAGGTTAAGGAATTGATTGAAAAACCTGGCCTAGATATAACTGGACTTGGAGAGCAGTTGATGACTTCGGTTGGTCAGAAAATAGAGAATACGCTGGGTGCTAGAGAAGCACAATTGGTTGAAAGGGTGATATCTGAGATCACCAAGCTGGCCACTCCTCAGGTTGATCTGGCCCCATTCACCAGTGAGATCAACCAGTTGAGAGGCAGCATAGAGAGTTTGAACACCCAGGTATCTCTACATGCTGAATCTTTGGAGAAAGTGACCACTGAAGTAGAAAATCTGAAAAAGAAGGATGATGAGGTGAAAGAAAAGGTTGCCTCTGGGTTGGATGAAGACTCCAAGATCCTTAATGAATTAAAAGTTGGTCAAGAACAAGTTGTTGCAAATGTTTTGACCCAGTCAAAGGAGACCAACCACTTATGGAGGTCCTTCAGGATGATGTGTGGGATCTTTAAGGAGTGTAAGGACATGCAGTCATGGCAGCCTCTTGACCGGTTGCCATCACACCCCTCTGAATGGGAAGGAATTAGGGCAGGTCTAGATGCTGCCAAGGGGGAAAGAAGTGCAGTCCTTGCACCAGTTACACGCGGAAGGACTCCATCTGGAAGAGAATTGATTGTGGCTACCAATAGTGAAGTTGGTGAGCAAAGAGTTGGTGGATCTGGTGATGATGGTGATAGGGGGAATGTTGTTTTGGATAAGGGCAAAGGTTTAGCTGGTGATGCATCTGCCCAGCCGGCCACTGATGTAATGCTTGAAACTGGTAATGCTGATATACTTCCTCCAGTTTCAGATAGTGATAGCAGAAGACTGGCCAGACTTGGTGATGATATCAAAGAAAGAAAGAAAATGAAACAAAGAAACCAAGTTGAAGCCAGGGCACATCTTGAACAAATCAAGTTGCTTGATATGAGTGATGCCAATCTGTTGGGTATCACTAAGGAGGAGTATGTTAGGATTAAAAATGATCCTAGGATAGTTGACCAGTTGAAGGAAATGCTGGATGTTGAACTGGACAGATACTATCAAGAGGATGAAGCTGAATTCGATGCCAGAAGCTTAAACATTTCAGTGGAGAAGGCTAAAGAGATTAGGGCCAGTGGGATTCTTAAACGAATTGCCAATGTTAAGAAGGTTGTGAAGAGTGTATTGAATCCACCAAGAAGAAGGATTCCACAACCAAGAAGACCACTGACAAGAGATGCTGACCTTAGCACATTCGTTAAACCAACTGGCGAGGTATCAAATGAAGACATTAAGTCTGCTGTACTGGCTGCTGGTGCTGGGAGTATAAAAATTATAAATGAATCTGAAGCTAGAAGCTACTACTCCCAGATCATGTCAACCAGAAGACATAGTGGTACTATCAATAGTGTCAATGTAACAATCAAGCCAGGCACCAAAGTCTTTCAAGTCGAAGTTAATTATACCAGGGGGCCACTGGTTAAAACTGACAATCCTGGTGCTATGCAATATGGGTTCAGCGAATGGGTGGAGATGGTGAATGTGCTAGATGCGAAGGCACAAAAGAATAGGTTTGAGAAAGCATGGGTAAACTTTCTAAAGGGGAAAATTCAACATAAAGAAAATCTTGAGCAAAAGTTGAATATTGATCCTGAAGATACCCAGCCTATCTCTTCAGTTGCCAAGAGAAGAAGAACTGGCGAAGGGCCATCTCATTAAGTTCTTTCTTCAGTTATCTACTTGTGATTTGTATTTACATTCTGTAACTTGTATAAATTCCATTTCCTTGTATAAATGAAGTTACCAGTTTGTAATCACAAGGTAGATAATAGATTAAAATCTAACAAACCTAAAAGAAAAACCTAAGGCATTTATTGATCTATAAAAATGCCTTAGAAACTTAGATAGATTTAAATCGAACAAGTCTCTATAGTTCACACTTGTATAGATACAAGAACTAGAAAAGACTTAGACTATATTTCTAGACAAATAGGGGGAATTTGTTAGGACCAGTTCACCTGGTAAACTGGCCAGTCTCCAGTTGCATCTGGAGACCCAGTGGAACTGTCCAGTCTCCAGTTGCATCTGGAGACCCAGAAGATTTGTCGAGAAATATATTGAAGTCCAGTTGCACCGTACAGTTAACGCAACTGAAGACTTCCCCCAGTTGAGAACTGACCAAGTTGAAGAAGCATTCCAGTTGAAGTCGAAGACAACAAATGGAAGATAGAGAATGGCAATGGCAGCGAAGCCCAATTGACATTCTAGTCAGTTACAAACTGGAGACCATCAGTGGAAAGCCCTTACAAAGCTTTACACTGATTACGAGGAATTGACTTGTATGCTTTATGTACCTTTACCCGGATAATAAGCCTTATCTTATTATTTAAGTAATAAAAGGTACATAAAGGTGGTTGAGTAAAGTCACTTTAACATGCGACTTTACACTGCCTTTTAAGGAATTAAATGCTATTCCTTAAATGCTCCCAACCACATTTGTACGGCCAAAGTTAGCATCCTAATGTTAACTTTGCCTATAAATACAAGTCATTGCACAACCAAGAATATTACTTCTTCGAATACACTTCGATAGAAATCACTTTGCAAACCTGCAATATTCTTGGTGAACTTCTCTCAATCGCTAAAAGGAACATTTCACAACTTTAAGTGTTTCGATTGTCTTGAGAAATTCCGAGTGTAGATCAATTGTATTTCATAGGTTGTTAGGATATTTACATTCGTGTATTATCTTGGTTCCGCATCAATCTTGTAATTTGTTTAACTTCAATAAATAAATTACACATTGAAAATTACATATTGTCTCATCAAGTTATCTTACGAGTTATTTGTATTATTGCATTGTTCTTTACTTATTGTCATTTATATAAGTAATCTATCTAGAACTTGGTATATACACACTGCAACTGGTCGTCTCCAGTTCAGTGCATATATTGCAAAGTAACTCCACCATCGACATAGAGGTGTCTTCAGTAATACCATCTAACGAGTTGGGACTTACATTAACCAAACTATATATTGATATCACAAATGCTAATTCGTGCTAAAATCAGTTACGCATCAAATGATGAATAAGGATAATATAACTTAATATGGCATTCTCATATGATAACCTAAGATGCCAAACGAAACCACAAATGAAGGCAAGTTACCAAAATTCTAACAACTTATAACTACATGTATAATGAAAGTGACCTTTTATACCATCACTCTCTACAACCAAAAAGATACGAATATTAGCAATACACTTGGATTCCATAATTGATGACAATTTAATGATAGTGGCATTTCTAAGTGATGGCTTAAGATAGGAACTTATGTGTATTAGTCCTCTCGTAGGGATAGTCTTGGCTTGAAATGTGATTGAGGAATATGACGGATATATGATCAAGGAAGAGATAGATGGGAAGTACCCATTTTGGATAAGTGAATATAATATGCGGCATATCAAGGTGAGTCATAGCCCCCTTTCAAACTCTTTTATGTGTTTTACTTTCGGGGTGAAAAGCATGATAAATAAAATTGTTTTCTTTTATGAAATGATGCTTTGAAAGAATGATTATGATATGGGAATTATTGTATGTTCAACATGTTATATATTATATGATGAGCTTGAGTACTGTCAAACTATTTCACCTCGGTACACTACTATTAACTCTTCGAGAGGCCTGTAGTATGAGAGTTGCGCAACTAGGACTTGTCCCCTCACCCAACGAGTAACGGTGGGATGCTTGGTTTGTCTTTGTGGCGACCTTCATTGCCAGTCTGACCACGCGGTGCTCTAGCTACTATATCAGTGGTCATGCCACACCCCCTTCTATTATTGGTCGTCTCCATGGCACGACCCCTTTATTATTATTGCACATGATTGACGGCATGTGTTTCTTATTATCTTGGACATAACCGGTCTTAGTAGTGGCTCAAGCACAAACTCATCAAATTATGCCTTTGGCTAAATATTATTGATTATTACTTATGGTTGGATATTATGGATTGAACATACGGTTTGGGTATTGGACCTTGTATGGAATCTCGAAAGTTGTTGAAATTGGCGATATTGAAGTATTGATGACCGAATGGTTTTGGTATGATGAATGATTAATCGATCGATATATTTTTCTCTCACGATAAATGTGACAAATGAGAACTTTATAATTTACCATGGATTTTCAACTCTTTGAAATGACGTTATGGTATTTTGAAAACTTGATGGTTTGATTTGGGAATTTTTGTCGGTCATGTGGTTTGGGTGAATTGATATGAAATAGTATATTTTCTAAGTTTGTTTTGAAATGGATATGTAACGAGATTTACTTGCAAACATATGCACTCACCAACTACGTTTTCGTAGTTGACACTTTTTCTTCATGCTTTTTCAGGATTTAGCATTAGCTTTGAGGAATTGTATGCATCATGATTATTTGCATTGCACTTTGGAGTCAAAGATCAAACCTTGTGATGGGCAATGGAATCCGCCTTGATCATGGTAATATATCAACTCATGTATTTGTTATTTGTTTCGTGGACTTAATATCCAAGTATGGTGGACGCATTGTACTTGGAGATTGGTTTACATGCTTGTGCATTGTAAATTCTTTTATTAAATAAAGCTATGGTGAATGTTTATCTATTATCCTTTGTTTTGAATACTCGACTTTCTGTACATCTCATCGTTCCGCCTTAGTTGGGGTGTTACAGACGACATGTTTACATTTTGGATATAGATTTGTACTTTGTCTAACTATTAAAACTTGCATATCATAAGAACAGCTCTCGGCTGATTTTTGTAGTAGCAATTAGGGTTTTTTTAGGGTTAATTAGGGATGGATCGTGAATTCTCTGATACCAAGATAAACTTGGTAATTGTATTAGATTGTGTTATATTACGTTAAGGAATACAAGGGTATAAATAGAGTATACAATTACAGTCTACACCCTCTAATAATATAAGAATTAACATTTGTCTAATAGAAGATTTGGTTAGATGAAAAGCGATCTTTTTGTAGTAGCTTGCAAAGTAACGGTTACATTTATATTTTTAGAAATTTTGGTGTAATAAGGAAAGAATTTAGGGAATTAACCAATTTGGGTATGAAGTAATTAATGTAATTAGTCTTTTGTGTAAAAAGGTTCCATATTTGGCTTCTAACGGCTATCATTTTCTTCCTTAAGTTTAGTGTTGTTGTAAGGTTTATGTCGTACCTTAAATTTATGAATTTGCATTGGACGACATGTTTACATTTTGGATATAGATTTGTACTTTGTCTAACTATTAAAACTTGCATATCATAAGAACAGCTCTCGGCTGATTTTTGTAGTAGCAATTAGGGTTTTTTTAGGGTTAATTAGGGATGGATCGTGAATTCTCTGATACCAAGATAAACTTGGTAATTGTATTAGATTGTATTATATTACGTTAAGGAATACAAGGGTATAAATAGAGTATACAATTACAGTCTACACCCTCTAATAATATAAGAATTAACATTTGTCTAATAGAAGATTTGGTTAGATGAAAAGCGATCTTTTTGTAGTAGCAGTTAGGGTTTTTTTTAAGGTTAATTAGGGATGGATCGTGAATTCTCTGATACCTAGATAAACTTGGTAATTGTATTAGATTGTGTTATATTACGTTAAGGAATACAAGGGTATAAATAGAGTATACAATTACAGTCTACACCCTCTAATAATATAAGAATTAACATTTGTCTAATAGAAGATTTGGTTAGATGAAAAGCGATCTTTTTGTAGTAGCAATTAGGATATTTTTTTTAGGGTTAATTAGGGATGGATCGTGAATTGCTCTGATACCAAGATAAACTTGGTAATTGTATTAGATTGTGTTATATTACGTTAAGGAATACAAGGGTATAAATAGAGTATACAATTACAGTCTACACCCTCTAATAATATAAGAATTAACATTTGTCTAATAGAAGATTTGGTTAGATGAAAAGCGATCTTTTTGTAGTAGCAATTAGGATATTTTTTTTAGGGTTAATTAGGGATGGATCGTGAATTGCTCTGATACCAAGATAAACTTGGTAATTGTATTAGATTGTGTTATATTACGTTAAGGAATACAAGGGTATAAATAGAGTATACAATTACAGTCTACACCCTCTAATAATATAAGAATTAACATTTGTCTAATAGAAGATTTGGTTAGATGAAAAGCGATCTTTTTGTAGTAGCAATTAGGGTTTTTTTTTTAGGGTTAATTGAGGATGGATCGTGAATTGTTCTGATACCAAGATAAACTAGGTATTTGTATTAGATTGTGTTATATTAGGTTAAAGAACACAAGGGTATAAATAGAGTATACAATTACAGTCTACACCCTCTAATAATATAAGAATTAACATTTGTCTAATAGAAGATTTGGTTAGATGAAAAGCGATCTTTTTGTAGTAGCTTGCAAAGTAACGGTTACATTTATATTTTTAGAAATTTTGGTGTAATAAGGAAAGAATTTAGGGAATTAACCAATTTGGGTATGAAGTAATTAATGTAATTAGTCTTTTGTGTAAAAAGGTTCCATATTTGGCTTCTAACGGCTATCATTTTCTTCCTTAAGTTTAGTGTTGTTGTAAGGTTTATGTCTTACCTTAAATTTATGAATTTGCATCGGACAACATGTTTACATTTTGGATATAGATTTGTACTTTGTCTAACTATTAAAACTTGCATATCATAAGAACAACTCTCGGCTGATTTTTGTAGTAGCAATTAGGGTTTTTTTTTTAGGGTTAATTGAGGATGGATCGTGAATTGTTCTGATACCAAGATAAACTAGGTATTTGTATTAGATTGTGTTATATTAGGTTAAAGAACACAAGGGTATAAATAGAGTATACAATTACAGTCTACACCCTCTAATAATATAAGAATTAACATTTGTCTAATAGAAGATTTGGTTAGATGAAAAGCGATCTTTTTGTAGTAGCTTGCAAAGTAACGGCTACATTTATATTTTTAGAAATTTTGGTGTAATAAGGAAAGAATTTAGGGATATAATTTATGAATTTGCATTGGACGACATGTTTACATTTTGGATATAGATTTGTACTTTGTCTAACTATTAAAACTTGCATATCATAAGAACAGCTCTCGGCTGATTTTTGTAGTAGCTTGCAAAGTAACGGCTACATTTATATTTTTAGAAATTTTGGTGTAATAAGGAAACATTTTGGATATAGATTTGTACTTTGTCTAACTATTAAAACTTGCATATCATAAGAACAACTCTCGGCTGATTTTTGTAGTAGCAATTAGGGTTTTTTTTAGGGTTAATTAAGGATGGATCGTGAATTGCTCTGATACCAAGATAAACTTGGTAATTGTATTAGAATGTTTATATTACGTTAAGGAATACAAGGGTATAAATAGAGTATACAATTACAGTCTACACCCTCTAATAATATAAGAATTAACATTTGTCTAATAGAATATTTGATTACATGAAAAGCGATCTTTTTGTAGTAGCAATTAGGGTTTTTTTTAGGGTTAATTAGGGATGGATCGTGAATTGCTCTGATACCAAGATAAACTTGGTAATTGTATTAGAATGTTTATATTACGTTAAGGAATACAAGGGTATAAATAGAGTATACAATTACAGTCTACACCCTCTAATAATATAAGAATTAACATTTGTCTAATAGAATATTTGATTAGATGAAAGCGATCTTTTTGTAGTAGCATTTAGGGGTTTTTTTAGGGTTAATTAGGGATGGATCGTGAATTGCTCTGATACCAAGATAAACTTGGTAATTGTATTAGAATGTGTTATATTACGTTAAGGAATACAAGGGTATAAATAGAGTATACAATTACAGTCTACACCCTCTAATAATATAAGAATTAACATTTGTCTAATAGAAGATTTGGTTAGATGAAAAGCGATCTTTTTGTAGTAGCAATTAGGTTTTTTTTTAGGGTTAATTAGGGATGGATCATGAATTGCTCTGATACCAAGATAAACTTGGTAATTGTATTAGAATGTTTATATTACGTTAAGGAATACAAGGGTATAAATAGAGTATACAATTACAGTCTACACCCTCTAATAATATAAGAATTAACATTTGTCTAATAGAAGATTTGGTTAGATGAAAAGCGATCTTTTTGTAGTAGCTTGCAAAGTAACGGTTACATTTATATTTTTAGAAATTTTGGTGTAATAAGGAAAGAATTTAGGGAATTAACCAATTTGGGTATGAAGTAATTAATGTAACTAGTCTTTTGTGTAAAAAGGTTCCATATTTGGCTTCTAACGGCTATCATTTTCTTCCTTAAGTTTAGTGTTGTTGTAAGGTTTATGTCGTACCTTAAATTTATGAATTTGCATTGGACGACATGTTTACATTTTGGATATAGATTTGTAATTGTCTAACTATTAAAACTTGTGATACGTCCCAAGGTGTATCAATATACCAAAGTATATTGTACACAGAACAGTTGTAGAGGGGGGTGAATACAACTTTTCCTCGAACTTTTCAAACTTTTAAACAAAACATTTTAAGTCTCAGATTATATGTTAAACAAGTAAAGAACTGGAATCATTAAAACAGTAAAGCAAAAAATAGAGTGAAACATTCGTAGACACAGATTGTAATTTTCAAATGTAATCCTTTATTAAGAAATAATCTATACAAAGAATCAAAGTGAAATATGACTAACAGCTTGTGACCCTTTGAATCTTTTGGGTTCTTTTCAATCTGATATGAAGTTTATACAAGACAATTGAATTTCTACAGATACTTGCATATAATGAGGAAAACAAAGTATTACAACAAGGAATTATACCCCAATCATTTCTACAGTTTCTTGCTTAACCTCAAATGATGGGGCAACTCTTACATCCATTTTCCTATTTAACCCTTCATCTATAAGGAACTGCTCATACTCATTACCATCTTCATTATAAGTAGAACAGAATCTGTATAAGGTAAATAGGTGCATGGTAGGTACCTCTTTAAGCTCAGCAGTCCTTTGGAAAACAAGTTGCCCTCTTGCATTCACAAAATACATTCCATGCTCAGGATCAGTGATGTGCATTCCACTTTTTGCATTAGGCACACCAGCAGGCAGAGACAGATTGAGATGACTTAGAATCTTGTCAAGAGCTTCAGGAGCCAATTGTTCAAGCAGCTCTGAAGGGTTCAAGTTCTTGAGAAATTTTGTATGGACACCTTCAGGGCCATCAAGCTTGATGTGTCTTCTCCTTTTCTTTTTGAGAGGTTCCTCAGACTCATCTTCATCATCCATATCATATGCTTTAGGTCTTGGAAGGCCAGTGATATGAATCTTGTGTTTCACAATAATGGCAACTTCTTTTCAAGGGCCTCCAAGACTGTCTCTTTATGAATGCCAAGCATACCATAAACAATGTGGTGCAATTCAACCCATTCTGAGTAACCCAATTCAAACAACTTGTCAAGATCATGAGTTTCCCAGCTGTTTTCATAACCTTCTCTTGTAAATCTGATGCTGGGAATGGGTTGCCCTCTTCTTCTTTTCAAATTGACTTGGGTGATTGGCTCTGGATGCCTTCTATAATTTAGTCTTTCTTTTACTTTCCTTACTTCCAGAGCTTCCCACCCATCAAGAGCTTCTTTGCTTTTCTTGACATCTTGCAACTTTTGAGAGGGTTTAGAATGCACCACCACTTTCTTCTTTCCTTTCCCTTTGCCTACATTCTTCCTTTTGTAACCAATGGTTGCAAGGTTTTCTTCATTTTCTTTATTAAATGTCTCTTGCAGAACCTTGGCAACTTCAGGATCAGATTCTATTGCTGCCATTTTCTCCCTTTCCAGTCTGTCTTCCTTTATTATTTTGTATGCCTCCTTAACTGACATACTAAGAATAGGTGCTTGTTGAACAGCCAGCTCCCAATCTTTTTCTTCTTGAGTAAGAATCTTCACACTACTTGACCCAGCTTCAGTAGGCCTTTTCTTTATCATAAAATCAGTCAAGGTGGTTGAGTCTTCACTTGAAGAAGATTTTGCATTTGTTTCTTTGGGAGTTGTGTCAGCTTTTGGAGGACACAGCTTGCAATGGCACAGCCTGCACAGGGTCAGCTTGGGAAGACTTAACAACTTTAACACCATCTACATTTTCAACTCCAACTTCCATCCTTATATCTCCCATTTCCTTTTCAACTTCAGTTTCTTTTTCAACTCCATCATCCTTCCTTATATCTCCAATTTCCTTTTCAACTTCAGTTTCTTTTTCAACTCCATCATCCATCCTTATATCTCCAATTTCCTTTTCAACTTCAGTTTCTTTTTCAACTCCATCATCCTTCCTTATATCTCCCATTACAACATCAGTGGTCTCCCCCTCAATTGCACCACTCTCCTTCGCAGCTTCCTCATTCTTATTTCAAACATTTTCACCACCAGACTCAGACTCTGGTATTTTTATCTCTTCTTGTTCCTTCTCACCATCCACCCTAGAACCATACACAACCATTCTCCTATCATTGGCAGCCTCCTCAGCTCTAGCCTTCTCCTGTCTTACTTTCAGTCTATCAAAGTAATCAGCAATCTCCTTGTCAGCCTTTGCTTTTTGTCTTTCATATTCAAGTTCTCTTTCCTGCTCAATTTCAGCAGCACTCTTCTTGGTGGAACTCTTCTCCCCCTTTTTGTCATCATCAGCAGGGAAAGAGCTCACTGGAGTGGCAAAGAGTCCTTTCAAATCATGGCTGATCAAGTCAATCTTGATATTTGTAAGGCAGCAGGCTCTTCTAAGCTCAATATAGTCTTCATGGAGGAGTCCAATCTTTGTTTTGACACTCTTTGAGGCTACAATCAGATCATTCTTGAAATCTGCTTGAGACTTGTTTGCAGATTGAAGCTCAACAGTGACATCTCTTGTAAACTTGGTTGCTGCCTTCTCAATCTGACTCAGAGTACCCTTGTTCTTTTCCTTTTCTTCATTGATTGCTTTGGTAAGACCATCAAGGGACTCTGTCAGCTTGCTCTGGTTCTTCTGCATCAAGTCAACTGCCTTCAATACATTTTCTTTTAATGCAGTCTGTACTTGACTCAGTTTCTCCACCTTCTTATCCGTCAATTCCTAATCCTTTTAGATCTTTTCCAAGCATTTGGTCAGCTATAAGCTCTCAACCTTAGAGGTTGAAATGAACTCAGTGAGCTGACCCACCACATCTGAAAATGAGATAGTGGCAGCTTGGGAAGAACTTGCAGTTGGCTTAAAAGCCACTGACTCTAGAAAGAGCAGCCTGCAATCCTTAATAGCAGGGTCATTGGGCTCATATAAAGGGGGGTGGATGCTAAGGGAGTTTTGGTGAATTTGCTCATGAGAGTGAGTCTCATGAGTAGATTTGTCAGAAATGATGATGAGTTGATCAGCCTGAGAAAGATTGACGTTTAATTCAGGCTGAGGGCCAGTGGGAATGTGTTGATATTGATGTTGATCAAATCCTCCACTGGCATCTTCCATCAGAGCATCCCTTGAGGATGGATGGGCAAACTCATCATCGAATGAAGAATCACTTCCGGAGATAGTGATCTTGTTCTCATTGGCATTGTGAGGACCACCAATGGTTCCCTTTGCTGTACAAGGGGCTAACATGGCTGCCTTAAAGACATCCATGTAACCTACAGGATCCCTCTGTCCAAGGACAGATGCAGACACAGACCCTGCAGGTGTAATGTAAAGTGTAGATGATTGCCCTTCAACAGAGGTGTGTTGTTGCACCAAAGTATCCTTAGGGGGAATTATTGTGGCCTGTACCTCTCCTTGTGATATAAAAGAGGCATTGGCAGCCAGTGCAGACTCAGAGTGTAAGAATGAAGGAGTCTGATCAGCTTGGGGAGGAGAAGCAGTGTCACAAGTGCGTTCGATACTTCTCTCCTTTGGCTGATCATCCTCAGATTGTATGTGCATAGACTCTGACTCATTTTGGATTTGGGCTGGATCCATTATTGTCCCTTTAATGATATCATCAACTTTTTGGGAGGCTGATGATGGTGATATAGGTGCAGACACAGTATGACCTTGGGAGGAGGTCTTTGTTTCAATACCTTCATCCTGTTTAGAGGGTTGGGTAGAAGTAGTTGTTCTCTTTATCTAGTCTACACTCTTTTTGGAGAGTGCAGATGGGCGTGGCGATTTCGGCTTGTCAGCTTGGGTGACAGGGACAGCTTTGGAAAGTTCCTTAGCTTCCACTGCACCTTGGGGGACTTCTAATGGTTTTGAAGTTGCAATGTCAACCCCAGAAGCTGGCACAGATTTCCTTTGGGATCTTTTCTTTTTAGCACTGTGAGACACTAAGTCCTCAACAATGGGCCTTTTAGAAGCGGATTTTGAAAGTGTGGATGAGGGTGTGGCTAGGGTGGCTGATGTTTTGGCCAACCCTTCACCCTCTTTTGAAGGAGAAGAAGAATGAGTAGATTGAGAGGAGGTAGAAGGTTTAGAAACATGAGTACCTTGGTCCCCTGATTGGCAGATTAAGTGTCAGACTTAGATCGCGTCGAAGTAGGGACAGCTTCCTCAAGTTCTTCTTGTTCCCTCTCTCTTTGCCTGCAAAAATCAAGGTAAATCTGCATTGCTTGGGTCAGACCCTGCGCAGTTACCTTGGGACTGTTGAAAATGTTATTGTTAATGGACTTGCATTCCACAGTCTGACCAGTTGCCAGACTGTAATCACTGTCAAGTATTGCTTCAATGATAAGACCAAGAATCCTACCATAAGGTATGGTAAGGCTCTTTTTATTAACACGGTCAACCAAGTCCTTAAAAATTAAACCAGCAAAGTCTACTCTGGTCATAGTGACCATAGAATGAAAAATCTGCAACTCTAAGACATTAGGTTGATCAAAGCTGTCTGCCTTTACTTGTAAAGTTTTTGAGATTGTGCTCAACAAATAATTCCAAATACCATTTAAATATTTCATTTTTACTACTGAAGCCAATGGACCAGTATATCCAACCTCTTGTAAAATATTTTTGGCTTCAGTATGAGACACAACTCTTTCATAATCATCATCAGGCATATAGGACAGCTCAAATGCAGACCTAATCCTCTCATAAGAAATATATACCTTTTTCTTACCATTAAGGATTGTGCCATAGATTGCAGCATCTCCTTTCTTGTTCTGTCCCACATAACAGCTCGCCCAAAATTCACAAAGGAGATCTTGAAACACCCAATCTGGCTTCTCAATCATTACCTTGCCAAATGGATGATACCACAAGAAAGCCACCATTTCATCATATCCTTTTGCCCACGAAGGAGGATGAATATTGGCATAAACCAGACTGCCAATCTTGATTTTACCAGTATCAAGATCAGCCGGGACCACTACTACATCACTTCCCACCACATAAGGTGAAAGCTTATTAGCGCTTATTGGAGCTGGGTATAGACTTTCAGATTCAGATGAAGAATTAGAGTGAGAGTTATTAGCAGAAACAGATGATGAAGCCATTTGTAAATATAAAACAAAAGATTTTTAGAAGAAGAAATTTAAAGGTTTAATAAAACAGTTTTCAGATTGAGAGAGAAAGAGATTGATTTTTAGAGAAAATGAAAAAGTGATTTGGGATTTTAGGTTAAAATGAAAATATATACATTATTCTAAATAACCGTTTGAAAGAGAGAGAGAGAGAAAGAATATGATTGGAGAATGAATAAGTAGTGGGGGGTACTTTTTCAGTATCTGGCTGTAATCACCACACGTGTCACACTCCAATAGGATCAACAAGTAAACTAAATAAAATAATGTAAATAATAAAACGCACTGAGATATTTAATAACAAAAATCACCACGAAGCTGGGTCAGACTCAACTTACCCTCTTTTATTTGAAAATACACCAAGTATAAAAGGGTAGTCTGGGTCAGACACAGCTTACCCTCAAAATTGAGAAAATTTTAAAGGGGTCAGATTTGTTATTACTTAGCTCACTGCCTTTTACATATTAAGCATACCTAGCTTACTTATGAGATAGTTGAACCTTGATTCATCCAATGGCTTTGTAAACAAGTCAGCAAGCTGATTATCTGTTGGAATGAAGTGAAGTTCAACATCTTCTTTCATTACATGATCCCTGGTGAAATTATATCTTATATCAATGTGCTTGGTCCTTGAATGAAGCACAGGATTGTTAGAGATTGCTATGGCACTGATACTGTCACAAAAGATTGGAGTTTTTGATGCACTGACACCATAGTCTTGAAGCTGATATTGCATCCAAAGAACTTGAGAGCAATAACTCCCTGCAGCAACATACTCAGCTTCTGCAGTGGATATAGAAACTGAATGCTGCTTTTTGCTGGACCAGCTTACAAGTCTATAGCCAAGCAATTGACAAGCTCTTGATGTGCTTTTTCTATCAATCTTACATCCTGCAAAGTCAGAATCTGAATAGCCAATTAGATCAAATCCATAGTCTTTGGGATACCAAAGACCCAGATTGGGACTACCTTTAAGGTATCTAAAGATTCTCTTCACAGCTTTAAGATGTGATTCTTTAGGACTAGCTTGATATCTTGCACAAAGACATGTAGCAAACATAATATCAGGTCTACTAGCAGTTAAGTAAAGTAATGATCCTATCATACCCCTATAAGTTGTGGTGTCAACAGATTTCCATTTTTATCTTCACACAGCTTATCACCAGTTCCCATAGGAGTTTTCATAGGTGAGCAATCACTAAAACCAAATTTATTTAAGAGATCTTTAACATATTTTCCTTGGTTTATGAAAATTCCATTTTTGGTCTGTTTAACTTGTAAACCCAGAAAATAGTTTAGTTCTTCCATCATTAGTGGTGTAAACGAGACGATACAGCTCGCGAGCTACCCGAAATCGACTCATAAATTATTCGAAATCGACTCGGTTTGAGTCGAGTCGAGCTCGAGCTCGAGCTACTCGAGTATGTTTTCGAGCCGAGCTCGAGTATCAAAATAACGAGCTCGTGAAGCTCGCGAGCCTTATCGAGCTTCTTTAATATTACAATTTTACCCTTTATATGTAAATATTTAATTATAAATATAACTATTATTATCATTATTTATATAATTATTATAAATATATATCGAGTCGAGTCGAGTAAGCTCGATAGTGTCGTTTACTCGATCGAGCTCGAGTTCGAGCTTGGAAATAAAAACTCGATCGAGCTCGAGTCGAGTTTCGAGCTTCGAGTTCTGAGTCGAGTCGAGCTCGAGCCTGACACTGTATCGGCTCGACTCGGCTCGTTTACACCCCTACCCATCATGCTCATTTCATACTTTTTAGACATTAATTCAGAAAACCTTTTGCAAAGTCTTTCACTGCTAGACCCAAATATTATATCATCTACATAAATTTATACAAGCAGAATATCACCATTATACTTTCTCACAAACAAAGTCTTGTCAACATTACCTCTCTTGAATTTGTTAGCCAGAAGAAATTTAGACAAAGTATCATACCATGCCCTTGGAGCTTGCTTCAACCCATAGAGAGCTTTGTCAAGCTTGAATACATGGTCAGAAAACTTTGAACTTTCAAAACCTGGAGGCAGTTCGACATAGACTTCTTCTTCCAATTTTCCATTAAGAAATGCACTTTTCACATCCATTTGATAGACCTTGAAACCTTTGTGTGCAGAGAAAGCCAAGAACATTTTGATTGCTTCTAATCTTGCCATTGGTGCAAAGGTCTCATCATAATCAATTCCATCCACTTGTCTGTAACCAAGAGCTACCAATCTTGCTTTGTTTCTGGTCACCACTCCCCTTTCATCCATCTTATTTCTGTAGACCCGCTTGGTTCCAATCACAGTCTTGTGATGAGGTCTAGGAATAAGTTCCCAAACCTTGTTTCTTTCAAACTGTGTTAACTCATCTTGCATTGCATTTACCCAAGATGGATATGCCAGAGCTTCATCAATCTTGGTTGGCTCCATCTTACTCACAAAGTTCACAAACATGCAGAAATTGCCTGTTGCCTTTCTTCTTGTTTTAGCACCAGAAAGAGGATCACCAATGATTTGATTGATTGGATGACTCCTTGTCCACTTTGTTACATGAGTTGGATGATTTACAACTGGGACAATGGGCTAATTCAGATTAGAGGGTCCAGCATGATCAGCTTGTGGAGGAGGCTGATCAGCTTGGACAGGATTTGAGGAACTGAACCAGTTTGGGAGTCATTAGACGGATTTTGAACAATTACTTCAGTAGGAGTAGGATCAGCTTGCATGTTATCAAAGATTGGGACACCTTCTTCTTCTTCAAAGAGTTGATCCCCCTGGGTTTGAGCATTATCAGTTCCAACTAGTGGATTAGTTGGAGGCTCATTCTCAGGTACAGCCAGTTCTTCAAAATTGAAATCTTCTTCTTCAGGAGGAGAGCAATCTGGCTTAGAACAACCTTCATCAATGCTTACATTCACAGAGTTTTCAATTGTTTTGGTTCTTTTGTTGTAAACTCTGTAGGCCTTCATCATTGTTGCATATCCAAGTAGGATACCTTCATCTGCTTTCTCATCAAACTTACCAAGATGGTCTTTCTGATTTAGAATGTAACAAGGACTTCCAAACATTCTTAGGAAACCAATTTCTGGTTTTCTCCCCCTAAGAAGTTCATATGCAGTCTTCTGGTGTCTTTTCACAATAAGGGATCTGTTCTGGGTAAAGCAAGTTGTGTGAACTGCTTCAGCCCAGAAATGAGACTTGACATTGTTTTGAGCCATCATGGATCTGGCAGCTTCAATAAGAGTTCTGTTTCTTTTTCTGCAACACCATTTTGTTGAGGAGTTCTGGCAGCTGAGTAGACTTGTGAAATTCCCTTTTCACTGCAAAATGAATTAAGAGTGATATTTTTGAATTCAGTACCATTATCACTTCTTAGTTGCCTAACAGGCCTTTTGTAGAGAATTTCAGCTTGCTTGATGAAATGAATAATGCTATCAGCAGCTTCACTCTTGTGCTTGAGAAAGAAAACCCAGGTGTATCTTGAATATTCATCAACAATGACCAAGGAGTACCTCATTCCAGTGAATGAAGGAGTACTGATTGGTCCAAAGAGATCCATATGAAGCAAATCCAAACAATTATCAATGGTTGAGCATGTTTTAGACTTAAAAGTAGCTTTGTGTTGTTTGCCTTTCTCACAAGCACCACACAGCTTGTCCTTCTCATAATTTATCACAGGAAGACCAGACACCAACTCTTTCTTACACAGCTTGTTGATGTCTTTGAAATTCATATGAGACAACCTTTTATGCCACAACTAATTCAGCTCATCTTGAGTCTTTGACATGAAACACTTCTCTTGTAACAGTTGGTTTTCTCATGTCAAAAGAATACAAAGACTCATCCCTATTTGCAACAAGAACCACATTTCCTTCTAAATCAAGAACAATGCCCTTATCAGACCTGAATCTCACTTCATAGCCAGCATCACACAATTGACTCACACTAATCAAGTTGTGCTTCAAGCCATTCACATAAGAGACCCTTCTGAAAGTAAGGGGACCATTTGAAAGTATACCAAATCCTTCAGTCTTTCCTTGAGAGTCATCTCCAAAAGTAACATTAGGACCAGCGCGAATCCTAAAGCTACATAGCAGGGACTTACATCCGGTCATATGCTTGGAACACCCACTGTCCAAGTGCCAGGTATTATCATCATGACTGCCCTGCATTTATGATAAGAGATTAGTTCTTTTTGGGAACCCATCCAAAGATGGGTTCACCAGAGCTGACCATAGGGTCTGACTCAGACTGGGAAGTAGAACTTAAACTCTTATCACATTTGGACACCCATTGTTTCTTGATCTGTCCCTTACCAGATTTGAAATTCTTTTTAGCAACATTTAGAGTTTCCTTTTTAGCAAAACCTTTGCCTATTCCAGATTTCTTACATTCAGCTCTCAATTTTCTTTGATCAACAATTTTAGGATCTGACACATCTTTAAGAAAATTTGCATTGTTTGAAACCTCACCAGTTCTGGACTCAACATATTTTGAAATCATTTTGTCAGAGTCAGATTTGGTGTTATTTGAAACAGACTCAGATTTTGTTTGTGACTCATTTCCTTGAGAACCAGACTTCTCATTCTTTAAAAGCTTTATTTTCTCTTTAGGAACACTATGATCTCTAACCTTTCTTTTATTTTTCTTTGAATTTCCCTTGTTTGTTTTAGACATAGAATCTGACACAGATTGGGTAATGGTCAGTTTGGACAAGTCAAGACTTTCTTCAGGTTTTAACTCAACAACCTTATCTGCTTCAGATACAGCTTCAGCAATGGTTTGGCCAATGGTTTCAGGATCATTAAACCCAATACCAGATTTCTGAACCAACTTAATTGGTTTAGAATTCTTTCCTTTGGTTTGGACTTTGGGTGGTGAAGGAGGCTGATAACAAGGCTCCATAGCACATACTTCAGCAATGGCTATGGCTCTATCATAATCACCATCAAAAATAGCTTGGATCTGATGAGGTATTTGGTCATTTACACACTTAGCAGTTCTTTTAGAGCATATACACCATGATTCAGTAATATGCTTGACTTTCAAAAACTTTTCTTCTGCAGTTTTAGCTTCTTTAACCAAAATGGAGTTTAATTGTTTTTGAGCTTTAACTTCAGATTCCAGTTTTTCAATGGTGTGACTTTTAGAACTGACATCAAGTTTCAAAACATGTATTTCTTTTTTGAGTTCTTGATTAAAGTGTTTTTGTAAAAGAACCTCATCACCAAGTCTATTTAGTCTAGACAGTTTTCATTATCAGACAGATTGGAAAAAGAAGTTACCTCAGGTGGAGCAGTCTGACTGGTGGATGCCTGGTGAGCTGACTCAGATTGCTGTTGCATTTTAACAAGATCTTCAGCAAACTTTTGAGTAGCTTCTTTAGCCATGAAACACTTGGCATCCTTGTACAGCTCATCATCAGATGAAGTGGCACTTTCAGCCCAGTCTTTGGCTACCAGACTCTTCTCACTTTTGTTCACCTTCTCAGTCAGCTCAGCTACTTGTGCTTTCAAGGCTTTGTATTTTGTCTTGAGCTTTGAGTATTTTTCACTTCTTCCACCTTTGGCTGGCACAGCTTGAGAAGACTCTTGGATCTGCAATCACCAGCCATGTGTCCAGTCTTGCCACATTTGTAACAAGTGACTTTGGACATGTCAAATGGCTTCTTTGTCTTATCAGCTTGGCCACCTTTTCCTTTTCCTTTAAACCTACCAAAGGATCTCCTTCTGATCCTTTCAGCCAACATAGCTACCTCATTAGCTAGTTCATCACCATCAGATTCATCACATTCAGATTCAGCACAAACAGAGTTAGGATTAGAAATCACAGGAACTTCATCATTAACACAAGGAATGATCTCATTACTTATTGAGCTAGGGTGTTCAGTCATAGAAGCAACAAGTGCAGCAGCAGGCTGACTATAAGAATCACCCATAGCAATCAACTTTTCAGCCTCTGAACATTCTTGGTTATGGAGTAAACCAAAAAGTCCAGGGAGATCAAGATCATGATAAACAGAACTTAATTTAACAGAAGAAATATAGTTGTTCCATTTAGGTGGTAATGAATCAAGAAATTTACTCTTTAAAACCTCATTTTTCTTATTAATTCCAACAGCAGCTAAATCATTAACCAAAGCATTAAAGCGGGTATGAGTGTCAGTCAAGGATTCATTTCTCAAAGAGAAAAATCTCTCATACCTCCTGGTCAAAGTAGTTATTGTGGATTCCATGGAGGTAGAGCAACCCTCAAACATAACAGTCAATGTACCCCACATTTTCTTAGCAGTTGAACACATTTTAATAGAATGATAAAGGTCTTTGGGCACAGCTTGGACAATGAAATTTCTAGCCTTCACATCCAAGTTAGCCAACCTCCTATCCTCATCCCCCCAATCTGCCTTGTCCTTAACAATTGATTTGACTGTGGCAGGAATGGTTGGTTGACCTTCCCTGACCACAGCCTCAACCACAATGGTTTGTGTAGGAACATAAGGACCATCCGCAAGAATGTCAGGCATATTGTTATCGATGGATTCAAGGAACAAAGACATTCGACCTTTCCACCCACTGAAATCATCTTTATCAAACATGGGTGGTCTGGTTGAAGAACCATTATCAATATAAGATGACATAATGCTTTACTATAAAAGAAAATATGCAAGGATCAAGTCAAGTTAATTCTTAACCCCTGCTCTGATACCAATTGATACGTCCCAAGGTGTATCAATATACCAAAGTATATTGTACACAGAACAGTTGTAGAGGGGGGTGAATACAACTTTTCCTCGAACTTTACAAACTTTTAAACAAAACGTTTTAAGACTCAGATTATATATTAAACAAGTAAAGAACAGGAATCATTAAAACAGTAAAGCAAAAAATAGAGTGAAACATTCTTAGACACAGATTGTAATTTTCAAATGTAATCCTTTATTAAGAAATAATCTATACAAAGAATTACAGGGTTGTTGCGGAATAAAGATAGCCTATAGATATCTAAACAACCCTATGAAATGACAAACTACAATCAATAAGTTTCAGCTCAAGAGAATCAGCCCAAGCTGATCTCGTACAGACTAAGCTGTGTCTAAGAGCAGAGAAACTTGTGTGAAGAATGATTCTCAGGAAATGCCACACATATGCAATCAAGGAATGAGGCTTTTATAGGCAAAAGCCCTTCTTCTCTTGGTATCCAATTCTTCCACGTATTCTTTTTTCAATGGTTGATGAAGGAATAATCAATCGTGCCTTTCATGGTACTTGTGGTCCCCCACGTACAGCTGACATATGCAATCAAGGAATGAGGCTTTTATAGGCAAAAGCCCTTCTTCTCTTGGTATCCAATTCTTCCACGTATTCTTTTTTCAATGGTTGATGAAGGAATAATCAATCGTGCCTTTCATGGTACTTGTGGTCCCCCACGTACAGCTGCACATTCTTCATCGTCCAATAAGAGTATGGACACGCATATGTATATCTAACCACCAACCTGGATCCTAGGATTCTTCCTAGTCACATCATTTGTCCTTATCTTCAATCCAGGTTGTTATCTTCACTTGATTGTCAGACACAGATTGGGCGGTTTGTCAAGGCACCAATCTGTCTAAGTGTTTCCAAGCTGACTGCTAATCCCAAGTTGCCTTCCACTACCAGCTTGGTCTTCTATCTTCAATCCTCCTCTTCGACTTGGATTGAATGCTATGACAATGTTGATGCAGCTTGAATAACACTTGCTTCCATAAGATATAACATTACAAAGTATGAAGCCTGATTTGGGTCAGAAATGGATCGCAAGCTATGTCAGCTTAGTCTGACCCAGATCAGATTACAAGAACCAAAAGATTACCAAGTATTTATAGGTCAGATTTGTCATCACCAAATTTACAAACCATAATCAATGAACATTGGGACTCAACAACTTGCATATCATAAGAACAGCTCTCGGCTGATTTTTGTAGTAGCAATTAGGGTTTTTTTAGGGTTAATTAGGGATGGATCGTGAATTGCTCTGATACCAAGATAAACTTGGTAATTGTATTAGAATGTGTTATATTACGTTAAGGAATACAAGGGTATAAATAGAGTATACAATTACAGTCTACACCCTCTAATAATATAAGAATTAACATTTGTCTAATAGAAGATTTGGTTAGATGAAAAGCGATCTTTTTCCATATTTGGCTTCTAACGGCTATCATTTTCTTCCTTAAGTTTAGTGTTGTTGTAAGGTTTATGTCGTACCTTAAATTTATGAATTTGCATTGGACGACATGTTTACATTTTGGATATAGATTTGTACTTTGTCTAACTATTAAAACTTGCATATCATAAGAACAGCTCTCGGCTGATTTTTGTAGTAGCATTTAGTAGCACTCACATTTCATAAACAATTTCGAATAACTATCAAGAAAAAAAATAATGTTTGGGTAACCTCACTAAATGACAATTGATGAATAAAATACATCCCGTGAATTTTGGGGATTTTTATAACTATGATGTGTAAAGATGGGATATTGTATTTGAAATGAACGAGTGTTAGATATATATTATGAACGATATGTAATGGTATAACGATTGATCACGAAAATATATCTATACAAATAAATGAATAAATGTTATTATTGCCTAAAGAATAAGTATAAGTCAAATAACTATAATTAATGTTAAAAAAAACTATAATTACGCCTACTTTATTTATTAAGTTGAGCATCTTTATATAAGGGCGCACGGTTGACCCATTATTAATAAATAAACTATAACTACATCTAAATTATTAAGTTAAAAAATAAACTATAATTATGTCACAAATCTTAATGCACTTTGGGTTGTGGTGTTTGAATAATATTTATAATCCTGTCTCTTTTTCCGATTGGACGAAACCGGGTTTCCTTAAATCTGGTATTTGGCATGCTATTAATGTGGTTGTTGCTGATCTTGATCGGCCTAATATTATTCCATTGCATGCTATATCGTAAAAAGTTGGCAAAGGCGATAATACGCTCTTTTGGGATGACGTGTGGACTGGAGATGTTAGTTTGGCTTCTAGATTTCTCCGTTTATTCAATATTGAACAAAACAAAAAAGCTTTGGTTATGGAGCGTTGGAATAATTTTACGTTTGTGCCTAGTTGGAGAAGGGATATAAGGAGTGGGGTTGAGAATTGCGAACTGTCTGACCTTATGTCCATATTGAAGAATATTGAGTTACGCGATATTCCGGATACTTGGGTGTTCTCGGTTTCTAATATGACCGAATTTGTGGTGAGAGGTGTTCGTATAATCATTGATGATATTGTCCTTCCCAACAGCCCCTTGGTTACTAGATGTAATAGATTTGTGTCGCCCGTAAGGTAATATTCATGCTTGGAGAGTTCTTTTGAATAAAATTCTCGGTTTCTAATTTGGCTTCAAAAGGAATTGATATCCCTTCTATCCTTTGCCCTTTGTGTGCTCAAAATGTTGAATGTTGTGATCATATTTACGGTAATTGTGACTTATGAGATTGCTACTTATTAGAGTTTGCTCGCTAGTTTCACATTGGCTTCAAATCTCTCCTATCACTTCTCAGTGACCACATGAAACTTTAATGAGCATTGATTATATGAGTTTCGTCGGACAAAAAGCGCATAGTTGAACTAATTGTGTTTTGCGGGTGGTGGTCAATTTGGAAACATCGTAATGACGAGGTTTTTTCTCCCGGGATTCAACGCAAAGAGTTGTTGTTTGACCTCATTGTTGCTCAGTCTTACTTCTGGTACTCTAATAGGTGCAAAAAGAATCGGATATCGTGGA
This sequence comes from Erigeron breviscapus, assembly GCA_034093135.1. Classification (NCBI taxonomy): domain Eukaryota; kingdom Viridiplantae; phylum Streptophyta; class Magnoliopsida; order Asterales; family Asteraceae; genus Erigeron; species Erigeron breviscapus. Next base: position 51,971,738 of record CM067168.1, on the reverse strand, counting down.
CGGAGTGGCTTAAAAATCCTCTTTGTTTTACTTTCGTTCCTTGAGGCTTATATGGATTGCATCAAAAACACCACGAGTGAAAACCGGTGGCTCGGCCTTCGTTGGTGAGGTTTTTCTCGTGTCTTGGGTCACTGTAATTGGCACGAGTTTTTTTCACTCTTTTTATCCTCACAGTTCAAGCCTTGGGAAGTATCTAGATGTTGTTGTTCGTGTTTGTTGGCTCCTAGATAACGTGATTGCCTTTGTAACTATATTGTAATTACTCTTGTACTTTGGGTTTCTAGTACTTTGCTTAACTCTTTTCTATATATATATTATACTTTTTCGTTCTAAAAAAAAACTAGATGAAGAAAAGGTTGACCCGTTAATAAATTAAAAAACTTGGGGTGCTTGTTAGGGGTTTTTTTCACAATGTGGTTTCTTACTGAGGGGTCTCAGGTTTGAATGCTGCCACATGCAAATATGTGAGGAGGCAGGCCGGTCTATAGGGTGGACAAAGTGGGCGACGGATCGAGTCCCGTTTTTTTAGGGGGCCCGATTTTTTTTTTAAATGTTATATATATATAAAATTAAAACTTTTATCGTCTTATAAAGGGGAAAAAAAGTCTAAGCAGTCATAATAATTGAAGTCAAGCGGTGCTCTCATTCTGTCAAAGTGATCACAAATTGTCCTTGTCCCCACCTTTCTTTTAATTAGCAGGTGATACTTTTCTCTTTGTTTTTATTTTATGTAGATAACGATTAATTGCAAACTTTTATTTTATGATTTTGCATTTTTTTTAGTTTCTTGAAGAATAACTTTTGCTATGTTTATTGATATAACATTTATCGTCGTTTTTAAAGATTAGCTTATATAATATAAACTCGTTGTTCAAAATATATATATATATAATTTGTTGCGCTTAGCCTATGGGCCTTTTTTGGCGCTCGGCCAACACCTATAAATCTTCAGGGACGGCCCTGGTTACGAACCTGTACCCATTAACACATGGAGAGCAAATTCTTTAGGGCATTGTCAGGAGTCGAACCAGCGTGGCTATTTATCTGTTGTTGTAAAAAAAAAAGGTTTGACAACCTGAATGGTTGAACTCGTGGCAAGTTTTATGATTATTAAGGGCCAATATTTAGTTTTATTAACTTTTAAGTTTTAGTAATGTATAATCTTTAGCACATAATATACAAGTTTATATCATAATTTTATTTTCTAACTACCACATATAAAGAATTTATTACTTACTTTTTAAACTTTTAAACTTCAACAATATACAATCTTCAATACATCGTTTTAAAGACATCAATTATCACTTAGATTCATTTAATCTAACTATATATAACTAGTTAACTAACTACATAATTATAACTACATATGTATTTTATAATTTCTTTTTGCTACATTTTTTGAAATACACCATAAGTTTTTGTAACTCATACACAAAAAATAAGTTTAATTAGTAAATCTACACAACCTTTTAAAACCAATTAAGTTGTATGAAAAAATTGTAACATCTTTTATTCTCTTGGAATAATAACCTATTTAATATCTAAATTATTAAGTTGTTAAAACAAATTAATATTACAAAGTATGAAAAATTGATACTGCTTTTATTATCTCAATTAAGAGTGAGTTTGTAAAACATATCATCTTATATTTACCATCATAATTATAGATATTTTCAACCCTGCCGACATAACGTGAATAGCAGTGTGGGCTCTAAAGAATTTTAGGTCTAGGACGAGCCGAAAAAAAGCCCTAGTCTAGAGCGAAAATTTGACCGGACAACCTAAGAACCAATATATGTATGTACATAACATCTTATTCATCAAATCAGAATGTTTATTAATTATTGAATGTAACGATACTGTAGATAACATATAATATATATTATATAATATATTATTATATAATTTATATATTATATATAGTCATATGCCCGCGCGATGCTGCGGTGATGTAGTGATGGCGGCGACGGCGACGGGTGGTGGCGGCAACGGTTGGTGTTGTCGGCGGTGGCGGTTATTAATGTAAAAGTAATTGATATAAAAGGAGGTTGTTTAGTTATATTAAGGGTTGAGAGATGTATGTTGTAAAATAATTTCATTAAAGATATTATAGGTATATTAGGTTGATATTCAAACTAATGGATAAAAGAGAGGGGTAATTTGGGTAGATCAAGTTCTTTTTTGAGAAAATGAGAGGGGGTAAATGCTTTATAAGGTATATAGCCAAATGTCGCGCGGTGCGGCGGTGAGATGGTGGGGTGATAGGTCAAAGAGTGTGATAGGTTATAGGAGGTGATCGATCATAGGGGTGATAGGTCATAGGGTGATCGGTGATGGAGTGATCTACTTGACGGGCTCCGCCCTCGGATTTAAAAATTCGTCGAAAGTATATCGAATGAAATCTCTAATGAAAGAGCATGAAATTTTAAGAACACCCATATAATTTTTATAATTTATCGATGTACGGTTTTTGAGATAAAAGATTTTGAATGAATTAGAGGAATAAAATGATTTATGGAGGAGAGAGAAAAAATGAGTGGTTGAGATTTGAGAAGAGAGAGAAAAATGAATGGTTGAGATTTAAGGGTATTATAGGTATATTAGGTGATATATTCAAATAATGGATAAAAGAGAGAGGTAATTTGGGTAGATCAAGTTCTTTTTTGAGAAAATGAGATAAGGTTGATATCATATATTTTATACATATTTATTTTACGCGATATCATTTCTTTTATTTATTTTATGTTTGTATTATTGTCATTTTTATAGACTTTTATACTTAATATGTGAATTATTTGATTATAGGTCTATATGATGAAAGATGACGGAATTGTGTTGAATAAAGATTATTTTGAAGAAATGAAGATTGAGAAAAAGAAGAAAAATAATGACAATAATATTTATGTCTTGTATAATATAAATTAGAAGACATGAACTACAAATACAACACATGGAGATAATTTTTGGGACAGCCACTTTATCTTGGACGTGGCCATCGAGTTCTTGGCAAAACTCAGAGAAATGATAAATTGACCTAAATAGATTAACCTAATAATAGGCCTAACTGTAGCATAATGACATCTGTCCCAAATTTTAAATTCCAAAATTCTCCTACATACCTGTCAAAAAAAAATATTCTCCTACATTAATTTCCTCGTTGGTTCATTAATCCATTTTAACTCTTTTCTGATCTGTTAGAATATAAACATATAAACATACATATAATCACGAGTATGCGCAACGGAAGAATCGAATATGTAATCACATTAATTAACAAAGAGAGAATCGAAACGTGTACCTTATGCAAAGCTTCCAATAAAATAAATAATAATAAGATTATTATTATTATAGGGTTTAAAGTAAAACCCCTCTACGATCGCACACTAGACACCCCTATACCGTATGCTAGTACCTTAATCACGATCTCACAAACCCGTTGTGATTATCTCCCTAATATCGAAACCCTTATGAACCAAAACCAATTTGTTGTAGTCTAACAAATCAAAACCCAATTAATGCTAGGCATTAATTATATGTATATATGATTCATATATATGTTCGAATGGCATAGAAAAAGAACCGAAAATCACAAAACCCAAAAACCCCTTTGTGTTGTGAGGATTCGGCCGAAGCCAAGAAGAGAGGAGAGGAGAGAGTTTTTCACAAGTAAATGTGTTGTGAAAGAATGAATAAAACCCTTAAGCCTAGCCAAGGTTGTAAATAACGCTCGGCGGTCACTCGGCGGTCGACCACCTTTAAGGTTAAATCTCATTTCGCGGAGTTATAACGGAGACTATAAAATATAAAGGAATTTATATAAAAAATATATATATTAGCAATATTCTAACAAAATTAGTCAAAAAAGATGTCTTTTGACCGTTATTTGACCGTTAAATCCGTTATTTGACCGTTAAATTCCGTTATTTGACCGTTAAATCCGTTATCTTTATTGACTCAGACCTTTAAATTTACCCTCCAACCCCCTTAACGTAACGCTGGACCTCCGTTACCGTTATAACGGCCGTTAAGGCCGTTATTTACAACACTGAGCCTAACCCTCTATTTATAGGCTTAATTAGGAGGGTTTTAAACTTGATGGGCAAGTAATCCTAAGGCCTCAAGGACTCTAGAATTTTCGGCCCTATGGAGTGGAATTGGGAACCAACTCTAATTCCTAATTTCACTCCAACACCTCCTCTTTAATTAATTTAACATAATTAAATCTTTAATATAGTTTAATTAATCATTTCGTGATTATATTAATTCATATCAAGGTTGTAAATAACGCTCGGCGGTCACTCGGCGGTCGACCACCTTTAAGGTTAAATCTCATTTCGCGGAGTTATAACGGCGTTATAACGGAGACTATAAAATATAAAGGAATTTATATAAAAAATATATATATTAGCAATATCCTAACAAAATTAGTCAAAAAGGATGTCTTTTGACCGTTTGACCGTTAAGCTCCGTTAAATCCGTTATTTGACCGTTAAATCCCGTTATTTGACCGTTAAATCCGTTATAATCCGTTAACGGCCGTTAAATCCGTTATTGACTCAGACCTTTAAATTTACCCTCCAACCCACTTAACGAAACGCTGGACCTCCGTTACCGTTATAACGGCCGTTAAGGCAGTTATTTACAACACTGATTAATATATTACTTTAATATACTAATTAATAATATAGAGTTACCGTGTCATTTCGTGTGACCCCGTAGGCTTAAATTATTTCCGGACATGCGTTTATTTAACGTGATCACATACCAACAGCTCCCACTTGAGCATGTTATATAAAGGCAATAACATTGGTTAGCGTCTAGCAACACGCCAATGCTCCCGGAAATATTTAAGTATACTTCTTAAAGTATCATTTGAAATGATTTAGTCTTTATTATCCCTTTGTTTCAGATACCCTTTTTAATTATGAATATGGATCAATGTCATTTCATAATTTAACGATTATGTTTCTCATTTCTACAATTAATCAAGATTACCAAATTAGTCAAGACCTCCTCTTGAGTTCATTTGGGTATGGCCATACAAACATCTTAATTAATCAATGAGGGCGCCAAATGGTATCATACTTCAATTGCAAATTGAAGGAACAAATCCTATATTGACTACACGTGTTAGTCATGTCGTTTCACTACATTTCTGAAAATAGCCCTTTATTACTACCTTGTTCAGGACAGTTAGAACTATATCAAGAAAATGCAATCCACACATGCATAACCTGCTTGTATCTCAAGTCTAAGGATAAATAAAGTAACCATTTCACGAATTTCACTTAATGACGTTGATCCATAAAATGACAATTCGTTAAATGGGGTAAGTCCGATATTCATCTCTTTGAATACCATGTGAGTTTGGCAGACCATCTACAAATATTCCCTTAAATATTTCAACCAATCTCTCACATTTGTCTTAGTTTAACTATATTCTCATATAGTTAATCGACAATGGACGTTTAGAATATTTTAAAATATTCATGGATTTAAACATGCAAATATAGGACACAATCATTATGAAATGAAAACACTCATACCAAGTATATGAATTCATTTATTGAAATAATAATTGTTTAACCGTCCCATTATCCAAATACCAATCACAGATTTACATGAGATAACTAGCTAATTTAAGACCTCTGCCCTTGGCATGCTTATTGAGCTTTCCTTTGACAATGCCTTTCTAAAAGGATCTGCTAAGTTATAATCTGTGTGAACTTTGAGTATCTTCATTTCTCCTAGTTCGATTTGTTCACGTGCAAAGTGATATCGTCAAGGATAATGTCTGGCACCTTTCTGAACTTCGGGTTCATTGGCAATGATAATAACTCCCTTATTATCACAGTACAGATCCATAGGTGTGTTATTTGAGGATCATCACGTTATAATCCAAAAATAAACTTTCTAATCCAGACAACTTTCATGGCGTCTTCTCTGAGGCGACAATATACTCAGACTCTGTCACATATATAGCAAATGTGGTTTGCTTTTAGCTCATAGCATTCTACCGTGTCTTCATTTTAAAATGAAGACGTATCCCGACTTTATCAGTCTGAAATCCAATATCACAGTATCTATTCACTTTTGAATTCTACATCGGGATTTCCTCCATACACCAAAAATAATTCTTTAGTAGCTAGCATGTACTTAAGAATATTCTTCACAGCAGTCCAATGATCCTCTCCGGGATTTTGCTGATAGCGGCTAACTATATTTTGTGCGAACGCAACATCAGGTCTAGTGCATCTTACCGCATACATGATAGATCCCACAGCCGAAGCATAAGGAATTCTTTGCATACGCTCCACCTCTTCAGGTATAGAAGCACCGTTCTTGCTAGATAAATTAAGTCCTTCTTGCATTGGTATATAACCACGCTTAGAATTCTCCATCTTGAATCTCTTCAAGATCTTATCTCTATAAGCACTTTGACTTAATTCAATCACCCGTTTACTTCTATCTCTATAGATCTTTGATTCCAAGTATGAATGTTGCTTTACCCAAGTAACATTACTCCCACTAGCTTTGCGATATACACATGGCACATAAGGATTTTAAGCAAAATCAAACCTCTTGATTTCCTCATCAAACCTTTTATTCCAACTCCTTGATGCTTGCTTTAGTCCATAAATGGACCTATGAAGCTTGCACACTTTGTTGGGATATTTTAGATCGACAAAACCTTATACTTGAACCATATAGACTTCCTTGTCTAGATAACCATTCAAGAAATCGGTTTTGACATCCATTTGCCATATCTCATAGTCATAGTACGCTGCTATGGCTAAGATGATCCTAATAGCTCTTATGTCCGCAACGGGAGAAAAGGTCTCCTTATAGTCAACTCCATAAAGTTGAGTATAGCCTTTTGCCACAAGACGAGCTTTATAGGTGTGTACATTTCCATCCATGTCGATCTTCTTCTTGAAGATCCATTTACACCCAACGGTTCTACCATTTGGTGGAAGATCAACCAAACTCCAAACTTGATTATCTTTCATGGATTTCATTTTCACATTCGCAGCTTCAAGCCATTTGTCAGATTCCGGATCTGATAATGCAGCTTTGAAATTTGGAGGTTCATTTAAGTCTCCTAATACGTGTTCTTCAGATTCAACCATAAGATTTAATCTTTCTCGAGCACGTATTGTCCTTGAGGACCTACGAATTGGAGTCGCTTCATCTTCAACTTGAAGTTCATCTTGAGATTCATCTCTTTGAACATTCCCCCCCCCCCAAGTTGATGATTGCTAGTATTTTCAGAAGTTGACACATCTTCTACTTGAGCCTCATCAAGTTCAACAATCCTCCCACTGTCTTCTTGAGATATGAGTTTCCTTTCAAGGAACTCAGCAAATCGAGATACCTTAACAGTGTTTCTGGTAGGAAAGTAGAAGTAGTAACCCATTGTTTCCTTTGGGTATCCTACGAAGATGTACTTAACAGATCTAGACTCAAGTTTGTCAGGCGTATCTCGTTTCACGAGTGCCTCACATCCCCAGACCTTTAAGTAAGACAATTTGGGAACACTCCCATGCCACAATTCATGCGGTGTCTTGTCAACCTTCTTGGTTGGAACCATATTGAGAATGCATGCAGCAATCTCTAGAGCATAATCCCAAAATGAAATGGGAGAGTTGTAACGTTTATCATTTAATCTAACCATGTTCAACAAGGTTCGATTTCTCCTTTCTAATATACTATTATATATAGGAGTAAGCTTGTTGGATAAATCCTTAAGCTTTTTAGATAATCCTTAAACTTTTGGCTTAAGTATTTTCCACCTTGATTCGAACGAAAAATCTTGATGGTTTTACCGAGTTGATTTCCTACTTCATTTTTAAACTCTTTGAATATTTCGAAGACTTCATGTTTATGTTTAAGCTAGTAAACATAACCATAATGACTGAAATCATTCATAAAAATGATGAAGCAACTACCACCTTTCTTGACATAAGTTTAAATGGGCCACATACATCGGTATGTATTAGTCCAAGTAGTTCCTTAGACCTTTCCGGTTTTATGCGGAAAAGGTATTCTTGTCATCTTGCCGAAAACACAAGACATGCATTTATCAAATGATTCATCATTTGTTAGATCCCTTCATTTTGAAGTCTTAAAAAAATGCTTTTCTTGTTAATCGACAATTCCAAAACACATGCATTTATCAAATGATTCATCATTTGTTAGATCCCTTCATTTTGAAGTCTTAAAAAAATGCTTTTCTTGTTAATCGACAATTCCAAAACACATGCATTTATCAAATGATTCATCATTTGTTAGATCCCTTCATTTTGAAGTCTTAAAAAAATGCTTTTCTTGTTAATCGACAATTCCAAAACACATGCATTTATCAAATGATTCATCATTTGTTAGATCCCTTCATTTTGAAGTCTTAAAAAAATGCTTTTCTTGTTAATCGACAATTCCAAAACACATGCATTTATCAAATGATTCATCATTTGTTAGATCCCTTCATTTTGAAGTCTTAAAAAAATGCTTTTCTTGTTAATCGACAATTCCAAAACACATGCATTTATCAAATGATTCATCATTTGTTAGATCCCTTCATTTTGAAGTCTTAAAAAAATGCTTTTCTTGTTAATCGACAATTCCAAAACACATGCATTTATCAAATGATTCATCATTTGTTAGATCCCTTCATTTTGAAGTCTTAAAAAAATGCTTTTCTTGTTAATCGACAATTCCAAAACACATGCATTTATCAAATGATTCATCATTTGTTAGATCCCTTCATTTTGAAGTCTTAAAAAAATGCTTTTCTTGTTAATCGACAATTCCAAAACACACATTTATCAAATGATCCATCATTTTGATTATAAGATCCCTTCATATTGAAGTCTTTCAATGTGTTTCTTGCCAATATAATGTCAAAAACACGCATTTATCAAATGATTCATCATTCGATTGTAAGATCCCTTCACATCGAAGACTTTCATTGCGTTTCTTGACAAAATAAACAAGATGACAATGTCAAAGATAGGTAGAGTCCAAGTTAGACTTCACCCTTTTGCTATTGAATTATCCTTTAAATCTCATCAATTCTCATAATTCAATTTAGAAGATACTTGAAGAAATGGTTAAACCAGCTTGCTTCTTCTTCTAGTTCAACTCAGCTAGATACTTACCAAAGTTCTTGCCCTTAGCTTACGGTTGTTTTGCTTTCCGAACCTTTCCCCCCTTGATCATTAGAACTTGGGGTGTAGCAGATTTCTTTGGAAACCTTTTCTCATACTCAATCAACATAGCATGAAGTTCAGCTATGGTTTTACTCATGCTATGCATATTATAATTGCACACAAACTCCTCAAAATCCCATAAAAGAGACTTTAGGATTATGCCAATAGTAATAGGCGAAGGATAAGCATAGTTCAACCTTTCCAATTTCTCAAAGTACCTCTTTATCTTGAGTACATGAGGATTAACCGGTGTTCCATACTCGTTTTTCAAGTCATGAAGTGTTTCACAAGTTCAACCAACTCCACTCCAGCTTGCTTTTTGTACAAAGACTTGAGCTCTTTAATCATATCAAGAGGAAAATAATTTTCAAATTGCTTTTGAAGTTCAGGAACCATACTCCCTAACATCAAACAAGCAACCTCATTGTGTCTATCGTACTGAGCAGCGTATGCAACCAACTCTCAAGTTGTAGCATTAGCTTCCGGAACAACGGGTGTCTGCTCTTCAAGGACTTGATATTTCTTCTCTGCTCTTAGAACTATTCTTAGCTGACGAAAACAGTCATTGAAGTTTGGTCCAGAAAGTTTTTCTCTTTCTAGCATCGACCTAAAAGCCGATTGGTGTATGTTTTGAGAAGGATTTGTTGTTGCCAACTCTAAAACAGACAAAATTTCAATTATCGGTATTTTTGATAATCATCCTTAAGAAATGTAATTTACCCTTGTTAAATTCATTTAACAATTAGTTTCATTAAGGCTAGGATCCAATTGACATACAATCATTTCATCAGTTGATCTGCTAGAAATGACGGTACTCAAAAGGTAATCGACGATCAATAATTGCATTCATGCAATTCCTAGAGATATGGGACTTACAACAACACTTTAAAGGGGTATTAAGTGTTTTGTAAACATGTTTTGTCCCATCTTATGCCACGGGTCAAGGATCTCACCTCTTAACTCGTTTTAAGTCGCCCAATTAAGAACATGTAAATAGTCCACCACCGGTCTCACGGTGGAGTGGTAATCTACCTTGAAGAGATACAATTCGCCTACGGTCTCACGTAGGAGCGAAAAGCACTGGAAAGTGTTCTAATCAAAGTGGGTGGCAATGACATAACTTTGAATGGGTAATGCATTTGATGTTAATCAAAAGTTTATGCATGAAGACTCATGCAAATCTTCATAACATAATGTTTAATAAAATTATTTGTATAGTCTTAACAACACAAGAGAGCTCGGTAGCTCCATTTGAACGCACAAATAAGCGCAAGAGAAAAGGTTTACGATGAACGCAATTAAAAACCCGCCCTTTTAGGAGGCTAACGCACTCCGACTTATACCTCTCTTAGAGTTTGTTCAAATGGGTGAGCCGGTGTATCTCAAAGTTGTAAGACTCCAATTTTATTAAGAAATCTCTATTTCGATAGTTCTTAGTCAAGTTTATATTTTCCAATGAAACAATTTTTGCATCACCTTTATACCTCTTTATAACCATGCAAAAATTAATAAACTTACTAATTTCCGAACTAATTAATCATGCAACAAGTTAAGGTGGGCCACCTAAACATGGTCACTATGGTTCATGCATATGTTTAAAGTCGGCTTCCCCATCCGAAGAAGAGGACCACATACATCAAGTTGTCTTGATTGCGTAAGCCTTTAAACAACTTAATCAACAATTAATTCACATAAACATGCTGACTGGAAATTTCCAGTAGCTTTACGACCTGTTTAGCCCTGTTTCTGATCAGAATCAGGCTTCGACCAGAACTACAAAGTTGTAGCCCTATGTGTTGAGCACCTACTGTCCAAAGCACGACTTCTAACTCATTACAGATTAAAAGATATGATTTTTTTAGTGAACTGTCGCATAGCAGGAAAATCAAACAAAAAATTCACATAGTCACACAATTATCTAATAATTAACCCTAATTATTGGATCATCATGCTTTGCTAAATATATCTCTATATATCAGTAATAATCACAAGTAATTTTGCATGAATTCCTTGTGATTTTACTTTTATTTAACAACCATAAATAATCAAGATACACAACATGCAATTTATATCAAATAAATCATGTCAATTCACAAACTCAAAACTTGCTTAGAGGGTTTCAATCATCCATTGAATTAGGTTAAATTAATTAAACAAAAAAACTGATTTTATTTAATTAAAAGAATCAAAAATTAATTAAATAAATAAATACAACCCTAACCTCCCCCCCCCCCCCCCCCCCCCCCCCCCCCACCCCCCAACCCCCCCCTTCAAGTTTTGATCTTTGTAACTAATAGATCACATATGTGGCTCGTGATACCACTGTTAGAATATAAGCATATAAACATATATATAATCACGAGTATGCGCAACGGAAGAATCGAATATGTAATCACATTAATTAACAAAGAGAGAATTGAAAACGTGTACCTTATGCAAAGCTTCCAATATTATTAATAATAATAAGATTATTATTATTATAGGGTTTAAAGTAAAACCCCTCTACGATCGCACACTAGACACCCCTATACCGTATGCTAGTACCTTAATCACGATCTCACAAACCCGTTGTGATTATCTCCCTAATATCGAAACCCTTATGAACCAAAACCAATTTGTTGTAGTCTAACAAATCAAAACCCAATTAATGCTAGGCATTAATTATATGTATATATGATTCATATATATGTTCGAATGGCATAGAAAAAGAACCGAAAATCACAAAACCCAAAAACCCCTTTGTGTTGTGAGGATTCGGCCGAAACCAAGAAGAGAGGAGAGGAGAGAGTTTTTCACAAGTAAATGTGTTGTGAAAGAATGAATAAAACTCTTAAGCCTAGCCCTCTATTTATAGGCTTAATTAGGAGGGTTTTAAACTTGATGGGCAAGTAATCCTAAGGCCTCAAGGACTCTAGAATTTTCGGCCCTATGGAGTGGAATTGGGAACCAACTCTAATTCCTAATTTCACTCCAACACCTCCTCTTTAATTAATTAAACATATTAAACCTTTAATATAGTTTAATTAATCATTTCGTGATTATATTAATTAATATATTACTTTAATATACTAATTAATAATATAGAGTTACCGTGTCATTTCGTGTGACCCCGTAGGCTTAAATTATTTCCGGACATGCGCTTATTTAACGTGATCACATACCAACAGATCTGGTATAATACCAATTAAGCTTCCAATTCCCATCTCCAATTTTCTTCTAATATCCAATTTAACAGCAATCATGCTTTTCTTATGATCTCCATCGAAAGCATAATTATTAAAACTTCATCTTCTATACTTTCAAATGGCTCTTATACAATTTGTTTTCCAGTCATATCACTCATCGGAATAATGTATATCATCGAAGAAAAATAGCATTAGATCAAAAAGATATTCTTAACCGCAATATATACTCCCCCGTCCCATTTTAGTTGTCCTATTTTGACTGGTCAAGTCTTTTTCTTCTTACTTTGACCGTAAATGTTTTTGTTTGTGTTATATATTAGTTGATGAAAGTTATATTAATGAAAAATACATTTAAAACTCAATCAATTCATATATGTTATATCAAGTGTTATATAACACAAACAAAAATATTTACGGTCAAAGTTGAAAGAAAAAGACTCAAAAAGTCAAACTATGACACTTAATATGGGACGGAGGGAGTATATAAATATACTTTAATATTTAGTTTGATAATTGATAACTATCTATTTTGATAATAAAAAATATTATATATATATATATTATATATATATATTATATATATATATATATATATTATATATATATATATATATATATATATATTATATATATATATTATATATATATATATATATATATTATATATATATATATATTATATATATATATTATACTTAAAAGTCTCCCAAAAATTATATTATATTATATATATATATATATATATATATATATATAACCTATTCGTGTGAAACGGAGATCAGATATTTGTTAAAGTTTGATGGATTAGTGTGAAACGGGGACAGAATTGTTGCTCATCCTTTCCAAAAGATTTCCAACAAATTTAACAAAAAAACATCTAACTAAAAATTATATATTTGTATTGTTGTTATTCATATTATTATTATATTATTTACTATAATAAAATAAAAGAAACAATCATACGCCAGATATGGAGATGAAGACATAAAGTCATGAAAGTATGAAACTTTGGAACCGGGCAGATAAAATGAAAAAGGGTATAATAGGAATTCTGTTAAAAGGAATTTTGGAATTTAAAATTTGGGACAGATGTCATTATGCTACAGTTAGGCCTATTATTAGGTTAATCTATTTAGGTCAATTTATCATTTCTCAACTTATGATATTATCTCAAATTATGTTGTCACGTGGGCTTTGGTCTGAGAAAGAGAAAGAAAAAGCTGGTGATGGGCTAAGAGCTAAAGAAAGAAGAAAACAAATAATCTAAGCCCAAAAGAAGGTCGGTGGTGTTTGTGTTTGTGAGTTGGCCGAGAGAAAAAGTCCAACGGGAGTCATGGATAATGATAAATCAACATAATTGGTGTACCTAAAGATATGCCTAATAGTAAGATGATGACATGTGAAAAAATCAGGGGGCAAGATTAGGAAAGAGAATTAGTGGAATCCAGATATCAAATTCTTAAGGTTTTAGATTGATTTTTAGGCATATGAGTTAGGTTGATTAATCATTTTCCATATATAATATATCAATCTATCTATTAGTGGAGTTCCAAGAGAGAGGGGAGTTACGAATTGGGGAGGTGCGTGTGGGTGTTAGAGCCGCTAGGTTGGCAGCCGCCAAAAGCTTTTGCCTTTTGTGTTTTTCTTTTGTCGACAACAGCAACCAAAAGGAGGGCAATTCTTCTCTAGCAGTGTTCGACCCAAACAGCCGCAAAGACACAATCTCTAGTTTGACTCTTTTACCTTCTTTACGTAGTTACAATCAAGACTTTATATCATATGAATTCTTTTATATTAATTATTGTCTTTATTGATCTTGTTATGTATGGCTAAATACTTCATCATCTATTGAAATGAAGTGACACAATGAATAATGGTTGCATATTTTATGAATTCAATATTGATAGTTAAACGTTTTGTCGAGATCTTAATGTTTTGAGTTCTTATTCACTTATTTATTGTTTTGTTGATGATGTATGAATGATTTAGAGGTATCTAAGTTTAATAGTACATTGTTCTAGTTGATTGGGTACGATTGATAGGTGTTGATTCGTGGTAACGAGTTGATAAACAACAATTGATAATAGAATTCAAAGCGTTAACGGTTTGGTAAAATCGATAGACAAGATTGTTACAATAACAAATCAAATTTGTCAATTTAGTAGGTCTTGATAGGGAAGGTGGTAACCGGATCTTAGGGATTGAACAATTGGTTAATGGGTTCGGATAAGGTAATAAGTTAGGTGCGCAACTAGTGAGTTCTTTGTCTAACCTCGTTATCAAATGAATAATTGAATTAGTTTTAACTTAAATGCAACCTAAATAAGTTGTGTCATGGAGTCGAAGTAGATGATCCTTTAGTTATTATTGATATTGCAAACTCTCTTTTCGTTTAATTCTAAGGAATTACTAATTTTCATTAATTAACTAACTACTTCAAAATCCAATATAACGGGAGTCTTTAAAATCCAAAACTCTCTTTAAACTGCATTAAACTCGCTTGCTCTAGATCAGTCCCTGTGTTCGATCCTGAACTTGCCTTTTAGCTATACTATATATGAACGGGTCCACTGCCCGAGAATGTGTAGTAGTCGGTAATTAGGTAGTTCTAGTTTATATGTTAGGTCCAGATTTACTGGACTCGCTCCAGACTCGACTACTGGAGCCTTACTGAAGATCTGTCCAGAAATGATATTTACTGGACCTACTCCAGCCTTGGAAACTGGAGTCCCTCTGAAGATTTATTCGGAAATAATGGAAGACCAGTGAGCAAATACTTGTATAGGAAATCTGGAGTATTCTCCAGATTAGCTCACTGGACTTCACCCCAGTTCAGATCTATTCTACTGAAGACGTTCTCACTGAAGTCAAAGACTGAAGTCAGAATAAAGAAGACTGACAAATGGCGGAGTCCACTGGAAGTCTTACCAGATCTACGACTGGAGGATTGTCAGTGTTCTAGACCTTACAAGTCTGAACACTGATATCGAGGAATTGACTTTTTGCCTTTACACACTTTCCAAAGAACATTCCACTTGTTCTTTACCAAAGTATATACGTGTGTAAAGGTGGTTGGTTAAAAGGATAATAAGTCATTTGATGTGACTTTATCCTTGTACCTTAACCAATGCATTTAATGTTCTTGTCGGTTCATTAAATGCATGCAACCATATTTGTACGGCACAAAATTCACTGGTGAATTTTGTTGCCTATAAATACAAAGTCATTTCTTTGAGAAAATTACTTTTAGCATACTTTAGCTTTAAAGTGAATTTGTCTAAATACTCTTGATCTTAAACAGGGATACTTCACAACTTTAAGTATCTCGATCCAAAAGAGTTATTTGACAAATATAGATCATTTGTAATTCATTGGTTGTTAGGATACATACTTATTTGTATAATCTTGATTCCGCACAACCTTGTATTTTATTTAACATCATAAATAAAGTACACCTTGAAAAATACATTATGTTCCACTTTACTTGTTTATTGCTTTAAGTCGTGTATTTACTTATTTATATACTTGCATTTATATTTATGTAATACTAGTCCATTCTAGTGATTATTAGACTTGTTGTATTTTACACTTCGGGGTTAACCATCAAGAGAGTTTGGGACTCACATTATAAATTTTAAAACTCGATTTTACACATCAAGTTTTTGGCGCCGCTGCCGGGGACTGATTTTAAGAGTTTAGCTTGAGATTTTGTAGTTTGATCCTTTTTCGTATTTATTTACGAGAAAGTTACTTGCTTTATTAGTTTAGAATAATTTAGTTTATTTTTAATTTTATTTAGTTTAATTAGTTTTTTTTAGTCTATTTTGTGTTACACACTTGCTTTTCACGGGGTTTCTAGTGTTTACTTTATAGGTAAAAATGGATTTGGAAGAATTCTTGCATGAATTTGGGGAGCCGAGTGATGCTTATTCACATTCAGATCTTGGTGACTTGACCATGGAGGAGTTTTTAGAGGAATTTATGGAGCCTGGGGATATTTTGAGTAAGATAATAATACAAGAGGCTCAAGAGGCTAATTTACTTTCATTGTCATTGGTAAAAGTTGATTTAAAATGAGTTGATCCATTTTTCTCCATTACTTATGCGAAGAAACCAACAAGTGTGTTCCAACATGATGTACTTCTAATTGAATCTATCGTTTCTCCTTTCCATCTTTGTTTAGGTAATTTATTTTTCAGAGATACGTACTACTACTATCACCCCCACTTAAACTTAAGTGTGGGGGAACATACTTTAATGTCTTGTAAATAACGTTGGAGTCAAGCTAATGACTCGAACAAAAATTAGCGCTTCCGGGAGGCAACCCGAGGTTAGGTAATTTTATTTTTAATTTATTTTGTCTAGTTTAAGTGTCATTTAATTTTTATAAATTTTAAAAAATCCAAAAAAAATTGAAAAAGTTAAAAATTCCAAAAAAATTGAAATTTAAAAAAATCCAAAAAAAATTGAAAAAGTTAAAAATTCCAAAAAAATTGAAATTTAAAAAAATCCAAAAAAGATTTTGATTTTTAGTTTAGTTTGTTTCTTTTTCGTATTTAGAATTTTAGTCTTATTTTTTATTTTAGTTTTTAGTTTTTCTTTTATTCTTATTTTGGCATGTTTGATGTGTTTGCTGAGTGTGTGCTAGAGATAAAAGGATGAAGTTAAAATGCGGTTGAGATGCAGTTAGCACTTATTTTATCTTTGGAATCAACCGAGCATTTGGAGCACGCGCATTAAACCCGGGAAGTTTCTATGTTCTTTATTTTTTTATTTACTTTTTTCTATTTCCCATAGTTTTAATTGGTTTTCTTGTACATTGAGGGCATTGTACAACTCAAGTGTGGGGGGAGAGGTAAATAGGAAAAACCCGGGTGATTTTGGGTAAATTTGAAACTTTTGCTTGTTTGTCCTTATAGTTTAATTACTTTGCCACCTAGATTTAATCATATTAGTAAGTAATTGAACTAATTCCTTTGGTCAAAATTTTAAGTTGTGAAATGTGTTTTGAATGATCGATTAGGCAAATCCCTTCTGGATTGATAACATGACTAGCACACTTATATCCCAAAACACCAAATATGTGAGATATTCATTCATTTATAGATATGCTAGGTGTTTATGGTTTTGGTTTGATTGCTTTGTAAATTTGTCCCTCTCATAGGCTTTTGGATTTATTCAAGAGTAAGGGTTCTATTTTGAACTTTGAACTAAGATGTGCAAGTTTGAGGTTAATTTATTCTATTTCCGGGTTATTTCTTCTTTGATATGAGTGTGTCGGTGATAGCGTTGATTCTAGAACTTGTCCTAGTTGATCATTTCGAGATCGCAGTGAGATCACTTCGGTGATATAGGTGTAACTAGATGATAAAGAGGCAAATTTAGGATTAACCGTTTTTCTTTGTTTATTTCACCCCTTGTTATGTTCATCATTGTTTACCATGTTTGTGCATGTGTTTTAGTAGCTAACCACATTGGTTAATGAATTACCTTTATTTAACCCTTTGTTGCACTCATTTTTAGTGCAAGAAACTTGTAGACAACTTGTTGAGCCTCGCCTTTTCGTTTGTTTAAATCCACTCAAATATGTAACCTTTCCTCGCCATACCGATAGTCGAAATCCTTGGTTGGTCATTAGTTGTCTATGTTAGTTGGATGGTTTGGGTTTCTCTTGTTGTGTCGGGTTGGTATATTCTCTATTATTGGGGGTAGATTGAGTTTGTCATAATATTTGATCAAGTCTAGATTATTCTAGCTAGTAAAGTTATGATTTGTCAATGCATTTTAAAGTTCAAAAAGGGGGTACCAATTAGGCAGGGTAATAAGTTAGGTGCGCAACTAGTGAATTCTTTGTCTAACCTCGTTATCAAATCAATAATTGAATTAGTTTTAACTTAAATGCAACCTAAATAAGTTGTGTCATGGAGTCGAAGTAGATGATCCTTTAATTATTATTGATATTGCAAACTCTCTTTTTGTTTAATTCTAAGGAATTACTAATTTTCATTAATTAACTAACTACTTCAAAATCCAATATGACGGGAGTCTTTAAAATCCAAAACTCTCTTTAAACTGCATTAAACTCGCTTGCTCTAGATCAGTCCCTGTGTTCGATCCTGAACTTGCCTTTTAGCTATACTATATATGAACGGGTCCACTGTCCGAGAATGTGTAGTAGTCGGTAATTAGGTAGTTCTTTTTATAAATTTTAAAACTCGATTTTACACATCAGTAAATATTTTATAACGTAGTTTAGATATATACATTATAAATTGAGTCTTGTGTACATATATAAATATATATGTATATATAAAATTTTAAAAATCAGGCCTTGTGCGTTTATCTAGTATGTTTTAAGAAGTATTGGTTTGTGTTCAAGTTGCATTTATTTTTCTCAATGATTGGACCCCATGGTTCAAATCAGATATATATCGTTATATTGTAAAATGTGTGAACTTCGATACAAGAGTGCAAGACTTAACGTGCAAATTAGAAATTGGCAAAAAAATAAAAAATAAATAAAACAAACCCAAACCCAATGGGAAGACCCGATATTTAACAATTTTGGGTCTGGTCAGGGGTTAGAAGGTCACGGGTCGAGTTTCGGGATAATTATCGGTTTTTCTTGGGTTTTGGGGCAGGGACTGGTGCGTGCCTACCCCAAGTCCGACCCGAACCTAGGGGTGTTCGCGGTCTGGTTTTTACCCGGTTTAACCGTAAACCGAACCGTTTAAAAAACCGAAAAAAACCAAACTGGATTTGAATTTGGTTTTTGGTTTGGTTTGTAACCGAAACCGAATTGTATAATTGGTTTTTGGTTTGGTTATGGGTATATGATAACAAATTTGGTTAAACCGAAAAGACCGAATAACTTATATTATTATTATGTATTTAAAAATATTTAATATTTTCTTTTATATGGATCATTATTAATGTACTTCTTACATTAGATGTTTTATTTGTTTATTATATTTATTTTTTGTAAAAATTTGAAAAGATTGGATGGAAAAATAATGAACTTGAAGATCAAAGATTGAAAAATTTTAATGATGATGATAAAAAAGAATTTATTTGTTCTGGTACTTTCTAAGACTAGTTTTTTTTAGATGACTATGTTACTTATTTATCCATTTCGTGTTTGAAGTCTAAATTTACTACTTTGGTGAAAAATCGGAATTACGAACCTATTTTGGTTAAATTCAACTTAGACAAAAATGGTGAATTTGTGTTTTTCATATTTGGTCGTTTTGGTTTTAAACCGAAACCGAACCGAATTCTAATTTGGTTTTCGGTTTGGTTTATCTATTTTGAATGGTTCTGTTTTGGTTTTGAAAAATAAAAATAAAAAAACCGAAAAACTCGAACCAAATAAACCGAATAACCAAAAACCGAACCGATGAACACCCCTACCCGAACCCAATAATTTATATATAGATTTAATGCAAAAAAGGGGTGACGGAAACACCGTTTTTACTGTGGGAATCGAAAATTATGAGTTTATGGCCATCGAAAGTATAACAATGTACACGCTTGAAGTACCAACCACACATAACCCCATTGACATTTTGACTTTGTTAAAAAACTCATTCAGTTCATGGCATCAGCATTATCAATCAAGATGGTGAAATTTTATTACAATGGTAGTGGTTTGAAAAGAGACAAATGTTAAGACAGTCTTCACTATCGGGTCGGAATTTCGGTTTCTTTATTGAGGATCGAGTTTTGGGTTGGTTTTGGACAATTTTTTATCCCCGATAAGGTACTCAATGGGTGCTGGGTTCGGGTCCGGGTATGGTACTACTCGCCTCAAACCGAACCCATTGCCATTGCTAGTACAAATGTATTCTATCTCATAAAACTAAAATCAGCCGTGACAATCTAGATGTTCGACTTTGATACCGACATAGATACTAAATGTATTTATATAAATCTTCATTTAAGCTTGTTTAGATTCGCGAGCTTAATCGAATCTAATGATCAAAGATCAAGTTCAGTTATAAACCAAACTATTGATTATAAATTAAAGATTGCTAAAATAATCCAAATTATTTCTACTAAACATTTGATATGTTAAAAAATTGACCTCGTTACTACCACAATTGATGTTTCATACCATGTTTGCCTGTATCATCTCTAAGTTCCACACTTTGGTCGTACCTTTGTCGCGGTCATAAACAACGACATATAGAATCTGTGTGGTCAAGCAACAATAGCATTTCCATGTGTGCACCTGCAAGAAATGGACACCGATTTGCCAATTGCTCTAAGGGTTTCAATGACTTCAAGAGCACAATCTCGAGTAGTAAAAGCAATAACTGATTTCTGTTCTTTTTTCAAAGGATTGTGTGTCAAAGTCCTTGAACTTAGTGAATTAGAAAAAATGGAGCGTCAAATTGTCCAGACATTATGCGAGTTGGAGCAAATATTTCCTCCAAGCTTTTTCACAGTCATGGTTTATTTGACCATCCACTTGATATCAGAGGCAAAGCTAGGTGGACCTGTTCATTATAGATGGATGTATCCGGTTGAACGGTAAAAGTTATCCCTTTATATAACATTGTCATTTATTTACTGTTTTACTTTACACTATAGTTATATTTATCATTTATTATAAATAATAGGTACTTGATGCGGTTGAAATCATATATGTTCGTAACAAAGCTCAACCAGAGGGTTCAATTGCAGAAGGTTATATTAAAGATGAGTGTATCACTTTCTGTTCAAGATACTTTGAACGTGTAGATACTCCCTTTTGTTATGTTATATAACAATTATCAAATCACAAAGCACGCAGCGGAAAATTAATCTATGTAATTAATTAATTAACCAAGGATAGAAAACATGTACCTTTAATTGAAGATAATAAAGCAAGAAACTTTATGAGGATTTGAAGTAAACCCCTCTACGTTTGCACACACGACACACGGATGTACGTATGCTAGTACTTGATCACGAACCGAACAATCTTTGTTATTATCTCTAATAATCGAACCAACCAAAACCCGAAACTCTTTGCCTTTGGTGAGTTCGGCCGAAGCCAAGAGAAGGAGGAAGGAGGAGAAGAGTATGGGGAGGGTTTTGTTTTTCCTTTTTATAATATCTCTAAACCCTTTTCGTATTTGATATAGATTAGGATTAGTATTATTGAAAAACAAATTAAGTCAATGGATTAAAATCCATTAACAAAACCGGCCCCCTAATTTAGATATAATTAGGAAACTTCTAGAATCTCCTAATTACAAATTAAGTCCTCCTTAACTAACGCCGTTAGCTAGTAACCGTTAGTTTTTAACGATCATTCGTTAATTGAAATCGTGATCATATTAATTAAATACATTAAATATATTAATTAATATTAAATACATTTGTGTCGAGACGTGTGACCCCGTAGGCTTAAATCATTTCCGGACATACGTTTCATTTTTACGTGATCATATACTAACAGCTCCCACTTGAGCTCGTAATAAATGAAGGTAATAGCATTGGTTAGCGTCTAGCAACACGCCAATGCTCCCAGAAATATTTAAGTATAGTTTCTTAAAGTATATTTAAATTGTTGAGGCATTTATTATCCCTTTGTTCAGATACTGTATTAAACATGAATATGGATCAATGTCATTTCATGATTTAACGATTCTGTTTCTCATTCCATAACTAATTAATGATTACCAAATATAATCGAGAACCATCTGAATTTATTTGGGCACGGCCATGCAAACATCTTAATTAGTCCTAATGAGGGCGCCAATGGTATCATACTTCAACTTTCAAGTTGAAGGAACAAATCCTGTATTGACTACACGTGTCAGTCATCATACTTCAATACACTTTCTGAAAATAGCCCTTTATGTACTCCCTTATTCAGGAGAGTTAGAACTATATCAAGTAAGCGCAATCCATACATGCTGACGTGCTTGTATCTCAAGTCAAAGGATCAATAAAGTAACCATTTACGAATTTTTACTTAATGACACCGATCCATAAAGTAATAATCCGTTTGTGGGGTAGTCCGATATGCATCAACTATGGATATCATGTGAGTTTGGTGGGACCATCCATTATATATTCCAAGAATATAACCAATCGCTCAGATTTGTCTTAGTTTAATTATATTCCCATATAATTAATCGACAATGGACAATTTAGAATATTATAAAATATTCAAGGATTAAACATGCAAATATAGGACACAATTAATATTAAATGAAATCAAACATATCAAGTACTTTATTTCATTATATAAATAAAAATTGTTTAACATCCCTTATCCAAATACCGAAACAACAGATTTACATGAAATAACTAGCTAATTTAAGTCCTATGCCCTCGGCATGCCTTTCAAGCTTAGGCCTAGACAAAGCTTTTGTGAAAGGATCAGCTAAGTTAAAATCTGTGTGAACTTTGAGTAATTTGATTTCACCTAGTTCGATCTGCTCACGAACATAGTGATATCGTCTAGCATAATGTCTGGCACCTTTCTGAACTCCGGGTTCGTTGGCAATGATTAATGCACCAGTATTATCACAGTACATATCAGTGGGTAAGTCACTTGAGGGGATCACGTCAAGCCCGCTACTGAACTTCCTTATCCAGACTGCTTCCATTGCGGCTTCTGAAGCGGCAATGTACTCAGACTCTGTTGCAGACATGGCAACTGTAGTTTGCTTCTTGCTTTTCCAATCCACAGCACCTCCGTTAAGAACGAAGACGAATCCTGACTGAGACTTCGTGTCATCTCTATCAGTTTGAAATCCAGCATCACAGTATCCGGTCACTTTGAGCTCTAAATCTGGATTTCCTCCATACACCAAAAACATATCTTTAGTAGCCCGTAGGTACTTCAGAATGTTCTTAACAGCAGTCCAGTGACTTTCACCTGGATTCTGTTGATATCGGCTAACGATGTTTTGCGCAAACGCCACATCGGGTCTAGTGCATCTAACCGCATACATAATAGATCCCACAGCCGAAGCATAAGGAACTCTTTGCATACGCTCCACCTCATTAGGTGTATTTTCACCCTGTTTGACAGATAAACTAAGTCCTTCTTGCATAGGTGTAAACCCACGCTTAGAATTCTCCATCTTGAATCGCTTCAAGACCTTATCAATATAAGCACTTTGACTTAGTCTAATTAACCGCTTTGATCTATCTCGGTAGATCTTGATTCCAAGAATAAATGCCGCTTCTCCTAAATCTTTCATGGCAAAACACTTTCCAAGATGGGATTTAACATCTTGCAACATTGGAATGTGTTTCCCTATGATCAATATGTCATCAACATACAAGACAAGGAAAGTAACATTACTCCCACTAGCTTTGCGATATACACATGGCTCATCGGGATTTTGAACGAAACCAAACTTTTTGATTTCTTCATCAAACCGCTTGTTCCAACTTCTTGATGCTTGCTTTAGTCCATAAATGGACCTTTGAAGCTTGCATACTTTGTTGGGATGTTTTGGATCAATAAAACCTTCAGGTTGATCCATATAGACTTCTTCATCCAAGTAACCATTTAAGAAGGCAGTTTTAACATCCATTTGCCATATCTCAAAGTCATAGTACGCAGCTATGGCTAAGAGAATCCTAATAGCTCTAATGTCCGCAACTGGAGAAAAGGTCGCATCATAGTCAACACCGAAACGTTGAGTATAACCTTTCGCTACGAGACGAGCTTTATAGGTGTGTACATTTCCATCCATGTCCGTCTTCTTCTTGAAGATCCACTTACACCCAACAGTTTGAGCATTTGGTGGAAGATCAACCAAGCTCCAGACTTGATTGTCTTTCATGGATTTCATTTCCACCTTCGTAGCTTCAAGCCATTTTTCAGATTCCGGATCTGATAATGCAGCTTTGAAATTCGGAGGCTCATCGAGATCTCCTAAAACGTTTTCTTCTACCATCAGACATAATCTGTCAGTAGGACTTCTTGTCCTTTCGGACCTACGAAGTGGAATCGCTTCATCATCATCGACTTGAGGTTCATCACTTTGAACATTTTCCCCCCCAAGTTGATGATTGCTAGGAGCTTCAGAAGGTGACACATCTTCCTCTTGAGTCTCATCAAGTTCTACAACCCTCCTACTGTTCTCTGGAACTAATTTCTTTTCAAAGAATTCAGCATATCGAGCAACACGAACAGTGTTTTTGACGGGATCATAGAAGTCGTAACCCATCGTTTCCTTAGGGTATCCGACAAAGATGCACTTAGTAGTTCTGGGTTCAAGTTTGTCAGACGTATCGCGCTTCACAAGTGCCTCACATCCCCAGACTCTTAAGTAAGACAGATTAGGAACATTTCCATGCCATAATTCATATGGTGTCTTGTCAACCTTCTTGGTTGGAACCATATTGAGAATGCGTACAGCAGTCTCAAGAGCATAATCCCAAAACGAAAATGGGAGAGTCGTAAGGGTCATCATAGATCTCACCATGTCTAGCAAGGTTCGATTTCTCCTTTCAGACACTCCATTATGTTGAGGAGTGTATGGAGGAGTAAGCTGTTGGACAATTCCACATGCTTTCAGATAATCCTTAAACTCTTGGCTTAAGTATTCACCACCTCGATCCGAACGAAGAATCTTGATGGTTTTGCCGAGTTGATTTTCCACTTCATTTTTAAACTCTTTGAATGTTTCAAACACTTCATGTTTATGTTTAAGCAAGTAAACATAACCATAACGACTGAAATCATCCGTAAAAGTTATGAAGTAGCTAGCTCCTTTTCTTGACACATGTCTAAATGGGCCGCAAACATCGGTATGAATGAGTCCAAGAAGAGCTTTATCCCTTTCTGGTTTATTCAGAAAAGGTTTTCTTGTCATTTTGCCGGAAACACATGACTCGCATTTATCAAATGATTCATCATTTAATTGTAAAATCCCTTCACGTTGAAGTCTTTCAATGCGATTTTTGCCAATGTGTCCAAGACAACAGTGCCACAGATAAGTAGAGTCCAAGTTAGTCTTGGCTCTTTTGCTAACATTATACATTGAATTATTTGAATCACAACCACGCATATCAATTTCATAAATACCATCACAAGCAATAGCATCAAAATAATGAACATTATTTTTAGAAACTGAAATACCATAATCATTAAAAACATTAATGAATCCGTTGTCTTTCAACAAAGAAACTGAAACTACACCTCTAGTAATAGAAGGTGCATAATGACAATTGTCTAAAACAATAATTAAACCGGAAGGAAGAACTAAATGATATTCTCCAATAGCTTCAACAGGTGCTGGTAGACCATTGCCCACGAACAGCTGCAAAGCTCTGGGCTTCAGCTTCCTCCTTTTCCTAAGTGCCTGTAATTCATTACAGATATGAGTTCCACAGCCAGTGTCATAAACCCATGATTTACGCTTAGTAAAGGAAAATAATTCAATAGTGAAGATACCTGAAGCACTAGCATTGCTAGCTTGCTTCTTCTTCATATTCAACTCGGCAAGATACTTGGGACAGTTCCTCTTCCAGTGCCCGACTTCATTACAATGATGACAGGTCTGGTCTTTAGCCGGATGCTCTTTCTTAGCCGGAGGGGTTTTCTTTGGTTTGGGGGGATTAACAGCTTGCTTACCCTTGCCTTTACTATCAAACTTGCCTTTAGCTTGGTGCGATTTCTTAGCTTTCTGGATCCGACCCCCTTTTATCATAAGGACATTTGGGTCATTGGCCTTCTTTGGAATCGTCTTCTCATATTCAATGAGCATAGCATGAAGTTCATTGACGCTTTTTTCCATAGAGTGCATGGTATAGTTTTGCACAAAACCCTCATATTCCTTCGTAAGGGATTTGAGAATCATGCCAACTTTTACCTCTTTATGATAAGCGTACTCCATCGAATCCAATTTGTCAAAAATGCTCTTCATCTTGAGCACATGACTGCTAACCGATTTTCCAGATTCAAGTTTCATGTCATGGAGTTCCACGACTAAGTCGAACAGTTCCACTCCAGCTTGTTTTTCATACAAGGATTTAAGTTATGTGATCATATCATATGGAGTGTAGAGCTCGAATTGTTTTTGAAGCTCGGGAGACATGCTCGCAAGCATCAAACAACAAACTTCTTTGAATCTAGTGTACTGAATCCTATATTCAGCTTTTTCAGCTGCTGTGGATTCAACACTTGGTTCGGTTGGCCATTGCCTTTCAATGACATCCATGCGTTCCTCAACTCTTAGAACAATTCTCAGTTGACGATACCAGTCATTGAAATTTGATCCATTAAGCTTTTCTCTTTCAAACATTTGCCGAAAAGCATTGGTGTTTGTGGAAGGATTCATTGCCATCTACAAAACAGATTAAGTTCAAAAATCAGTATTTTTGATAATAAATCCTTAGGAAATCAAACCCAATGTTTATCAAATATATAATTAATTTCATTAAGGCTAGGATCCAATTGACATACAATCATTTCATCAGTTGATCTGCTAGAAATGATTGTACTCAAAAGGTAAGTGACGAGCAGTAATTGCATTGCATGTGCAATTCCTAGTAAGAATGGGACCTACAAATGACACTTGATTCATCAAGCGATTTGTAGTCATGTTTTGTCCCGTCTTTTGCCACGGGTCAAGGTCTCACCGCTTAACTCGCTTTAAGTCGTCCAACCAAGAACGCGCAAATTAGTCCACCACTGTGTACCAGTGAGTGGGATTTGCCATGCAACTGCCATTTCACCACTGTGTACCAGTGAGTAAAACAACAGCCACAAGTGTCCTTTTCAAGTTGGATGGCAAATGACTTAAGTTTATTGGGTCAATCAATTTGATGTGTGATCAAAAAGTTATGTTTGAAGATTCATGCATATCTTCTAAACATAATATGTTTATAAAACTCATTTTTATTGCCTTTAAATACAAAAGAGCTCGGTAGCTCCATTTGAACTCACAAAGAAGCGCAAGGGCAAAGGTATGCGATAAACGCGATTTAAAAACCCGCCCTTTTAGGAGGCTAGCGCACTCCGACTTATACCTCTCTTAGAATTTGTTCAAATGGGTGAGCCGGTGTATCTTTTGATTTTAGGGCACCAATTTTATAAACAAAATCTTATTTCGATATAATTTAGTCAAGTTAATCTTTTCCAAAAACTATTTTTGCACACAATTTTCATAAACAAGGCAAAAATAAACTTACTAAATTTACAACTTAACAATTAAGGTAATCAACCTAATTTGGTCACTATGGTATAAGATTGGCTTCTCTTTCATATGGAAAGAGACCACATACATCAAGTTGCCTTGATTGCGTAAGCCAAAATTTCTATAACAAATTATCTACCATAAATTGAAGATGCTGATCTGGAAAATCCAGCAGCTTCACGACCAAATCTGGCCCTGAAGAAGGCCGAACTGGGATTAGCACAAAACACAAAAGTTGTAGCCCTATGAGTCAAGCATCTACTGTAAAGATTTCATCTTCTAACTCCTTACGGTTGATTAGTTATGATTTTTTTAGTGAACTGGTGTCAAACAGGAACTTTCACAAAACATAATCACATTGTCACACAATTAGTTATTCAATTATCTAGCATAATTAACCCTAATGATCAAGATTTCATATCAATATATCTAAGTAATAATCATGAATAATTTGCATGAAAAAATTCATGATTTTTACGTCTTTTTAACAATTAAATAATTAAAAGGTACATCATAAACGCATGCAATTATCATATAATAATGCTTAAAGATCAAAACTTGGAATTAGGGTAAAAAAAAAAAAATTTATTTCAGATCTGATTTCGAAAATAAAAAATAAATTATATATATATTTTTTTCCATTATTTTATTACAATTAAACAAATTAATTAATAAAATAATCAAAAGAATTATATAAAATTCTAAAAAGTATAAAACCCTAACCCCCCTTCAAATTTTGATCTTTTTGGTAATTAATCATCACATAGTAGGCTCGTGATACCACTGTTATGTTATATAACAATTATCAAATCACAAAGCACGCAGCGGAAAATTAATCTATGTAATTAATTAATTAACCAAGGATAGAAAACATGTACCTTTAATTGAAGATAATAAAGCAAGAAACTTTATGAGGATTTGAAGTAAATCCCTTTATGTTTGTACACACGACACACGGATGTACGTATGCTAGTACTTGATCACGAACCGAACAACCTTTGTTATTATCTCTAATAATCGAACCAACCAAAACCTGAAACTCTTTGCCTTTGCTGAGTTCGGCCGAAGCCAAGAGAAGGAGGAAGGAGGAGAAGAGTATGGGGAGGGTTTTGTTTTTCCTTTTTATAATATCTCTAAACCCTTTTCGTATTTGATATAGATTAGGATTAGTATTATTGAAAAACAAATTAAGTCAATGGATTAAAATCCATTAACAAAACCGGCCCCCTAATTTAGATATAATTAGGAAACTTCTAGAATCTCCTAATTACAAATTAAGTCCTCCTTAACTAACGCCGTTAGCTAGTAACCGTTAGTTTTTAACGATCATTCGTTAATTGAAATCGTGATCATATTAATTAAATACATTAAATATATTAATTAATATTAAATACATTTGTGTCGAGACGTGTGACCCCGTAGGCTTAAATCATTTCCGGACATACGTTCATTTTTACGTGATCATATACTAACACCTTTAACCGCCCTCCTCGGAATAATGAGAATACTTCTACATCAGATACGTATATGCTTAATTCAGGTGGTCGTAAGTTGGGAAAGGTTGAAAGTGTTGAGTTAGATAACAAGTCATTAGCTCAAGCACATCGCTACGTGTTACTAAACCATCCAAAGATTCAACCTTTTCGTGAGTAAGTATTTTATTTAGCTTTGTATCCTATGTAGTAAAAAAATGTGTTGTAAAAAGTATAAGGTAGTCTTTATTTCTTCTAGGCGTTTTTTGGATGAAAAACAAGCCCTTATTAATGGGAGCATGGACATGAAGACCATGGAGAGACTAATTGTTGAGGAATTTTCATGCTGGCTTCGAAAACAGGTTACAAAAGTCACTGTTGTAGTTTTATTGGTTAACGTTTAGGTACATAAATTAACTTTCTTATTATATAATGGCAGGCTACTGCCTTAGAGAAGAATAAAAGTGATGAAGAAGTGGTATCACTTGCATATGGCCCGAGCACTCATGTTAACATGTGTAAAGGTTTTATTACAAATGGTTTTCGATTCCTTACAAAGAGGCGTGAAGAATTTAGAAAGACCCAAAACTCGGGAGTTGTTGTGCAAGTTGAAGAGGGAAATTATTATGGGAAACTTACTGAAATAATTGAGTTGGAGTATTCTTGCAAATACAAAGTTGTTCTTTTTCGTTGTGAATGGGTTGACATTCGACCTTCACGAGGGTTAAAAAAAGATAAATATGGGTTTTCTCTTGTAAATTTTTCTAAGCCCTTGGTACACACCGGTGAAGCATTGAAAGATGACCTATTTATCATTTCTTCTCAAGCAAGACAAGTATTCTACATAGAGGATGTTAGAGATGTTGGATGGTCACACGTAGTTATGACAAAACCAAGAGATACATATGATATGGGGTCTAATATAAACTCAAATGATGAAGATGAGGTGTATACCCAATGCATACCTTCTGATCTTCCTGTTCTTGATGACGTTAGTGAGCCACCCAGGTCACGTAGGATCGACATTGATATAGATGATGAGTAGAATACCCAATGGAGTGAAAAGTCTTGTTTTCTGATTTTGATGTATACTTATTAGATAATCTAGAACCTTTATGTGTTCTTGTTTGTATTTTGTGGATCATGTGACTTTTTGTTGTTTTTAAGTCATGTTTTGCATGAATGAGGCTGCAATGTGTACTTTTTTTTTAATAGTAATTCTGCCGATGAGTGTTCGGAAACAGCAAATATTGTTGTATTAATTTGAAGTTCTACTTAAGGACTGTAACTATGTGGCAGGGGGTTGAAATTGGAAAAGGAAGCTAAGTCAAATATGAACTCGGCAAGGCAAGTGGTTTGACTAAGGTAAAATTCTCGTTTCCCATTGATTTTTAATCTAGTTTCCTTTGGTAATTCCAACGTTTTATCTATAATATTGAGTAATAGGATACTTTGGTTTCAGGGAGCATAATATAAGCGGGTGGCATTATCAACTACCCTCGGCATTTCATTGTTTCAGAAACAAGTAGGTACTAATCGAATAGGTGATTCTTTTACCCATTTCATTGGTCCTGAATAAACCAGTAGTTTTTGTTGTGACCAGGTTTCTTTCCATTATGGTAGGTTTTAGGTTATTATAGAAGATGTTTAGATCAAAAAGTAGCATGCAACAACATAGAGACAAACACATTCAGAATATTTCTTCAAATCGTCAAATCATGGAGCCTCCAAACACTCAAAGTTACCTTGAAGCAAATGCCCAAAGACATGATTAGCCTGAAGACAACTCATATTGTAACACCCCAACAAGGCGGAATCATGGGGTATCACAAGAAAAGCACAGCACGACATAAAAATTATGTAGAGTAATCTAAATGCATAAAAAGGATCAAGTAATCCATACAAACGGCGCGACTTACATAATGAATAATGCGCTAGAATACGTTGCGACTTACATAATGAATAATGCGCTACAATACGTTGCGACTTACATAATGAATAATGCGCTACAACACGTTGCGACTTACATAATGAATAATGCGCTACAACACGTTGCGACTTACATAATGAATAATGCGCTACAACACGTTGCGACTTACATAATGAATAATGCGCTACAACACGTTGCGACTTACATAATGAATAATGCGCTACAACACGTTGCGACTTACATAATGAATAATGCGCTACAACACGTTGCGACTTACATAATGAATAATGCGCTACAACACGTTGCGACTTACATAATGAATAATGCGCTACAACACGTTGCGACTTACATAATGAATAATGCGCTACAACACGTTGCGACTTACATAATGAATAATGCGCTACAACACGTTGCGACTTACATAATGAATAATGCGCTACAACACGTTGCGACTTACATAATGAATAATGCGCTACAACACGTTGCGACTTACATAATGAATAATGCGCTACAACACGTTGCGACTTACATAATGAATAATGCGCTACAACACGTTGCGACTTACATAATGAATAATGCGCTACAACACGTTGCGACTTACATAATGAATAATGCGCTACAACACGTTGCGACTTACATAATGAATAATGCGCTACAACACGTTGCGACTTACATAATGAATAATGCGCTACAACACGTTGCGACTTACATAATGAATAATGCGCTACAACACGTTGCGACTTACATAATGAATAATGCGCTACAACACGTTGCGACTTACATAATGAATAATGCGCTACAACACGTTGCGACTTACATAATGAATAATGCGCTACAACACGTTGCGACTTACATAATGAATAATGCGCTACAACACGTTGCGACTTACATAATGAATAATGCGCTACAACACGTTGCGACTTACATAATGAATAATGCGCTACAACACGTTGCGACTTACATAATGAATAATGCGCTACAATACGTTGCGACTTACATAATGAATAATGCGCTACAACACGTTGCGACTTACATAATGAATAATGCGCTACAACACGTTGCGACTTACATAATGAATAATGCGCTACAACACGTTGCGACTTACATAATGAATAATGCGCTACAACACGTTGCGACTTACATAATGAATAATGCGCTACAACACGTTGCGACTTACATAATGAATAATGCGCTACAACACGTTGCGACTTACATAATGAATAATGCGCTACAACACGTTGCGACTTACATAATGAATAATGCGCTACAACACGTTGCGACTTACATAATGAATAATGCGCTACAACACGTTGCGACTTACATAATGAATAATGCGCTACAACACGTTGCGACTTACATAATGAATAATGCGCTACAACACGTTGCGACTTACATAATGAATAATGCGCTACAACACGTTGCGACTTACATAATGAATAATGCGCTACAACACGTTGCGACTTACATAATGAATAATGCGCTACAACACGTTGCGACTTACATAATGAATAATGCGCTACAACACGTTGCGACTTACATAATGAATAATGCGCTACAACACGTTGCGACTTACATAATGAATAATGCGCTACAACACGTTGCGACTTACATAATGAATAATGCGCTACAACACGTTGCGACTTACATAATGAATAATGCGCTACAACACGTTGCGACTTACATAATGAATAATGCGCTACAACACGTTGCGACTTACATAATGAATAATGCGCTACAACACGTTGCGACTTACATAATGAATAATGCGCTACAACACGTTGCGACTTACATAATGAATAATGCGCTACAACACGGCGCGACTTACATAATGAATAATGCGCTAGAATACGTTGCGACTTACATAATGAATAATGCGCTACAACACGTTGCGACTTACATAATGAATAATGCGCTACAACACGTTGCGACTTACATAATGAATAATGCGCTACAACACGTTGCGACTTACATAATGAATAATGCGCTACAACACGTTGCGACTTACATAATGAATAATGCGCTACAACACGTTCACAAATCCATCATACCACAAATCATCCAAACCACCATGCACATACATTTCATACGACTTTACATTTAAGGAATCTTTGATGCTTATATATAGGGTCACCCGCAGCCTTCCCACCACATCTCCAACTCATTATATGTATCATCGTCTTCCATGTATGTACAACTATCCTAATCAAATCGCATAATCCAAAATCGTATGCATAATCAGCCAAATGACATATAAGTATATGTTGCATAGTAATTACATGTAATGAATGAACACGAGTAATGTCAATATCAACTCTTATATCGTATGTATACGAATGTCATAATGCATATCATAAGTGCGGCCATCAAGTCATCAAACCATCAACTCAACAAATCTAGACATACATACACTTAGGAGGATTTTACTTGAGTCCTAGATGCTTATATATAGGGTCACCCGCAGCCTTCCCACCACATCTAAAACCCCTTTGAAGGTATAACCGACTTCCATGTATGCACGACTAACCTAATAATAACAATATCCATCGCAATCATAAGCAAAATCAATTAAACGTGTCAATCATTCTGTCAAACAACCAATCGAACAATCAATCAAGACCATATCTCAATCAAACTATAAATCAGACAATCAATAAGCCGTCAATCGAATCAACCAAACAATCAAACAAACACGTATGTACACTTTTCAGCCCGAATCTCAATTGAGTAGGGAGAGGTTTACGAAACTCACCTTGAGTGGATATGCAAGATAAGTACAAGTTATAGTCGAGTTATAAACGTCCAACGATCGCTTAGCGTTCACCACCTATTAACATATACATTACAAATCATGTGTCAAACCCTATCTAGGTTTTATAAGAGCAAATCAACTTTAGAGGACAATTAGGACTCAACTCGGTTATGTCACAACCCTCAAGTGTCTTAATGGTTCAACCGAATATAAACAAAGACACTTTAACACGACATTTTTGGAAATAATGGCGGATTCAAGATATAAGTATTATACCATGACAATGTAGACTCTCTCACGATTCCAACTATAGGTCATAAGACTAAAACGGACTTACGGTTCAAAAGTTATTAACGTTTGAAAACTAACGCGCGAAACAGGCAAAACTCGCGGCGCGAGGACACAACTCGCGGCGCGAGGACAAGACCTCGCGGCGCGAGGTTGGATGCAAGAAAGGTTCTGACCAACGAGACACAAATCTTGTGGCGCGAGCCACCCAGGTCGCGGCGCGAGAACCTGTATACCTGCAGATTTTCTAGTTCAAACACGATCCAAACACGACCCAAACTCCATTTTTGACATCTAAATCGATTTGAGGAGTGCAAATACTCATTTTTAAGTGTAACAAACATGTAAGAACAAAACACATAACAAGATTCCACCCATAACTTCCCACAAATCCGAATTCATCTCAAAATCACTCAAAACCCTAAATGAAACCCTAATTCGACTCAAATCCGGTTTTGACTCGATTCAAGACCCAAAAACGTTTAGATTTGACTAGAAACATGTTCAATAATATAAAATGGTTAATATGAGATAGTTTTTGCTTACCAATTCTTCCAAAAGCCCTAAATCCGAATTTGACCCAAAAATGGAGATTTCTTGCACTTGGAGGTTTGATTCTTTGATATGATGTTGAGTTGATGATGATGATGAAGTATTTATCACTAATCTAGCCCAAACAACAATAGATAATCCAAGAATTTAGAGAGAAGGAGGAGGTGTTTTGATGTTTACCTTTGGAAAGAAAGAGAAAGAAAGAAATGAAAAAAAAAAAAAAAAAAAAAAAAAAAAAAAAAAAAAAAAAAAAAAAAAAAAAAAAAAAAAAAAAAAAAAAAAAAAAAAAAAAAAAAAAAAAAAAAAAAAAAAAAAAAAAAAAAAAAAAAAAAAAAAAAAAAAAAAAAAAAAAAAAAAAAAAAAAAAAAAAAAAAAAAAAAAAAAAAAAAAAAAAAAAAAAAAAAAAAAAAAAAAAAAAAAAAAAAAAAAAAAAAAAAAAAAAAAAAAAAAAAAAAAAAAAAAAAAAAAAAAAAAAAAAAAAAAAAAAAAAAAAAAAAAAAAAAAAAAAAAAAAAAAAAAAAAAAAAAAAAAAAAAAAAAAAAAAAAAAAAAAAAAAAAAAAAAAAAAAAAAAAAAAAAAAAAAAAAAAAAAAAAAAAAAAAAAAAAAAAAAAAAAAAAAAAAAAAAAAAAAAAAAAAAAAAAAAAAAAAAAAAAAAAAAAAAAAAAAAAAAAAAAAAAAAAAAAAAAAAAAAAAAAAAAAAAAAAAAAAAAAAAAAAAAAAAAAAAAAAAAAAAAAAAAAAAAAAAAAAAAAAAAAAAAAAAAAAAAAAAAAAAAAAAAAAAAAAAAAAAAAAAAAAAAAAAAAAAAAAAAAAAAAAAAAAAAAAAAAAAAAAAAAAAAAAAAAAAAAAAAAAAAAAAAAAAAAAAAAAAAAAAAAAAAAAAAAAAAAAAAAAAAAAAAAAAAAAAAAAAAAAAAAAAAAAAAAAAAAAAAAAAAAAAAAAAAAAAAAAAAAAAAAAAAAAAAAAAAAAAAAAAAAAAAAAAAAAAAAAAAAAAAAAAAAAAAAAAAAAAAAAAAAAAAAAAAAAAAAAAAAAAAAAAAAAAAAAAAAAAAAAAAAAAAAAAAAAAAAAAAAAAAAAAAAAAAAAAAAAAAAAAAAAAAAAAAAAAAAAAAAAAAAAAAAAAAAAAAAAAAAAAAAAAAAAAAAAAAAAAAAAAAAAAAAAAAAAAAAAAAAAAAAAAAAAAAAAAAAAAAAAAAAAAAAAAAAAAAAAAAAAAAAAAAAAAAAAAAAAAAAAAAAAAAAAAAAAAAAAAAAAAAAAAAAAAAAAAAAAAAAAAAAAAAAAAAAAAAAAAAAAAAAAAAAAAAAAAAAAAAAAAAAAAAAAAAAAAAAAAAAAAAAAAAAAAAAAAAAAAAAAAAAAAAAAAAAAAAAAAAAAAAAAAAAAAAAAAAAAAAAAAAAAAAAAAAAAAAAAAAAAAAAAAAAAAAAAAAAAAAAAAAAAAAAAAAAAAAAAAAAAAAAAAAAAAAAAAAAAAAAAAAAAAAAAAAAAAAAAAAAAAAAAAAAAAAAAAAAAAAAAAAAAAAAAAAAAAAAAAAAAAAAAAAAAAAAAAAAAAAAAAAAAAAAAAAAAAAAAAAAAAAAAAAAAAAAAAAAAAAAAAAAAAAAAAAAAAAAAAAAAAAAAAAAAAAAAAAAAAAAAAAAAAAAAAAAAAAAAAAAAAAAAAAAAAAAAAAAAAAAAACAAAAAAAAAAAAAAAAAAAAAAAAAAAAAAAAAAAAAAAAAAAAAAAAAAAAAAAAAAAAAAGATTACAAATATGAGTAACATTATGAACTCCACTCAAGTATTGAGGGGGGCTCCAAACGATACACTACCGGGCCAACGTCCTAAATTTTGTTGAATGGTCCAATATACCTTGGACCCATCTTACCACGTTTCACAAAACGGACACTCCTTTCCACGGTGACACTTTCAACATCACAAAATCGCCCACTTCGAACTCGAGGGGTCTTCGTCTCACATTAGCATAATTCAATTGTCGTTTCTAGGTTACTCCCAACTTAATTGTGAGATCACCTTTGTCGTTTAGATAACAATTTCGGGCCCAATGAGTTCGCTTTCACCAACTTCCGTCCAAGCTAATGGTGGCGTACATCTTCTCCCAATGCAACGCTTTAAATGGAGCCATTAGATACTAGCGTGATGGCTATTATTGTAGGAGAACTCGTCTAACGGTAAATGCGTGTCCCCAATTGCCACCAAGCATTGATGGCACAAATTCCTAACATATCATCAAGCGTTTGAATCGTTCTTTCTCTTTGACCGTCGGTTTGCGGATGGAACGTCGTACTCACATCAAGTTGAGTACCCATCGCTCTTTGGAACGCCTTCCAAAATTTTGAAGTAAATCGGGTATCCCGATTGGTTATGACGGAAATCGGCACTCCAAGTTTGGATACTACTTCTATGAGATACAACGTGCCATGGCGTCAAATTTATCATCTTCCCGGATGGCTAAGAAGCGAGCCAACTTAGTCAACCGACCAACTATCACTTAAAAGGTGTCCTGACCACAACTCGATCTAGGTAACTTCGTGATGAAGTTCTGTGAGTCCCTTAAGTTCGATGGTTAACCAGGAAAGTGTAAAATACAACAAATCTAATAATCACTAGAATGGACTAGT
This sequence comes from Erigeron breviscapus, assembly GCA_034093135.1. Lineage (NCBI taxonomy): Eukaryota > Viridiplantae > Streptophyta > Magnoliopsida > Asterales > Asteraceae > Erigeron > Erigeron breviscapus. The sequence continues at coordinate 51,934,583 of CM067168.1, read as the reverse complement.
ATTACTTGTAAATAAATGCAAGAATATATAAACAAAGTAATACAAGACTTAAAGCAATAAGCAAGTAAAGTGGAACATTATGTATTTTTCAATTGTGTATTTTATTTATGATGTTAAATAAAATACAAGGTTGTGCGGAATCAAGATAATACAAATAAGTATTTTTCCTAACAACCTATGAATTACAAATGATCTATATTTGTCAAATAACTCTTTGGATCGAGATACTTAAAGTTGTGAAGTATCCCTGTTTAAGATCGAGAGTATTTGGACAAATTCACTTAAATGCAAAATGTATGCTTAAAAGTATTTTTCTCAAGGAAATGACTTTGTATTTATAGGCAACAAATTCACCAGTGAATTTTGTGCCGTACAAATCTGGTTGCATGCATTTAATGATCCGACAAGAACATTAAATGTATTGGATAAGGAATAAGGATAAAGTCACATCAAATGACTTTGTATCCTTTTATCCAACCATCTTTACACACGTATACTTTGGTAAAGAACAAGTGGATTGTTCTTTGGAAAGTGTGTAAAGGCAAAGTCAATCCTCGATATCAGTGTTCAGACTTGTAGGGTCTAGAACACTGACAATCCTCCAGTGTACAGATCTGGTAAGACTTCCAGTGGACTACGCCATTTGTAAGTCTTCTTTATTCTGACTTCAGTCTTTGACTTCAGTGAGAATGTCTTCAGTAGAGTTGATCTGGACTGGGGTGAAGTCCAGTGAGCTAATCTGGAGAATACTCCAGATTTCCTATACAAGTATTTGCTCACTGGTCTTCCATTATTTCTGGACAAATCTTCAGAGAGACTCCAGATTCCAAGTCTGGAGTAGGTCCAGTAGAACACGTTTCTGGACAGATTTTCAGTAAGGCTCCAGTAGTCGAGTCTGGAGCGAGTCCAGTAAATCTGGACTAAATCTGGACCTAACAAATTCCACCTATTTGTTTAGAAATAATGCAAGTGTTTTCAAGCTTGAATCTATACATTTTGTATGCTTGAAAAACACAAGTTTTGACTTAGTCTAAAAATCTAAGTTACTGGAAAACACTTTATAGATCATGAGTGTTTTCAGTTTCATCATTTAAGTTCTAACTTAGACTAAATCTGATCATTTACTTATATGAATCAAAAATTGCAACTATTATTACATACATCAACTGATAAATAGTATACAAGTTTCATAAAACAATAAATTACAACAAGTAAATGATAAGAGTCAGGCCCTTCTTTTTGATGTCTGTCCTGGAGCATCTTCAGTAGCCTTTCTCTTTGGTGATGGAGAAGATGGTATTGATTCTGGTGATCTTATGCCCATTGCAACTTCCATCTGTTGCTTTCTTCTCCATACCTTTTCAATTCTTTTCAGAAATGCTTTAACATCAGTCGACACATTTGTCTTCCCCCTGAACGTTAAAGCGATTTCTTTCAGTTCACTCCATCCAAATGCTTGGACTGAAGTACTTTTCCTCTCATCAGTAAGTTACCCTCCCTGGTCAACTTTACTTCAAACTTAGACATGCCTTCATGATCTTCAGCCAATTTGATTTCAGCACCAGTGATCCTTCTGGCATCAGCCCTGAAATTCAACATCTCATTGTATTTTTCTTTCAGCTTGGCTTGCTGGATCAATGATTTAGTTTCCTTGTACACTCTCCTTTGCTCTACAGCAGATTGGAGTTCTTGACGATTGATTTTTCGAGAAGTGTCCAGGGGAATGAAATTGCTTACATCAGCATCTTTGATTGCTTTGATTTGTCTGGCAGTCAATTTTGGTAAGCCAGTAAGTCGCTTCATTTACTCTATCTCCAGAGCACCAGCGTTCTTTCTGATCTTTTTCTGGAGGCTTACCAGTTCATCCTTTCTTTGTCTGATGAGTTCTGGTACACTCACGCCATAAATTATAGAATCATAGACTTGTTCCTCTTCGGCGTAGAAAGAGCGTACATGAACATCATCCAATAAACTCAAACATTGATGAACTCTGGGGTCATCCTTCATCTTTTTATACACTTCAATATTAATGCCTACCCTGCCAGCATTGTAAGAATCCAGAGTACCCATAGTTGCCATCTCCCTTTGATGGGCCAGCAGTTCATCTTTTTGATTTCTTTTGAAAATCTCTATCATGATGCATTCTTGTTCAAGCTTCTTGGATGTTTCATCATCAGCATCTTCAACAGTTTGCTCTTCCTCTCCAGATTCCATTTATTGTTTTCCCTTAACTGACTTTAGAGTTGATGGAATATCTGGGAAGGACTCAAACTGGGGCTCACTGGCTTCAGTACCAGTAGCTCCTTCAGTTAGCCCGGCTTCAGTGCCATATGCTCTTTGTGACAATTGCTTCAGTGTTTGGTCACCAGACGACTTTTCCCCCTTGGAATGATCACTAGTCCTTGACTTGAGATCATTCCATAATTCTTCAAGCATAAGTCTGTCCAGTGCACCAAATGTTGTACCTGTTACTGGAGTTGTTTCAGTCACAACTTTCTTAAGTGCCTGCACTTCCTTCTGAACATTTGCAACAGCTTTAGGCAAGTGTTTTGGCAACTTCTCATCCAGTAACTTGTCTACTTGGGGTAACACCCCATCATGAATGCTACGAAGAACAGTCTCAAAAACTTCTTCACATATTTCTTTCAGCATATTGTTTCTGAACTTCCTTGTACATGCATCACTTATTGTGCTGACAACTGCATCCTGGTCTAGTGTGGGTCTAGTCTCCAGAGAACTGACCCTGAAAACCAAGTTCTGAACATCTTCTTTCAGACCTGCCAGCTCGCCAGTGACTGCAGTCTGAACAGAATTAACCAACCTTGTCTCTAATCCCTGGACTGCCATTTTGATCTTTTCAGTGTTGTTTTTTGTGGCCAGTACCAGTTCATCAAGCTTCTCATAAACCAGCTTCTCATTCCCAGCAAAGACATTCATCTCAGAAGCAAGGTTATTTGATAATAATGATTTGAAGTCTAAAATAACATGAGATGAAGTCTGGAGTGATCTCTCCAGGTCCGCCACCTTACTTAAAAGGCCTTGGACCTTGGCAGAAGATGAAGTGGAGAGACCACTGGGAGGTTCAAGAGTTGAAGGTAATCTGGTCATTAGAGGAACTTGTGCCCAGTCCTCTTCAGTTGCAGCTTCAGATGTTGCAACTGGTGACTCCGGCGCACGAGGTGGAGGTTGAGATTGTGAAGGTTGAGTGGTTGCTGGAGTGAAGTATTGAGTGTGTGCTGGAATTGAAGGTGGTGGTGGTGGTGGCATGTTTGATTGTGGTGGTGGCATTTCTGGTGGAGGTGGTGGCATTTCTGGTAGACTTTCTTCTTCTTGGACATCTTCACCCAGAAAATTCAAGTTTGCATCAAAACCTTCAGACATTGGGAATCTACGTCATCCCATTCTGGAGCCATCCCAACTGTCTGTTCACCAGTCTCTACATTCACTTGTTCACCAGCCCCTACATTTAAGTCTATTTGAGCCTCTTGCTCAACTTCCTCAACAACCTGCTCAACAACTTGGGCAACAATTTCAATTTGTTCATCATTTACCTGCCCAACAACCTCTTGTACGTTCTCTTCAAAAATTGGAGACCCATCCAAATTCATAACATCCCCAGGATGTCTTTCAGGATTCACCTAAAGTCCTGCTCTCATCAGACGCCTGTTAGTTCTAGGTCGTCTGGAAGGTTCAACAACTTCTTGTACTTGACCTTCAGGAGCCACTTGTCTAATTGGTTGTACAGTTTCAATGATCTGTACATCTTGGTCTCCAGAGGCTCTTTCAACAGCTTGACCTCTATCTGGAGCCATTTCAGCTTCTTCCCTTTGGAAGGTAAGCATGGACTGAGGAATATCTACCTCGTCCAGTGGAGATCTGAGATTGACCAAATCTCTCATATACTCACTCACAGAAAAGTGAGTAGTATCAAAATCATACTGGTCTCCAAGACCATTTTTAAACAGCAGTGAAAGGAAACGAATATATGGAACAAAAGGTTTTCATCCCTTCACTCTGAGACGCTCTACCAGGTCATCAAAAAGAATTTGGGCGAAGTCCACTCTAAGCCCAAACCATAAACAGTATGCAATCTGGAGATGGGTTTGATTGATCTGGTCTAACCCTCCAGAACTGCCTCCCAGACATTCAACAATATGAGTGAAGAAATATCTCCATGAGTCTAACAGCTTGCTCATGTAGATAGTCCCTTTCCTGGATAGCTGGCCATGCTCATCCAAGATATCCGTGTGCCCCATCAGCCTGCATACTTCCCTTGTATTGATACCAGTGGGAAACTCAATAGGCAACTCATTCTGTTCATGATAGTTTAACTGTAGAACAGACCTGAGCAGACTTGCAGTGAAACCAAGGGATCTGGTACCTCCTTGAGAGTATAATTGATAGATGAAGTTTCATCATCAAATGTTGCAGTGTACCAGAATTCACACAGGTACTCGTGGTACATCCTTCCTGGATTTAATGTTAACGCACCATATAATGGGAAAGAGAGAAAGAATGAGTTTAATCTCCCAATAATCGATTGGGCATCATGAACACTGGAAAGAGAGAGTCTTGCCATCCAGTTGTTCATATTGATTCTTATGGCATTTGCCTCAAGATTGATATGAGGTGCCCTGCCAACATTTTCGGAAGGAGCATATTCAGCGGCAAGGAGATTTTTGAGCGATTTTGACTGTCTAGGTGCCATTTTATACAGAATAAATGAAGATGAAATTGAATATATATATATAGGTTCTGATGAAGAATTGATGAAGGAATTGAATGTTGTTAGGACCAGTTCACCTGGAACTGGCCAGTCACCAGTTCACACTTACCAGTCACCAGTTGCATCTGGAGACTAGTGAAACTGGTGACCAAGATGATTTGTCGAGAAATATATTGAAGTCCAGTTGCACCGTACAGTTAATGCAACTGAAGACTTCCTCCAGTTGAGAACTAACCAAGTTGAAGAAGCATTCCAGTTGGAGTCGAAGACAACAAATGGAAGATAGAGAATGGCAATGGCAGCGAAGCCCAGTTGACATTCTAGTCAGTTACAAACTGAGACCATCAGTGGAAAGCCCTTACAAAGCTTTACACTGATTACGAGGAATTGACTTATATGCTTTATGTACCTTTACCCGGATAATAAGCCTTGTCTTATTATTTAAATATAAAAGGTACATAAAGGTGGTTAAGTAAAGTTGCTTTCACGTACAACTTTACATAGTATTTTAAGGAATTAAAAGCTATTCCTTAAATGCTCTCAACCACATTTGTACGGCCAAAGTTAACATCCCAATGTTAACTTTGCCTATAAATACAAGTCATTGCACAACCAAGAATTCAAGTATTCGAACTTACAAGATAAATACTTCACACTTTGCAAACCTGCAATATTCTTGGTGAACTTGTGCAATATTCTCTCAATCGCTAAAAGGAACATTTCACAACTTTAAGTGTTTCGATTGTCTTGAGAAATTCCGAGTGTAGATCAATTGTATTTCATAGGTTGTTATGATATTTACATTCGTGTATTATCTTGGTTCCGCAACAATCTTGTAATTTGTTTAATATCAATAAATAAATTACACATTGAAAAATACATATTGTCTCATCAAGTTTTCTTACAAGTTATTTGTATTATTGCATTGTTCTTTACTTATTGTCGTTTATATAAGTAATCTATCTAGAACTTGGTATATACACACTGCAACTGGTCGTCTCCAGTTCAGTGCATATATTGCAAAGTAACTCCACCATCGACATAGAGGTGTCTTCAGTAGTACCATCTAACGAGTTGGGACTTACAAATGTAAATGGAGTAAATAAGAGAGATGATGATGATTGGAAAATGAATGAAGAAGTAAATGAAGGAATTTGAAGGATTTGGGAGTAAATATGTTCGAAGTAAATGCAAATGAAATTGAAAGTGGGTATATATAGGAGAAAGAATGTGGAACTCAAACGGTTTATTTGAAATTATCAAATATAATTTTGATCGAGGTTCTGAGATCCGCATTAATTACATCACATCACACATAAATGTGTGACAGTTTACAGCCCACAAACACTAGCAAGTTGCTCTTTTTGATTTTCCAAGGTAAAAATACCATCATTACGTTGAAAAATTTACATGCCACGTAGGATTAAAATATCTTCAAAAAGATTTGCTTACGTGGCACACACAATGACCAAGTATTTAGAAAATATTATGACATATTTCAGTGCATCTGGAGGTTGACTGGACACTCCAGTATCACTGGTGGATTAGTCCAGTGAACATGTACTGATGGTACACTGGAGGGACACTCCAGTAAAGTACCAGTGAAAACCTTTTTGAAAGACTGGTAACCTCAAACTTGCACGTCAACTAATTCAGACAAATGAGAGGGACACATTTACAATGAGACATAAGTCACCTCAAATACGCACTTCAATCTGTCCAGTTACCAGTGAGAGGGACACATTTACAAAGCACCAGTAATATTTTCTGAAGAGTTTGTCCAGTGAGAAAATAAATTAATAAATTCCCCTTGAAGAGTTTGTCCATGCCTGAGCCTTTGGGATACCAAAGACCTAGACTGGGGACACCTTTAAGGTACTTCAGTATACGCTTTACAGCAAGCATATGAGATTCCTTTGGATTAGACTGGTATCTGGCACATAAACATGTTGAAAACATAATATCTGGTCTACTGGCAGTTAAATACATCAGTGAACCAACCATGCCTCTATAGACAGTGGTGTTCACTGGTTTTCCATCTGGATCGGAGTCCAGTGTCAGTGGTGCAGAAATTGGAGTTGGTTTAGATGGTGAAGAGTTCATATCAAATTTCTTTAAAAGATCTCTAACGTATTTTTCCTGATTAATAAAGATGCCATCTTTGTTTTGTTTAATCTGGAGTCCAAGAAAATATGTTAATTCACCCATTAAACTCATCTCATATTCAGTTGACATTATTTTCGAAAATTTCTTGCACATGTTTTCATCAGTAGACCCAAAAATAATATCATCAACATAAATTTGTAACCATTAACAGATTACCTTTTTCATGAAGAATAAATAAGGTATTGTCAATTGCACCTCGTTTGAAACCATTTTTCAATAAATGTTTAGTCAGAGTGTCATACCAGGCACGTGGGGCTTGTCTGAGGCCATAAAGCGCTTTGTCCAGACGATATACCCAATGTGGATGCTTTTCATCAACGAACCTGGTGGTTGTCTGACATAAACTTCTTCTTCAAGCTTTCCATTCAAGAAAGCACTCTTTACATCCATCTGGTAGACCTTGAACTGATGATAAGCAGCGAATGCTAAGAATATTCTGATCGCTTCAAGTCTAGCCACTGGAGCAAATGATTCATCAAAGTCGACATCTGACTGGCAGTAGCATTGTGCTACCAGTCTGGCCTTGTTTCTGATTACGTGGCCATCTTCATCTACTTTGTTTCTGAAGACCCATCTTGTTCCAATTGGTTCTTTCTTTCCAACTGGGAAAGGAACCAGATACCAGACCTTGTTCCTTTCAAACTGGTGAAGCTCTTCTTGCATAGCAGTCACCCAGCTTGGATCTTCCATAGCCTCGTCAATCTTCTTTGGTTCCATCAAAGATAGAAAACTAACGTATAAGCATTGATTACTGGAGGCTCTTCTGGTCTGAACTCCTCTACTGGAGTCACCTATGATCTGATCAATAGGATGAGCTTTTGTCCATCTGGAGTACTGACCAGGATTGTTACTGACAACAATATCAGTGCAAGAATTCAGTGAGTCTCCTCTGGAGTTGCTTCTGGAGGAGGATCTTGCCAGACTACTTCAGTATCTTCATCTGAGTCATTTAAATCACGATTTGCATCATGAAATTCTTCATTTGAAGGCATTTCCTGAAGTACTGGTTCAGTTTGGAATTCTTCATAAGAAGACATTTCTAGTCTATTCTCAACTGACACTGATACTGGGGGAGTAGTACGAACATCTGATCCAATACTAATTTCAGAGGGTAGTTTGAAAATAATAGAAGGATAGAATGGAGTACTACTGGAGAGTTTCTTTTTCTGAACAGGTTCCAGATCAGGATGACTGGAAACTGTGTCTTTTGAATCTTCTAATTTGTCGTTTATAGGATCAGATTCACAAAAGACAATTGGAGTTACTGGGGGAGTGTCAAGGGCTGGCTTCTTGTTGATTGCAGCATTTGATTCATCAAATGTGACATGAATTGACTCATGGACCTTTTCCAGTCTCTTGTTGTAGACTCTGAAGGCCTTGCGAATGGCTGAATAGCCTAAGAAATACCCTTCATCAGCTTTGGCATCAAATTGCCTAACTGACTGGAGTCGTTCAGGATGTAAACTGGACATCCAAAAACGTGAAAATAACCAATATTTGGTTTTCTATTTCTTAAGACTTCATAGGCTGTCTTTTTGTATCTTTTGATGTACACTGATCGATTCTGGGTGTGGCAAGCAGTTGCAATTGCTTCCGCCCAGAAACTGGTAGACATACCAGATTCAGCAAGCATACTCCTGGCAGCTTCTATCAGCGTTCGATTCTTCCTTTCCACCACTCCATTTTGTTCTGGAGAGCGGGCTGATGAGAAATTCTGGGAAATGCCAGTGTCAGTACAGAATGACTCCAGAGTTGCATTCTGGAATTCTGTTCCATTGTCACTTCTTAACTGACACACTTTTCGACTGTACTTGATCTCAATTTGCTTGATAAGACTAATGATTTCAGCAGCAGCTTCACTTTTAGACCTCAGAAAGATCACCCAACAATATCTGGAGAATTCATCTACGATCACCAGGGTGTATCTTTTACCAGCACGAGTCCTGAACATTCACTGGACCAAAGAGGTCCATATGAAGCATATGAAGGGGTTCAGATATGCTGAAATTCTGTCTGGTCTTGAAACTGGTACGTTTTTGCTTACCCATCTCACATCCTGGACATGGCCTTTCCTTTTTGAAGGAAACTGAAGGTATCCCATCTGCAAGTTGTTCTGGACAACTTATTAATATTCTTGAAATTTAAATGGGATAACCTTTTGTGCCATAACCAGTTTGTGTCTTCATCAGCTTGAGTATAGAAACACTGCTCTGAAGGAGAGTTTTCCGTATCCATTCCCTTTCCTGGGAGCAATCAACACTACCTTCCAGTCCTTGTTGAATACGATACCCTGAGCAATATTGAATAGAACTTGATAGCCATCATCACACAGTTGACTTACACTGATCAGGTTGTATTTCAAACCATTCACAAATGCAACACGTCTGAACTTGACTTGTCCATTGTTCAGAACACTGTATCCCTCAGTCTTTCCACAACCATCATTTCCAAAAGTAATGGAGGGTCCATCAGAAATGGTGAACTCCTCCAGCAGGGTCTTACATCCAGTCATCGTCCTGCCAGCAGCACTGTCAAGATACCAGATATATTTCTTTCGATCGCCATGCACATACACCAGATACTTATCAGTTAGATTTGGGAACCCATCGACTGATGGGTTCACTGGACCCTCCCTTATAGGTCCCTGGGGCAATCTGGTTTAGTTCACTTTCTTCAACAGTGGTCTTAGTTGAAAAGACCACTGGGGTTGATAGTTTTGAAACCTTTTTCTTTTTCTCAACTGGAGAAATAGAATTAACTTTCTTTGCAAAAGGTTTTGTATTTTGTCTAGGGCCAGACGAAGTACCCTCAATAAAGTTTAATCTTGCATTAAAACTTTGAGATTGACGAGTCAGAATTTGAATCTGGCTTTCTAACCTGGACAAAATATTTTCTTCAGATGACACCTTAGCCTTTCCAGTCCTAGGCTTAGGTAGGGGATTAATCTGAGGCAAAGGTTTATTCCGATAAACCTCTTTAACTGGAGCAGTCATCTGGAATGCTCCAGTCTTGACCTCTGGGATTGAACTGGGTAAATATTGGTCTTGGGAGTTACAGGCTCATCATAAACAGTGGTGGGCCTGAACTCCTCTGGTAATCGATCGATTACTGGTATTAATGATGCTACATGAGTATTTCCATCTAAGTATGCACGTTTTTGAGCAGGAAATTGATTTACTCCAGCATCATATGGCTTTTTGGTTTCTAGCCATGATTTAATTACCAGTTTTTCTTTCTCTAAAATGACTTCAAGATCTTGCTTTTCTTGAATCAATTGTTCAGTTACCAGAACCTGGGCTTGAAATGCCAGTTCAATGTCTTGAAGTTCTTTCAATTTTGATTTTAAGACGGTTATTTCAGAAAAATTTGTTTCTAGATTATTTACACAATCAGATCTAACAGTTTCTACAAATATCAAATCAGAATTAAGAGCTTCAGCTATGTCCAGTTTTAGTTCTTGGTCAGTTGCACAATCATAATCACTAACCTTCTTAATAACAATGTCTACCCATCGTCCAGATGTGACATCTTCCTTCACCAGGTGCTCATCGTCTGCCAGAGCCATGTAACAGCAATCTCTTTCTTTCTTCTTCATCAACAGATGATTCATCAGAAGGAACTCACTTCTCTTCAGTTGTTGCAATCATGCACTTATTATTGTTTTCAATTTGTTGTGCCATGAGAGCAATCTGGGCCTTAAGCTTTTTATATTTCAGTTTATAGCTATCATCAGGCTTATTATTTGAAGAGAATGGACCAGGCTCGGATACAAACTGGCTGGACCTGCACTCTTTCATGAAATGACCCTTTTTCCCACACTTAAAGCATGCCAAATTGGTCTTATCAGTGGAAGAACTGGATGCAAATTGTCCAGATGGCCTATTTGCTCTTGCTTTGAAACGGTTAAACGTTTTAGCAATCATTGCAATAAGGTCATCATCATCAGTTTCATCACAACAGTCTGGAGAGATTTGACTGGACTCTCCAGAATCCATGAGTTCAGACACCATCTTCTTCATAGAAAATACATTCTCAGAAGATATCAGTGCTGTACCTTGTGGTTCAGTATGACTAACCACATTAGGACTACTGGAGGCATGGTTAAAAGCATCTTGTTCTGCCACCACTCTCTGGGATTGATTTTCTTCAGTGTACCTGAAAGCTCCATATAAAGTTGAGAGAGTGTGTGTGTGCATAGTTTTACCTTGTCGTAAGACCAGGATCATGTGAGACCATTTGGTGGGTAGAATGTCACAAAATTTCTCCAGAAGTATATCTTTGTCCTTCTCAACCCCAAGACCTCTCAATTGGTTTATGATACTCATAAATCTGGTGTAAGTACCAGTGAGAGACTCGTTAGGCTGAGCAAAAAATGACTCATACCTCTTGTTTAAAGAGACCTTTCTGGTGACAATGGTGTCATCTCCTCCTTCATGTTGGTTTAAAAGTTCATCCCACATGGTTTTAGCACTAGGAAAAAGAACTAGTGTGGGAATTACGGTTTCTGGAACGGACCCGAGGATCATGTTTTTGAGAAGGGTGTCTAGATTCACCAATCTCCTCTCCTCTTCAGACCAATGTTCCTCCCTCTTTTCCCTTCCTCTTCTAGATCCAGAAGGATCAAGAAGGGGATTGAGAGGTGATGTTGGTACATAAGGACCTTCATTTAAAATTTTCATCATGTTCCTCTCAATACCAGTGACATGCAAAACCATCCTAGCCTTCCACGTACCAAATTCATCACTGTTCCCACTGAATTTAGGAACAGGATTATTTGAGTAGTGCACATGCACGTGTGGAGAAGCAGGAGTAGGAGGGGAGGTGGATTAGTGTTATTAACAATAGGTGGTTCATTTTGATCATTAATATTAGCATTAGGATCGGGACCAAGATTAAAACTTCCTTGTGTATTTTCTTGGTTAGCCATCAAAGAAACAGATCTAGGCAATGTTTAGCCTTCTGCTCTGATACCAAATGTGAGTCCCTTAAGTTCGATGGTTAACTAGGAAAGTGTAAAATACAACAAGTCTAATAATCACTAGAATGGACTAGTATTACTTGTAAATAAATGCAAGAATATATAAACAAAGTAATACAAGACTTAAAGCAATAAACAAGTAAAGTGGAACATTATGTATTTTTCAATTGTGTATTTTATTTATGATGTTAAATAAAATACAAGGTTGTGCGGAATCAAGATAATACAAATAAGTATTTTTCCTAACAACCTATGAATTACAAATGATCTATATTTGTCAAATAACTCTTTTGGATCGAGATACTTAAAGTTGTGAAGTATCCCTGTTTAAGATCGAGAGTATTTGAAAATTCACTTAAATGCAAAATGTATGCTTAAAAGTATTTTTCTCAAGGAAATGACTTTGTATTTATAGGCAACAAAATTCACCAGTGAATTTTGTGCCGTACAAATCTGGTTTCATGCATTTAATGATCCGACAAGAACATTAAATGTATTGGATAAGGAATAAGGATAAAGTCACATCAAATGACTTTGTATCCTTTTATCCAACCATCTTTACACACGTATACTTTGGTAAAGAACAAGTGGATTGTTCTTTGGAAAGTGTGTAAAGGCAAAAGTCAATCCTCGATATCAGTGTTCAGACTTGTAGGGTCTAGAACACTGACAATCCTCCAGTGTACAGATCTGGTAAGACTTCCAGTGGACTACGCCATTTGTAAGTCTTCTTTATTCTGACTTCAGTCTTTGACTTCAGTGAGAATGTCTTCAGTAGAGTTGATCTGGACTGGGGTGAAGTCCAGTGAGCTAATCTGGAGAATACTCCAGATTTCCTATACAAGTATTTGCTCACTGGTCTTCCATTATTTCTGGACAAATCTTCAGAGAGACTCCAGATTCCAAGTCTGGAGTAGGTCCAGTAGAACACGTTTCTGGACAGATTTTCAGTAAGGCTCCAGTAGTCGAGTCTGGAGCGAGTCCAGTAAATCTGGACTAAATCTGGACCTAACAAGTTCATATCAATTCGTTCCCATTTCCACTGCGTCGTTACCGGTTGAACTAGCAAACCAGGTTCTTTCTCGTGGTCGGGTTTTACTTGTAACATGTGATGTATTCACTAACGTATCTTACAATGTCTTTCTTCATTACCGGTCACCAATATAAGTCTCTCAGGTCAAAATACATCTTGTCGGGCCCCGGGTGAACCGAGTAGGCCGACTTGTGAGCTTCATTTATCAATTTCATCCAAAGCCCACCAAAAACGGGAACCCACAATAGTTCAACAAAGCATAATCCGTCATCGTCTCTTCTATCAAATCGTTCTTCTAAGTCGTGTAGTACTTCAATGATGAAGTCGCGAACACTCCTTTGTACGGTAAGACTCACGGTCCTAAATCATCTTGGTTTTATACGTTCCTTTCAGCTCAAGGCATCAGCTACAACGTTTTCTTTACCCGGGTGAGGCCGGATAACGCAATCATAATCACCAAAAATCTCAAGCCATCTCTGTAGCATTATGTTCAATCCACTTCGATCAAAACCGTGTAGGAGGCTTACGTAATCGGTATAGATCACACTCCTAACGCCATAGAAATAATGTCTTTAACATTTCAAGGTAAACATGACCGCTCCCAACTCCGAGTCATGAGTCGGGTAATTCTTCTCATGCACCTTCAATTGTCTAGAAGCATAAGCAATCACTTTACTCCATTACACCAAAACACAACCCTTACCTGGATGCATCACAATAAATGACAAAATCATCGGCTCCTTCGGCAAGCATAAGATTGGTGCATCACACCACTTGTCTTTCAATAATTGGTAGGTTTGCTCTTGCTTCTCACCCCAATCAAACGTCTTTCTCGTTGAGTCAACGAAGCTAGAGGTTGGGCAATCTTCGAAGAGCCCTTAATGGATCGTCTAATATAACCCACCAAACTAAGGAATCGGCGAATCCCGGTTGGCGTCTGGGGTCGTTCTCCAAATTTTCACCGTTTCAATTCTACTTGGGTCCACATGAATTCCTTCCTTGCTCACTACGTGACCATGAAAGTGAACCTCTTCGAGCCAAAATTCACACTTGTAGAACTTGGCATACAATTTTCTCTTCCCGGAGAAACTCTAAAACTTCCTTCAAGCGTTTCGAATAATCTTCTTTCGTCTTGGAGTATACAAGGGTGTCATCAAATGAAGAAAATGACAAACTTATCCATAGGGTCGACATACCCGGTTCATCAAGTCCATGAACACCGCCGGTGCATTGGTCAACCCAAAAGGCATAACCGTAAATTCAAGTGTCCATAACCGGTTCGAAAGGCCGTCTTGAGAATATCATCTTCATGGATACGCAATTGGTGGTAATCTGACCGCAAATCAATCTTAGAAAAGAAACAAGCACCTTAAAGTTGATTCAACGAATCTTAGAAGAGGAATACTCGAGTTTATTTAGTTCTCCCTAATGATACGCATTCGAAATGAGTCGTCTTTCTTCTTGACAAGTAAAACTGGCGCGCTTCACGGTGATTGACTAGGGCGTATGTAACCCTTTTCTTGAGGTTCTTTGAGTTGTGTAGCCAACTCTTGCATTTCAGTCAGGGCTAAGCGATAGGGTGCTTTGGCCACGGGAGAAACGTTAGGAATAAGATCAATTCGGAGATCATGTCGACGAGATGGAGGCAAACCCGGTAGGTCATCCGGGAATCCATCCGCAAGATCATTAACCACGGGCACGATCTTCAATTTAACTTTCGTGACATTAACATTATATATTTTTTCTCATCCCATGGCTCGGTCGTCTCACCTTGAAATACTAATTCTTCGCTATTTTCTAACGGAATCCTCATTGCTTTGCTACCGCAATCTATAACCGCATTCATTGCTGACAACCAATCCATTCCCACAACCACGTCAAAACTACCGATATAAAAAGGAACTAGGTCAATGAGAAATGGGTGATTCCACAATTCTAACGTACAATCACGGACAACTTGGTCAATTTTCGTTAACCCGCCATTTACCATTTCAAGTTCAAAGTAATACGACAACGGACTAAGGTTAGTATCGATCAAAGACACGAAATCGTTGGAAATAAGACTAAAATCGGCACCGGAGTCAATTAATACGGTGGCATGTTAATTGTTGAGAAGAAATGTACCTACAACGACGTTAGGATCAACACGAATCTCGACCACAATCAAGGCAAGGGTTCTTCCACGGGGATCAATTTGTTGTTGTTGGCCGATAAGAATGGGGCACTTATTTTGGTGGTGACTTGACTACCACACTAATGACAAGTACCTCGGGCCATCGGGGGATTTCGAGCATTTATCGGGGTGGCATTTAAAGTAAGGCACAACGATTGGTAGGACACATTTTGATACTCAACCCACTCGATTCTCTCACGTCCTCCACGATTACACGGTCTCTACGACCACCTCCATCGCCACCACTTCATTGATTTCCTTGATCAACCGGTTCCTCTTACCCGACTTGACGCCTATAATTCATGTTAGCTCTCCGTAGTCTAATCATCTATCCTTGAACACACGTGTTGGATTTCCAAGTTAATCCTCACAATTCCCACATGAACATTCGCAATTAACCGTCACATAACCAACAATCCAACATTAAGCTATCCTAAGTCTTTACAAGAACATGCATTTCTACGGGGATATTATCATGACAATAAACTATGTCATCATCATTTCATTAGCATCCTAACTAATCACACAATTCCAAATCAACCTTAACTAAATCATTCAGACCAACGCACCAATTCAAATATAACAAGGCAAAGCATCATCGTTTCATTCAATTCTCAATCAATTCCATAATTTCAAACCAATTCATACAAATATAAAGGGGTCAAGTCATAACAAGACGGGTAAAGCATAGTCCGAATCTTAACTTCAACATTCAATACATTAAAGGTGTATGTATACAGGGTGTACCAGCGGCTAACCCTCCACACTGTTAATATATTGAATGGATGTCGGGATTCGGTTCCGTTATGTCCTCTAAGTATTGGTCAGGTATGTATACAGGGTGTACCAGCGGCTAACCCTCCACCCAACCAACACTTATTAAACACACCGGGTTACCTACTATACTTCAGCCGCAATGCGCAATCCATGAGATCATTAATTTCCATATGACATAGGGTAATCATAGATTTGTTCATCAGGCTCCTTTAGGATTACCGAATGTCATACTTCGTTAATGCCATCATTTCACTTTGCTAGGGACAAACAATAAATGGTACCAAAATTCCACACATCAACATCCATCACAACGAATCAACAATTTACGGTGTATCCCGACACTACCATATACGTCAATCAAGTCCTTACATAACAATCAAGTCACAAGTCATGGAAAACCTACGAACTCCGCTTAAACAAGTCTTATGCGTCATACAATTCACGTTGCACACAAAAATTCCTATCATGCATACTAAAATGAAATGTGGGTGCAATGGCTATAGGCTAGGTCAATCCACCTAACTCTCTACAACCACGGCTCTGATACCATTCTGTAACACCCCAACAAGGCGAAATCATGGGGTATCACAAGAAAAGCACAGCACGACATGGAAATTATGTAGAGTAATCTAAATGCATAAAAAGGATCAAGTAATCCATACAAAACATTCACGAATACAAATATCGGATCACATATAAGCATAACCCCTAATCGGGAAAATAATGAATCACGGATCCAAGAAGTCCAAGTCTAGCATCATCAAGCAACAATCAATCCAATACGTCCTTAAACTAACCTGTTCACCTGAAAAGTAGAAAACGAGTCAACATAAAGTTGGTGAGTTCGTAGGGACAAGTAATAGGAAAACAAGTGTCGGGATAACAACTGTTAACGATATACGAGGATTAGAATACCTAATCACGTTCCAAGGAAACCCTAAAAGGTCTCACAATATCACAAATCAACACAAGTCAACGTTTAACAACAACGATCCATAATACGATTAATAACGTTCAATAACGGTGCGACTTACTTAATGAATAATGCGCTAACATACAACGGTCAATAACGGCGCGACTTACATAATGAATAATGCGCTAGAATACGTTGCTACTTACATAATGAATAATGCGCTACAACACGTTGTGACTTACATAATGAATAATGCGCTACAACACGTTGCGACTTACATAATGAATAATGCGCTACAACACGTTCACAAATCCATCATACCACAAATCATCCAAACCACCATGCACATACATTTCATACGACTTTACATTTAAGGAATCTTTGATGCTTATATATAGGGTCACCCGCAGCCTTCCCACCACATCTCCAACTCATTATATGTATCATCGTCTTCCATGTATGTACAACTATCCTATTCACATCACATAATCCAAAATCGTATGCATAATCAGCCAAATGACATATAAGTATACGTTGCATAGCAATTACATGTAATGAATGAATACGAGTAATGTCAATATCAACTCTTATACCGTATGTATACGAATGTCATAATGCATATCATAAGTGCGGCCATCAAGTCATCAAACCATCAACTCAACAAATCTACACATACATACACTTAGGAGGATTTTACTTTCAACGAGTCCTAGATGCTTATATATAGGGTCACCCGCAGCCTTCCCACCACATCTAAAACCCCTTTGAAGGTATAACCGACTTCCATGTATGCACGACTAACCTAATAATAACAATATCCATCGCAATCATAAGCAAAATCAATTAACATGTCAATCATTCCGTCAAACAAACAATCGAACAATCAATCAAGACCATATCTCAATCAAACGATAAATCAGACAATCAATAAGCTGTCAATCGAATCAACCAAACAATCAAACAAACACGTATGTACACTTTTCATCCCGAATCTCAATTGAGTAGGGAGAGGTTTACGAAACTCACCTTGAGTGGATATGCAAGATAAGTACAAGTTATAGTCGAGTTATAAACGTCCAACGATCGCTTAGCGTTCACCACCTATTAACATATACATTACAAATCACGTGTCAAACCCTATCTAGGTTTTAGAAGAGCAAATCAACTTTAGAGGACAATTGGGACTCAACTCGGTTACGTCACAACCCTCAAGTGTCTTAATGGTTCAACCGAATATAAACAAAGACACTTTAACACGACATTTTTAGAAATAATGGCGGATTCAAGATATAAGGATAATACCATGAGAAAGTAGACTCTCTCACGAGTCCAACGATAGGTCATACGACTAAAACGGACTTACGGTTCAAAAGTTATTAACGTTTGAAAACTAACGCGCGAAACAGGCAAAACTCGCGCGCGAGAAGAGCTCGCGGCGCGAGGAGCACAAGACCTCGCGGAGCGAGGTTGGACGCGAGAAAGGTTCTGAACAATGAGACACAAATCTCGCGGCGCGAGCCACCCAGGTCGCGGCGCGAGAACCTGTATACCTGCAGATTTTCTAGTTCAAACACGATCCAAACACGACCCAAACTCCATTTTTGACATCTAAATCGATTTGAGGAGTGCAAGTACACATTTTTAAGTGTAACAAACATGTAAGAACAAAACCCATAACAAGATTCCACCCATAACTTCCCACAAATCCGAATTCATCTCAAAATCACTCAAAACCCTAAATGAAACCCTAATTCGACTCAAATCCGGTTTTGACTCGATTCAAGACCCAAAAACGTTTAGATTTGACTAGAAACATGTTCAATAATATAAAATGGTTAATATGAGATAGTTTTTGCTTACCAATTCTTCCAAAAGCCCTTAAATCCGAATTTGACCCAAAAATGGAGATTTCTTGCACTTGGAGGTTTGATTCTTTGATATGATGTTTAGTTGATGATGATGATGAAGTATTTATCACTAATCTAACCCAAACAACAATAGATAATCCAAGAATTTAGAGAGAAGGAGGAGGTGTTTTGGTGTTTACCTTTGGAGAGAAAGAGAAAGAAAGAAATGAAAAGGAAAAAGAAGGGGGAGAGAGTTGGGGGCCGGCCTATAGAGGTCCAAATGTGGCTCCCGCTCCGCTAACTTCGACCAATAGCTATTCGTTATCCATTTAAACGCTAAAATGAAACCGTACACACAATCTAACTCAACGTTACGTTAAAACACGATAAAACGTTCGATAATTCATATAGACCAACAAAAAATCGTTCTTATTCATTTACGTTCAATTTACAAGTCAACTAAGTCAAATATCACGGATGTTACACATATCACACTCCAATGTCCCATCAAAAACCATCCCATCATTCTTGTATTCCTAATCCACACCATATGTCTTTATCATCGTCTTCTACTCATGCTGAATCCTCACAATCCCGATCATCAACAGATAACCATGCTTCAGTTGAGCGTTCCTCCTTTGAGTCTACTTTGGATCATGAAACTGATTTACTTGATGAATATGAGATGAAATTGCTTTATGAGGCTGAGATACAAGGTAAACTGTTAACTATTATTGCTAACAATTACTTTTTTTATTTTGTGTATTAAATGCTAAAAGTGGCTAACAATTTCATAGACGAGCAAGGGAATATTCTGAGGACACAAAAAATGAGAGCAAAAGATATATATAAGCTTAAAGAAGGTGAAAAGGTTTTGGTTCATCTCAACGAAAACGATCAACCAGTCAAAGCTTCAGCGGGACTATGCACTCGTTTCATGACCTTACTTTTAAAACAACCAAATTTGTGCCCTATTGAAGCTAGAAACTGGGAAGAAGTTAAAACAGGATGTGGTGTTAGGCTGTTAGGAGAACTGCGGGTAAGGTTCCTTTGACTTTAAATATAAATATTATACTAGTTTCAATATTTAATGTCCAAGTTAACTTTAGGCTTTTTGGCGTTGTTAACAGGCGAAATTTTGTATACCTCAAGGAGATAATATCGATAAGGTCCTTCTCAAACACTTTAATGAAAAGTATAGGTCTCTTAAACATAGAAATAAGATGAAATTATTTAGGCTGGTAGCCACGAGACTCGATGAGGCTAATAACATTGGAGTAGATGATGCACAAGAGATTGAGTATACGAGAGAACAAATCCTGCAGGCACTTGATTTGGTTGAATCACCTCCCAACGTTTTTTACTACCAATGGGAATTGTATAAAAGTCACCTTAGATCAGAATATTTCACAGGTAGTTGTGATTTTATTCCATGGTTCACCTTGCTCACATTTTGATTTCTATAAGCCCTTTTACTAATATGTGCATTTAATTTAATATAAATGTAGAAATTATCAGAAAATGGAAAGAAGGCAAGAGGTGAGCATCTTCATAGCCGCGCAACTGGGGCTAAGAGTTTTGCACGACTAAGAGATGAATTTGTGAGTTTTAGATAAAAGTTTGTAATGATTTAAATCTATTTCTGTTCCTTATATATCATATTTAATTCTTATCTAATAAAACTACAGAAACTAAAGCATAAAAGAGATGTTAAACCTTTGGAAATGTTTGAAATGGCTTATCAAACAAAAGAAGGGAAATACATTAAAGATGCATCGAGAGATTTTATGGTATGCAATAATCTGCTCTATTAGTTTTGAAGTCAAATATCTGAATTCGTATTATAGCAAGTATAGCATATGTTTTGTTTGATTGTGGTCAATAGTAGTTTTAAGATAAATGTTGAGATTAGAAATTACCTGTTGGTGTTCTCATTTTGGTTTGGTTTGGTCAATTTCATGTTGTCTAGTGTTGTTTTTGGTATATATGAGGTAATTGTTTTGGTTTTCTTGGGTAATTTCATGTTGTCAATTTCATGTTGTCTAGTGTTGTCAATTTCATGTTGTCTAATGTTCTGTTTTTGGTATATGTGAGCTAATTGGTTTTCTGATAGTATTGTCTATTCATATTTGTAAACTATGATTTATGAAATAGGTGCAGCTTGCTTTTTGAAACCAACCCTATTACTTTTATGGTCATACATAGGAATTTTTATCAGAGTAAAAGCTTTTATTTGTTTTGTTTTAGGATCGAGCAAACGAAGAAGTTTCAAAGAAAGTTTTAGAGCACGGTGGTTCTGATTGTGTTGATATCCATAAAAGGGTTGTAATTGAGAGTGAAGTTATGACTGAGCTTAGGGGTCCTGAGGCGAGCTCGTCTTTGGGGAGCTGGAGTAACAAAATCACAAGTAACAAGTTTTAGCATTGAACTTAGAAGAATGAGAGGAGGAAACTGCTCGAATCATAGTCAAGTTGGCACACTTTTGGCTCAAATTGAGTCCCAAAGAAAGCAAATAGAATCCCAGAACAAGAAAATGGAAGCTCAAGATAAGGAAATTCGATTCTTGCATCAAGCAGTTGATGATTTTAGAGGGGAGCTTCGGCTTTTCCAGAGAGCATTCCAAGAAAATTACGGGGATTTCACACCAGTTCTTGTCCTTTTAGTCCTTTCCAGCTCTGCATGATCGATTCCGTATGAAAAAGGTTTTCTAGATGCTACCGAAGAGCTTTAGGCAATTCATCCACCTTCCTATCAAATTTTCAAAACCTTGATTAGTTACAAATTCATATAACAGTAGCAAATTTTGGTCATACATAGGAATTTTTATCAGAGTAAAAGCTTTTATTTGTTTTGTTTTAGGATCGAGCAAACGAAGAAGTTTCAAAGAAAGTTTTAGAGCACGGTGGTTCTGATTGTGTTGATATCCATAAAAGGGTTGTAATTGAGAGTGAAGTTATGACTGAGCTTAGGGGTCCTGAGGCGAGCTCGTCTTTGGGGAGCTGGAGTAACAAAATCACAAGTAACAAGTTTTAGCATTGAACTTAGAAGAATGAGAGGAGGAAACTGCTCGAATCATAGTCAAGTTGGCACACTTTTGGCTCAAATTGAGTCCCAAAGAAAGCAAATAGAATCCCAGAACAAGAAAATGGAAGCTCAAGATAAGGAAATTCGATTCTTGCATCAAGCAGTTGATGATTTTAGAGGGGAGCTTCGGCTTTTCCAGAGAGCATTCCAAGAAAATTACGGGGATTTCACACCAGTTCTTGTCCTTTTAGTCCTTTCCAGCTCTGCATGATCGATTCCGTATGAAAAAGGTTTTCTAGATGCTACCGAAGAGCTTTAGGCAATTCATCCACCTTCCTATCAAATTTTCAAAACCTTGATTAGTTACAAATTCATATAACAGTAGCAAATTTTGGTCATACATAGGAATTTTTATCAGAGTAAAAGCTTTTATTTGTTTTGTTTTAGGATCGAGCAAACGAAGAAGTTTCAAAGAAAGTTTTAGAGCACGGTGGTTCTGATTGTGTTGATATCCATAAAAGGGTTGTAATTGAGAGTGAAGTTATGACTGAGCTTAGGGGTCCTGAGGCGAGCTCGTCTTTGGGGAGCTGGAGTAACAAAATCACAAGTAACAAGTTTTAGCATTGAACTTAGAAGAATGAGAGGAGGAAACTGCTCGAATCATAGTCAAGTTGGCACACTTTTGGCTCAAATTGAGTCCCAAAGAAAGCAAATAGAATCCCAGAACAAGAAAATGGAAGCTCAAGATAAGGAAATTCGATTCTTGCATCAAGCAGTTGATGATTTTAGAGGGGAGCTTCGGCTTTTCCAGAGAGCATTCCAAGAAAATTACGGGGATTTCACACCAGTTCTTGTCCTTTTAGTCCTTTCCAGCTCTGCATGATCGATTCCGTATGAAAAAGGTTTTCTAGATGCTACCGAAGAGCTTTAGGCAATTCATCCACCTTCCTATCAAATTTTCAAAACCTTGATTAGTTACAAATTCATATAACAGTAGCAAATTTTGTCATAATCATACCAACAACAAAAGGATATCCTGAAATTGCTGAACATAGAGAAGTTGATCTGATTAAATGAAGACTGGAAAAGCAGCAACATAAAAGAAGCTTTCATCAAATTATCAAAGGAAACTGACTCCAACATATGAATGTACACCAACCTCATATTTGACATGGACATTCCTGATCGAGTTGGTATGATTATGACAAAATAAAGATAGCATTAGACAATAATGAAAGAGGCCAACCGTGGATTTCCGGCAGCCAACAATAAAGATAGCATTAGACAATAATGAAAGCAATGCATGAAGATGTATTAGCTAAATAAGTGAAAGAATCATAGAAAAGGTAGTTGTTAACCCACATAAACAATTATGGTGCTGACACTTAAGTAGTTAAGTGCCTATTATCCCAATTTCAATATATACTAGGCATTATTATCCCAACTCTAATATATGACTAACAGATAATATGAAGTCGGTTTTAACTTTTAAGTCATCAAATCCCCCAAGTAAGCAATAAAACAAAGCCATCACATAAAAACACATGGCAGACAAGATCAATTCAGAGAAGCAAATCAAGTTTCATCTTACTTAAAAACACCTTTCATACTCGTAATGGTCGATCCAGGTTTAGTCATAATCAAGAATGAAGTTCAAAAACTTACCATTTTAGTTTTTCCGTTGAAAGATTATAATCCATCAGATGGGTGGGCTAAGTAAGCAACTTAGCATTCGATGTCCTCCAATGATCGCCCCTTTGCTTCCATTAGTCTTCAAGTGCCGCCGCTTCAACCAGCGATCACAATGAATTAGATCTAAATTACCAATTTCAATATTTACAAACCCTGATTAAAAACCCAAATTCAACCACAATTCTACTTTCCAATGACACAAGCACTCGCAATCCTGCTGTAAAAATAAAGGTAAAACAAATTTTCACATTAACAGATTCTCAAACATTGTGTGTAAAAAATAATTCTCAAGCAAACAAATAAAAATAAATAGTACTACCATTCGATAGGCCACGCTGCCTGTGTATGTTATTAATTGGATGCGTGTGCTTCGCAGAATGTTTTCTAAAGGAATGAAATTTAATGGAATGGAATCTGATGGAATGGAATTTAATTCCTTTAGTATGTTTGGTATGCAACCTTTTAAAAAAATCATGATACACATATTAGGAAATGACATCATTAGCCCTCTTATTAAAAAATGAAAACTAAACCTACCTAACCCAGATTTACTTTTATGCCTTTCCATCAGACATCATCGTCATTCATTCCGCTCGATTTTTCTCTTTCTATTTTTCTTCCATTCATGGAGCAACAAACAATTAAATCAAATTATAAGTCACCCCTATCTTTATGGCTTTAGGGTGGCTGTGAGCGACTATAGATGTGAACGACGATGGTGCAACAGTGGTGTGAAACGACGATGGTGTAGGTTGGCTGGTCGGAAATTGAGAGCGTTGCAGGTTGGCTGGTCGGAAATTGGCTGCTCGGAATCACACCGTTGGTCTGTACCAGTTTCTCCTCTTTACTTTATGGTTATTTCTTGTAATATTTAAGTTGGAATCACGTACATGGCTGTTTATTTGGACAACAGTGGTTATGTGTGGTGGTGGTGGTGGCAGAAAAAGGTTGGTCGGAGGTTAGTAACAGTGGAGGTTTACCGGAAGTTGGAGTGATTAATAGAGATGAAGAGGATGATATGTGTAGGGATAATATGGTCTTACTAGATTCAAGTTTTGATGGAAGTAAAATCCATCACACCCACCTAAAGAATCAAATTCATACAAAGGATGGAACGTGAACATTCCATATGAATTGAATTCCTTCTTATTTTAGCAACCAAACAAGCAAACGGAATGGAATCTGATTCCAATTCCGCCCAATTCCTTCAAAATCCGCGAAACAAACGCGCCCTAAATCTATCCCCAAATTACGATTGTACCTAATTCCTACCCCTGCAACCCTAAATAGGAACCCCGAAATTGAAAAAATAAGAGAACTATTCATCAATATAAATGACTGAATTAGATATATGAGAAAGTGTGGAGAAGTTATGAATAGGATTTAGGGGGCATATGCTTTAATTAGGTTGCCCCGCCAATCATTTTAACTTTAAAAAATTGGAATCAAAAAATTTCATTTCCCTCGTTCTCTTTTAAGTACAATTTAGACGAGGACCGGGTATTTGTAAGTTGCGAAGAAACCAATGATAGTCTTGTTAATGTGAGATACCAACATATAATATAATTTTAGTAATACCTTTTATCTATATCTATACACTACATTATAAAATATTTAATTTCCTTTATTTTTTCTTAACTAACTTATTGATCATCACAAAATATTCATCCTTTTTAATTTACTATTTTAAAACTTTTCACTTAAATATTTATAATATCTACTTGAAATAACTATATTACCTTTAACTATCTTTTTTATGCCAAATACCTTTACGACACTACTACCGTCGCCCGTCACCGCATGGCACTGACATATAACTATCTTAAAATAACTATCTACTAGTTTATAAGTCCCACCACCTCCTCCCCCCAAAAAAAGAATACAACAACAACAACAACAACAACAACAAGGGTACCCAATCCCGACATAAGCCGGGCTATGGGGGAGGTATGATGTAGACAGACCTTACCCCTACTCAAAGGTAGGGAGGCTGCTTCCAGATCTACCGAAGTAGAAGGGACCTCCGGCCCAGGGTGGAAAAAATATTCTCGACGGCTAGCCGGAGCTACGCCGGAGAGGGCATTTGAGATCTCTAGAGAGAAAACTCTCTGGAGAGAGAAACTCAAACGATTTTTGTAAGATAAAAGGTTAATGGTTGCTATTATTAACCATGGAAAAGAATGGACAATAATTAACTTTATGGCTATTTCCCCCTATTTTTTCCCTTTTTATTTTGTTATCTTGTTTATTTTATTATTTAATTCTTTTCAAACAAAAACCTATAAAAAAGAATGTCATACAAAAAGCGCCCGACGATAATACGATACATCTTCACCTAAAGGACTTAATAAGGGATAATTGTTGGGGTGATAAGTTATAAAAGGTGATCGATAACAGACTGACGAGTTCCTCCTTTATCTAGCTCCACCCAAGGCTAAGGACCTTCGCCCTTAGCCTAATGTTACACCCTTTGAATTTTTATTATTATTTTGTTTATGAATGAGTTTTTATCAAAATTAATTTAAAAAATTATGAATATGAAAACATGAGTTAAAAAAAATTATATATATGTATACATACATATATGATATATATATATATATATATATTTATTTATATATATATATATATATATATATATATATATATATATTAACTATTATTTTTTATTTATTATATTGGAATTATTGGTTAAAAGTGTAAATTTGTGATGAAAAAAAAGTAAATTAAGTCAAATGAAATAAAAGTTAACTTTAAGAAATCGAGAGCTATGATTGGTCGATAAATTTTTAGAACAACAGTGTTTTAGTATATTAAAAGATAATTTAAAGTATCCTAAAGAGTTATAGAAGCGGAGGAGTGTGAATACAACGTTTTCACCTTTTTAATTGACTTTAGCAATATCTTACTTATAACGTTTAGTTTTTAAATACGAAATTTGTACGTTTTGTGATAGCTCGAGTTAAATCGGAAAGTATTTTTTAAGGTGATGATAAGCAACAAATGTCATTATCAATCTTATTATAAATTAAAAATCTTAATAATCATTATCTAAATATTTATAGAAAAATTCTCACTAATTTACATTTTTTTAGTTTTTCATTAATAATTTATGGTAGTTTTTACCTACTAAATACTTAATTTATAATTATTACATTTTATAGCATCAACTTGAATAAATTCTTTAAAATTCTTCAACATTTAATTAATTAAAAAACTTCAACATATTATTTATATTCTTTTTCTTTCATTATTGCTTATTTTTCAATCAATGTATATTTAGTTTAAATCTTTGAGTACAAGAATTCATTTTTTTTCAACAAATTGATACATTGTATTAAATAAAATAAAAAGTGTCCAAATGCTAATTGTTATTTATCTGTTGTTACCAAAAGTTAGTTTGTAATTACGTTGCGATATCTAGAGTTAAATCGAAAAATATTTTAAGCTGATGATAAATAACAAATGTCAGGTTAAAAAATATAAACAAATACTGTCCAAAAAATATATTACAAAAATTGAAATACAATACATGTATTTAATTTTATAAAATTATATATGTTCTTTTAATTTGATGTTATCTACATATTTTATATCTAAATTTATAAATCCTAAAAATGTCATAAATAACCCATCTAGGATTTGTCTCAGAGATATTTATATTATTATATATTATATATATATTATATATATTTATATTTATTTATTTTTTATTTTTATTAAATATATAATTATATTTAAAACTCTATCATAAATCTTTTTTCTATCAAAACAAATCTTTTTAAATTTTAAAGATATATAATATCCTTAAAACTCTCCCAATAAATTATTATATATACAACTTTAATTTTTATTTATCATTCTCATTCATATTCATCTTTTCTATCTTTAATAAACAAATCAAGTTCAGTAAATTTCTCAAAAAAAAAACATACGGTTTTTTTTATCACTTTAATTTTATTTTTGGTATTTTGTCCGTGTTTGTTTATTATTTGATATTGAATTGTTATGTTATTGTTATTTTTCATTTCTTTTAATTTAGTTTGTTGTCAATTGTAGTTTGATTATGGCTTCTTCTACTAAAAAAAGGTTTATTTTTTTAAATTTGTTTTGTTCATGTTTTGTTAATTTTCACCTGTTTTGTTATTTATCATTTTGATATTTACCTTTAATATATATATATATATTGAATGCTTTAGGATATTCCAAATTATTATTTTATGTATATATTTCAATTTATTACTTGTTCTGTAGGGTTTAAGTGGGTTTATGGGATCTTGTAAAATACATATATGCTCAATGAAAATATTTGATAATTTCGATTTGGATTTTGTTAGAAAATTTGTAGTAGTTCTGATTTAAGTTAGAGGATTATTTTGAAATATTTGAGGTTTGTTGTGCTATGACTTACCTCTGTAATATATTTGGTGGCATCTTTATCAAGAATGGATGAAGGGCCAATTAATTAGCCTCCAATTAATTTTGCTACAGTAATATTTAGTGAATCTGGTAGCCATGGTGACAGTGTAGCTATCTCGGGACATGATGGACTATCACAAGTATGAAGTATGCAAAAAAGACATTATGTCTTTCCCTAGATTTGCTATCTCCCCATCTTTAGTAAAATAGTCTTCTAGTGTGGTATTCTATCTGCATTTACCAAATCCGTGAACTTGGAAAAGTAAAAACATGTTGTCAATTTCTCTTGTGATAACAAATCGTATGACACATTTTGTTTTAGCCATTTTTGATTTTTTGCCTTTCAACTTGTCAGAGATAAACATCCATATGAATCTATCTACAAGTTAAATGTTACCTTTCACTGGTAGATTTTAAATGCAGGATTTATAATTGCATGCTTATTTTCAGTCTATTATCACTTGTACAAGAACCATTTGTAAATATTCTTGATTAGTTGTGTCTAATGCTTTTATTGGTGCTACAAGTGGTAGACTACCACCGCTGATTTGGGAAGCTCAGTCTGATGATAAGTCGGCGGCTCCATCCTTCTCTTTTCATCTTCTCTGGCATGCTCCCTTTCCCAAATGCTCAGTTTTTTCAATTTTATATTGTTCCTACCATTGATCTATGGCCACTTGTCACTCCCCCATTTTTGGGTAGCATCTTGGGGTGTAACATAGCACCACATCTCACAAGTTCCCCCTCCTCCAAGATGCACCACTCCTTTTAGCCTTACAACGATACCCCTCAACAACAGTTCCAAGGCCTTATGCTTTAAAAAATATTGGAAATGTTACCTGAAACGAGCAATGGGTTTTACTTTAATGTTCTTAAGACTGTTGTATCTAGTCAACCCTTTGTTTTTAAATATATAGATTTATACATATAACTAAAAAGGTGTACCGGGACACTAGAACTCAATGAAATATTGCGAATTTGCGAGGTTTAATGATGAACTTTTTGAAGTGCACCAAGTTATGACTAGTAATGTGCAGGAAGTTCTTGGCGTTGGTTAAAAATCTGCACCATAAGTTCTTATCTCTTATATATATATATATATATATATATATATATATATATATATATATATATATATATATATATATATATATATATATATATATATTTGCGGAGCTCAGTCAAACGTCAAGCCGATTAACCTCATAATCTCACATCTATGTCGACAACCCAAAAGATCTAAATAGACAGGTTAGCATGATACTAACTTCAAGATGAAAAATTTGTATAAATGATTAGAGTTGATGAATATTGTTGCATTGGTTGGTTACATAAAGGAACCTTATTAGTGTAGCATAATACAATAAATCCTTAAAAAGGGTTAAAAGGCACTTTGAAGTTTCAAGTTCTGTCAAACATAATACAGCAAATCCTTAAAAATTGACATCATCCTTCTCTACGGTAAGCCTTAATCTTCTCTGTTTTTGTCGAACTTTTTGATATTTTAATAATTTATGTATTGTTAATGTGTTCCAAGTTATTGATATCATGAAGCACAAGCTGTAATGGTGTTATTTAATGACCTTATATCAAACGTTTGTATTATGCCCTAAAAGCTATTATCCTGTTGAGCGAAATTCATTATGGGCGTTGCTTTGTTACAAATGTGTTGTTTTCTTCTCTATGTATATTGGGTCTTGTAAAGTCTTTGCGCATAATTATATCATTCAAGGTCTTTTACAAGCAGATTTTGTGCCCCGCTCACCATATTTCAATCGGTAGATGGATAGTAAAAGGTTGTGTTAGGGGACAGAACACGTCATTACTAGCCGGGTTGGATAGAACCGAATTTTCTTTTGTATAAAGTTTGTGAACTATTTATTAGAGTTTAGTCTTCAAAAAGTATATCAAATCATATTTACTTGACATAATAGGTTTAGAAAGTCTTATGATTCACTTTTGGACGGACTCAAAACTCATTTAATCCGTTTGACACATTATGTTTTAGCTATTTTTTATACTTGGATCTGTTAGAGATAAATCCAGCCTTTTTGACACATCCTGTGTCAGCTGTTTTTGTTTTGTTTTTTGTTTTTTTTTTTAATTCTTTTGCCTTCGATTTGTTAGAGATTAACATAAATTCATAAACCCATATCAATCTATCTACAAGGCAAATGCCGTTTTTGACGTGTAGATTTCAAATGCGGGTGGATGATTGCATGCTTACTTTCAGGCTATTTTCAATTGTACAAGATCCATTTTGTAAACATTCTTGTATCCAATGCTTTTATAGGTGCAACAAGTGGTGGACTACCATAGCCACATTGGGTAGCTTAGCTTGTTCACAATGAATCACCAGGACCACACTACCCTCTGTCTAATAGTTAGCAAAAACACGGGAGGCTGTATGCCACTTATTGCCAGACTACCCTCCTCAACAACAGTTCCAAGGATGTGTACTTCTGCAACAGCAAACACAACCTGGCCACAACAAGTATTCTAATATGTTGTATTATGTTTACCACAACAAAAAGATGTCCTATTAAGGTTAAACCAATAAGACATAAATGTCAAATGTCCTAACAAGTTGTGTTATGATAAGACTCTCACGAGTAAGGGTACTATAACATGATCTTTTATGACTTGAATATCGAGTGTCCTATTATGTAATGTTATAATAGGACCCTAATGATCAAGTGTCCTATTACATTACAACATAAAGAGACCCCAACAACTAAACGTCTTATAAAGTATTTTGTTAGGACGCATATTTTAAGTGTCCTGTTATATCCTATGATAATAGGACCCCTAACACTCATCCGTCCTATTATATAGTTTTTTAGGACGCCTGTTTAATTGCTTATATTATAATATGGCCTCAAACACTCATCCGTCATATTACATAGTTTTTTAGGACCCTCTTTTAATAGCGTCCTAGGAAAAGGGTCCTAAAAAGCCCTTTTTGTTGTAGTGACATCTAAGGCGCGAATCTCAAGTGAAGATGCATCCCGAACACAGGTTATGTCTATTGTTTTGAAAAATGAAATTACTTGGTGTATTATTTCATGTATTAGCCTTGAGGCTGGGATAATGGGTCATGGTATACATACTGCTATATTTTAGAGACAACAACTTTACTTACTGCCATGTTTCCTTGTTTTTAGAGGTAGGTCATGGTATACTTACTGCCATGTTTTCCCTGTTTTATGTAGGATTTATGTGCAAGGTACAACATATAACTGTATGGCTAAATTCATGTGAGCCTTCGGGGTCACACACATATACACTTAGACGTCATATATCGTAATATATATATATTTGTATATATGTTATACATGTATCAAGAATTAAAGCATGGCTAGACTTAAACTAATTGGACTTGACTTGATAAATATTTAATGGGCTCATGAAATAATTAACTAGTTTAATTATTTTAGTCCACTAAATATTTGACCCAAGCCCAAAGTTTAAACCCAAAAGCCCTTTATATGTTATGTTATGTTAGTTAGGTTTAATATTGATTAACCTAATAACTAACTAGTATAAAAAGAAAATGAAATGGAAAAGTGGAGACAGCACTTTTCTTTCTTTCTGCCGCCGAGAAACACAAAAGAAAAGGACACCCCTTTTCTTTTCTTTGTGCCGTTGCACATCCAAGCAACAAAAGGAGTTTTGTTCATTTTCGATACAAGAGGACTAGCATCCATTTGATGTTGATTGAAGTGTAGTGTGGACTGCCAAAGAGACAATCACATATTGATTGTTGTTTCTCCTTTTCTTCAAAGATCTACAAAGAAGGTAGCTTTCATCCCATCTTTGTTTTACTTTTCATTTGATCATATAATACATATGGATCCGGTTTTGGTGATTGTTTTATTTATTCGCTTCCGCTTATTTGATCTTATATTATATGCATGTTTCATATTATATTTGTTGTCAAAATATATTTATAAAATCTCAAATCACCAACAGTGGTATCAAGAGCCTCTTATGTTATTATATGATTAATTTATTTATCAATATATATTAGTTTTGATTAAGTAAAGTATGTCTTCAATCAAACTTTTATATGTTTGGGTGATTATAAAACTTTGGTTTTATTTTCATTAGATCACATCTTAAAAGATCAAAATATGTGTATATATGTTGATAAATAAACCGCTTCGTTTTCATTGTCAACATATATTTGTTTTTAATCATATTGGATGTTGTTTCTTTTAACAATTTTTGTTAAGATGATTTATACCTTGGGGTATTTTTCATTATAGACACATCCTTAAAGATTTTAAAACACTTGTATATATATTGGTGATGATTTGGAAGTTTAAATCTTGCTTATTTAAACTTTAATTGGGCTTGTATTTAATTTACTTGTTCTATTTTATCCATGGCAAAGACATGCATCTTGTGCCATGGAGCAAGCCATTGTTAATATTATCATAATCATGTTATTATTGTGATTAATATTGTCATGCATAGCCGATGAAAACCTTGACCGTTTATGCCATTGTATGTGTTAATTGTTTGGTTGTGGAATTTGTATGCCATATGTTTATGTTTTTTTTATTCATGTAATTTTTTAATTCATTTTTGGAGGCCATTTTGAGCCATTGATGTAATTTACAATTCCTAGTATAGTTGTATTTTTATTCAAATTTTGTAACCTCCATGATGGAAAAGAAGACATGAATGAAGAAATTTCGGACAGCTTGACTGCCCTGCAGTAAAATGGAGTTTCCCGATTCGTTACTTGTTCGTATGCTACGAAATTTTTACTGCAGGTTCTCAACACATAAGGCTACAACTTCACAGAAGAAAGTTTTTCGTTCTGAGGACTTCTTGACGGAGTTTTTTGCTGCCGAAGTTACTGCAAAGAATCTGTAAAGTTTCGGTCATGAAGTGCATTTGGTCACCATTGGATCTTGATGCAAGTGGGAGCTTCACATGGTTGCTATTGTGATTGTCCCTTAGTTGACTTTTTGGTTCTCACTATGGCTCGTGAGACCAAACATAGGTTTTTCATCGGTTGAGGCTATGCATGAATATGTCGTGTTTTATATTTTAGTTTTATTGCATTTTATATATTATTGTGATTGTGTATAATATGCCAAGATAATAAAATTAAAAGAAATAAAACAATGCTTTGACATTAAGTTGAAAATGGTTTTTAACTTGTGAGACGAATGTTGTATGCATGCTACATTCGTAACACAAAATTTTGCTAAACATGATTTATCAAAATTTTACAATACCCGTCACAGATTTAAGTCGTGCCGTCCAATCGTTTTGGAACGCTCGTTATTTTTTGGCTATGCGTGAGACTTAGTTTGAATTATAACTCCGAGGTAATTATTGTCTATGCGTGAGACCTAGATTTATTTTTACAAGTTTCAAAATTGGATGACTTAATCGAGTCGAGAGGTGAGACCGCGACTCGAGGCAAGGATGGGACTAAACATGCCAGCATGACACTAGATGTCATAAGTCCCATAAGGATCTAAGAATTGCACTTGTAATGCAATTGGTGCCCGCCACCTACCAATTGAATCCTAGCAGATCAACTGATGTGGTGATGGAAGTACAATGTGGATCTTAGCCTTTTACGTAAATTAATTGTTTTAATATAAATAAAACTTGGGTAGTTAATTTTATAAAAGGATAATTATCAAAGATACTAAACAAACTTTGTCTATTTTGTAGATGTCAACAAACGCAACTCAATCCGTAAACAACTTTACTATAAGGTCAATCCTTGAGAAGGAAAAATTGACTGGTAGCAACTTTATCGACTGGTATCGCAACCTTAGGATTGTCCTAAAGGCTGAGAGAAAGTTGCAACATCTGGAAAATGCCTTGCCGGATGCCCCCGCTGAAACTGCCACTGCTGTTGTTCGTAATGCTTATACTAAGCAGTATAACGAACAACTTGAAGTAGCATGTCTTATGCTTGCTAGCATGACCCCTGAGCTCCAAAAGAACTTAGAGGACTACAATGCATATGACATGATTAAGGAACTTAAGACTATGTTCCAACAACAGGCAGATCAAGAACTGTTTGAAACAGTGAAAGCATTTCATGCTTGTAAACATGAAGTTGGGCAATCAGTTAGCTCATATGTCTTGAAGATGAAGGGCTATCTCGATCAATTGGAGCGTCTTGGTTTTCCCATGCCACCGGTCCTTGGGGTGAACTTGATACTTACTTCACTCTCAAAGGAATATGATAGTTTTGTAATGAATTACAACATGCATAGCATGGGTAAGACTATTCCGGAGCTACATGCGATGTTAAAGCTAGCGGAAAAGGGGCTGCCAAAGAGAACTCCTGCTGTATTGACAATAAAGGGAGGCAGAATCCTAAAAAGGACACCGCAAGCTGCTCAAGGCAAGGGAAGTGGCAAGGGTAAAAAGGTTTACACCCCCAAGAAGAAAATTTCCCCGCCAGCAAAGAAAGAGCATCCGGCAAAGGACATGGCCTGTCATCATTGTGGAGTGACAGGGCATTGGAGGCGGAATTGTCCGGCCTACCTGGCAGAGTTGAAGAAGGGAAAGGTTGGCTCGACCAGTACTTCAGGTATCTTCGTTATAGAACTCTATGCTTTTCCTAATAAATCCTGGGTTTATGACACAGGTTGTGGTACTCATATTTGTAATAATATGCAGGGACTTAGGGGAAGCCGAAAGCTGAATAAAGGAGCTTTGGATCTGTACGTTGGCAATGGCAATCGTGCACCTGTCGAAGCTATAGGGAGCTATGAGCTTATCCTCCCTAATGGACTTATTATTATTTTAGATAATTGTCATTATGCACCTACTATTACTAGAGGTGTTATTTCGCTTTCTCGTTTGAAGGATAATGGTTTTATTCATGAATTCACGGATTATGGCATTTCTGTTTCTAAGGATAATATTTTTTATTTTAATGCTATTCCTAGAGATGGTATTTTTGAAATTGATATGCATAATCTTGTGTCAAACGATCGTTCTATATATAATTGTAGCACAAAGAAATTCAAACGTGATTTGAATTCAACATATCTATGGCATTGTCGTCTTGGTCATATAAACAAGAAACGCATAACAAAGCTACAACACGATGGGCTTTTTTAGTCAACTGACAATGAGTCATTTGACATATGCGAATCTTGTTTATCTGGTAAGATGACAAAGAAACCCTTCACCCATCAAGGTGATAGGGCCAAAGATCTACTTGGACTCATTCATACAGATGTTTGCGGCCCTTTTAGAACAATGTCTAGAAATGGTGCTAACTACTTCGTTACTTTTACTGATGATTTTAGTAGATATGGTTATGTTTACTTGATTAAACATAAACATGAATTGTTCGAAACGTTCAAGGCTTTTCAAAACGAAGTAGAGAATCAACTCGAAAAGACCATTAAGGCTCTACGATCTGACCGTGGAGGCGAATATATGAGTCAAGAGTTTTTAGATCATCTGTCTGCTCGTGGGATTGTCTCGCAGTTTACTCCTCCCTACACGCCTCAACATAATGGGGTGTCAGAGAGGAGAAATCGAACTTTGCTTGACATGGTTCGATCAATGATGAGTCTAACCACTCTGCCACCGTCCTTTTGGGGATATGCTTTAGAGACTGCTGCACGCATTCTCAACATGGTTCCAACCAAGAAGGTTAACAAGACACCATATGAATTATGGCACGGGAAGGTCCCCAATTTGTCTTACTTGAAAGTCTGGGGTTGTGAGGCTCACGTGAAACGTGATACATCGAACAAACTAGAGTCCAGAACTATCAAGTGTATTTTTGTAGGATACCCAAAGGATTCTATGGGATACTACTTCTACAACCCAACCGAGAATAAGGTTTTTCCGGCTAGATATGCTGAGTTTTTGGAGAAAAGTCTCCTCTTACAAGAAGCAAGTGGGAGTACTGTAGATCTTGAAGAAATTCAAGAACAAGATACACAACCTTCTGAAGGCACTAGCGAAGAACGCACTGAGCCCCAACACGAAAGTGTTGAGCTGCAGGGCGAAGCACCTCTTATTCGTAGATCTAGTCGAACCCCACATCCACCTGAAAGGTTTGGTTTTTTGGTTGATGCTGAGGATTTGGAATTAGGGGATCATGGTGAACCTGCTAATTACAAAGATGCATTATCGGATTCAGAATCTGGTAAATGGCTAGAAGCTATGAATGTAGAGATGCAGTCCATGAAAGATAATCAAGTTTGGCACTTGGTTGATCTTCCACCAAACGGTAAGACTGTTGGGTGTAAGTGGATCTTCAAGAAGAAGACCGACATGGACGGAAATGTACACACCTTTAAAGCCCGTCTGGTGGCGAAAGGTTATACTCAAACCTATGGGGTTGATTACGAGGAAACCTTTTCACCAGTTGCGGACATTAAAGCTATTAGGATACTCATGGCCATAGCTGCTTTCTATGATTATGAGATATGGCAAATGGATGTCAAAACCGCCTTCTTAAATGGTCACCTCAGCGAGGACGTTTACATGGTGCAACCAGAAGGGTTTGTGAATCCTAAGTCTCCTAAGAAAGTATGTAAGCTTCAAAAATCCATTTATGGATTAAAGCAAGCATCAAGGAGCTGGAACAAGAAGTTTGATGAGAAAATTAAAGAGTTTGGTTTCTCTCAAAATCTTGACCAGCCTTGTGTGTACATGAGAGCTAGTGGGAGCGTTGTCGTCTTTCTGATTTTATATGTCGATGACATATTACTCATGGGAAATCACATTCCAACGCTACAAGACGTTAAGTCCTGGCTTGGAAAGTGTTTTGCTATGAAAGATCTGGGAGATGCAGCGTATATCCTAGGAATCAAGATCTATAGAGATAGATCTAAGCGGTTAATAGGTCTGAGTCAAAGTGCATACATTGACAAAATCCTAAAGCGTTTTAGGATGGAGGGTTCCAAGCGTGGAAGTCTTCCGATGCAACCAAATGTAGTGTTGAGTAAGACTCAAGCCCCCTCAACACCTGAAGAGGTGAAGCGAATGAACGGTATCCCATATGCTTCAGCTATTGGATCCATCATGTACGCAATGAGGTGCACTAGACCGGACGTCTTGTTTGCCCTTAATATGACAAGCAGATACCAACAGAATCCAGGAGAAAGTTACTGGACTGCTGTAAAGAATATATTGAAATATCTTCGAAATACGAAAGATATGTTCTTAGTTTACGGAGGTTCCGATGAGCTAAGTGTAAAATGTTACACTGATGCCGAATTTGAGACAGATCGGGATGATATCCGATCACAATCTGGTTACGTTTTCATTATGAACGGAGGCGCAGTTGACTGGAGAAGCTCAAAGCAGAGCACAATTGCGATGTCTACTACAGAGTCAAAATACATAGCTGCTTCTGAAGCTGCACAGGAAGCTGTTTAGACCAGAAAATTCATTTCTGGGCTTGGCGTTGTCCCCAGTATTGAAAATCCCATGGACATGTATTGTGATAATACTGGTGCTATTGTTATAGCAAATGAACCAGGTGTTCTACGTGGTGCCAAACACATCCTTCGCAAATTTCACTACATACGTGAAGTTGTTGAAAGAGGTGATGTTCGTATTCTCAAAGTTCCTACAGAAGACAACTTAGCTGACCCATTCACGAAGCCAATGTCTTGCACTAAACACGTTGAGCATTCTAGGAACATTGGGCTTCGATCTGCTAGTAGTCTTATGTAATCTATTTTAGTATTTGGATAATAAGAATTTGAACAGTTGTATCAAATAATGAAATTGATGTACTTGGTAATGCGATCGTTTTTCATTCATATTACTGTATTCTAGACCTATTTACCTCGGCACTTCACCCTCCCGCTCCCTCCTACGTTCCCTACTTTCCACCTTTTTCCTCTTTCATCGTAGCGTTTCCCCTCCCAACGGCCTTCCCTTCTCTCCTTCCTTCCTAACCACTTCTTTTCTCCTCCTAGACCTTTTTTCCTTTCCTCTACACTTTGTTCACCCTCGTCCCTCCTCCCCACGCTCCCTTTTCTTCCCTCCCATACGTCCCGTTCTTCCCTTTATCTCCTGTTATTTTTTCCCTAACTCTTCCGCTCAGCAGTTCCTTCTCCTCCCCTTTAACTCTTTTTCCCCTCTTGTTTCTCCGCATTCCCCCTCCTTCTGCCCCTCCATTAATTTCTTCCTTCTCTTCCCCCACCCTTTCCTTTCTCCCCCCTCATCCTCGTCCCGCTTTTCCGCTCCCGAATTCCTCGTTTTTCTGCGATTTTCTCCCCGCTTTCCGACCTTCTCCCCCCATTCACTAATGCGATCGTTTTTCATTCATATTACTGTATTCTATATTTGCATGTTTAATCCGTGAATAATTATTTATTCTAAATTTTCCATTGTCGATTGATGATACGGGAGTAACATCAAACTAAGACAAATGTGAGAGTGTTGATGAGATTCATTGTTGATGAATAAGTAATGTTGTTACTGTCAAACTCACATGTGTTCATTGTGATGGACATTGGAATGACCCAACCTACGAGTTTTCACTGCATGGATCGGTGTCAATAGTGAAACTCGCAAGTGGTTATGTCAAGATGTCCTTAGACTTGAGATGCATGCTGGTTTCGAATGTGTGGAACGTTATGCTTTGATATGGTTAAACGTTGTCCTAAATAAGGCTGCTATAAAAACCATTATTAGGTGTGATGTAAAGCACGTGACAAACACGTGTAGGCAAGATAGGATTTGTTCCTCCACTTGACTGGAGTTAGATACTATTGGGCCCCTCGATGAAATGAACAAGATATTGTATGGCCATACCCAAATGTAATTGAGATGATACTTAATTAATTTGGTAATCTAGTTCAAGTTCAAGATCG
The DNA here is from genome assembly GCA_034093135.1 of Erigeron breviscapus. NCBI lineage: Eukaryota > Viridiplantae > Streptophyta > Magnoliopsida > Asterales > Asteraceae > Erigeron > Erigeron breviscapus. The sequence continues at coordinate 51,895,994 of CM067168.1, read as the reverse complement.
AGAAATACAATCGTTAAACAATGAGAATGACTGTTGATCCATGTCTCATGTTCAACTATAGTATCTGTAACAAAGGGACAATTGACATTAAACCATTTTATGAGAAGTTTTGAGAAACTGCCTCACATGACTTTAGGGGCAATGGCGTGTTGCTAGACGCTAACCATTGTTTATATAGTTACATGGTGTTGTGCCATGCACAAGTGGGAGTCTGTAGGATTTATGTGCAAGGTACAACACATAACTATATGGCTAAATTCTTGTGAGCCTTCGGGGTCACACACATATACACTTAGACGTCATATATCGTAATATATATATATTGTATATATGTTATACATGTATCAAGATTAAAGCATGGCTAGACTTAAACTATTTGGACTTGACTTGATAAATATTTAATGCACTCATGAAATAATTAACTAATTTAATTATTTTAGTCCACTAAATATTTGACCCAAGCCCAAAGTTTAAACCCAAAAGCCCTTTATATGTTATGTTATGTTAGTTAGGTTTAATATTGATTAACCTAATAACTAACTAGTATAAAAAGAAAATGAAATGGAAAAGTGGAGACAGCACTTTTCTTTCTTTCTGCCGCCGAGAAACACCCCTTTTCTTTTCTTTGTGCCGTTGCACATCCAAGCAACAAAAGGAGTTTTGTTCATTTTCGATACAAGAGGACTAGCATCCATTTGATGTTGATTGAAGTGTAGTGTGGACTGCCAAAGAGACAATCACATATTGATTGTTGTTTCTCCTTTTCTTTAAAGATCTACAAAGAAGGTAGCTTTCATCCCATGTTTGTTTTACTTTTCATTTGATCATATAATACATATGGATCCGGTTTTGGTGATTGTTTTATTTATACGCTTCCGCTTATTTGATCTTATATTATATGCATGTTTCATATTATATTTGTTGTCAAAATATATTTAAAAAATCTCAAATCACCAACATTTTAAGCTTTATTTGTTTTCCTTGATGGATGTGGTTGGTCACTAATCTGTATTTGTATTATAAATTATTTTTCAGTTTTCGAGGGCGCGTCAAACAAACATTCAGTGAAGTTTTTGACTTGCTGAGATTCTCGGTAGGTGCGATATCACAACTCATGGATTTACTAGTTTGCAGTGAGGATTAACATTACTTGAAACTTAGTTTGTGTAGTTTATGAATAAATGATGATATCATTACAGTACTTGTATACAGGTATCATTTGAATAGTTGTACAAGTGGATATCGTTTTTATTATGAAATGATAAAGTAGCTTAATTATATCTACTGTGTAGATATCATTTCTATTATGAATTTTGTAGTTTCTGTTGATTGATGTATACTTATGTACGGGTTGTTGACTAGTAAAAATAGCTAGCTTATATAGTACACGAAATACGTTGATGGCAATTGGAGTGTGTAATATCTTCACACTTTAAGTGTGAACAATTAAACCAATTATGTTCATATTTAAAAGTGTGAAAAATTATAGTAATTTTTTCACACTTTCAAATGTGAATTATTAATACAAATATTTTGACACTTTTAAGTGTGAAGTATTGTGGGAAAATGTTCACACTTTTAAGTGTGAAGAATTATCACAATATTTCACACTTTTAAAGTGTCAAGAGTTATAACAATATGTTCACACTTTGAAGTGTGAAGACTTGACATCATTTTGTAACACCAATTTTTTTCACACTCCATTCAAATGTGAACTATATTTATTTACACATTTTTAAATGTGAATATGTTCATCAAAAATATGTGAATAATCAAACATTTTTTTGTTGTGACTATTTCGAGTGCGGTTCATAAAAAACCAAGTGCCCATTATTAGGAGGGAATTCCCACAGGAATCCATATGAGGATATAGGTTGCCATTCTTCCTAAATCCCAAAACCTTAATCCATATATGATGCATCTGGTGTTGTATATAGTGAATAGCATTATGAACGAGTTTTGAACACCACCCTGCTCCATCATCCACACAACGATTTCTTTTAAGGATTCATCTTCTTCAAGCACGACAAGTGACTCTCTAGAGCTTAAATAAATCCAAACTAGCGCGAGAAGTTGGTGCTGCTAAACTAGGAGGGAGGCATAATTCGATAAATTTTTCACTATTGATATCGAATGACAATATCAGTTTATTTAATATATCACCCTCGGGAGTACGATCAGAAGCAATCCAATGAATAAACCCATCTATTACTACCTTCCCTTCCCAAATGAGTGATTCACGAGGAGCATCAATAGACAAAGTTCTCCATTCCCTGATATTGATGAATAAATCTCTCGTACAGAAGTACTATCATGTGTACTAGTAATTCTGAAAACTGTAGGGTCAGTAGCATTACAAACCGTGAAACCTAATTCATGCCAGCGCGGTTCGTGGAGGGGTATACATACGGATTTCCCAATTGATGGATTCCAGATAGCAACAATAAAAGCCTCTTCTTTCCTACAGTGAAATGCAAACAAGCCTTGCGAGTAACCATAAAAAACGAATTGAAGTCCGGAGATGGAGCCGGCAAATAGAGTATGGCGTTGGAGGACCATCATCATATTGAATACATCATCATTGAATATATCTACAAATCTTTCGGAATTATAAGCTACAAAAAAATTATTAGGCGGCTGAATGTTTCTGTTGTAATCGGCGATGAATGGGGAGGATTGGATGATGGATTTCCATTGTTTTGAAACTGACATGAATGTAATTAATGATTTTATAGGAAGCCTTTTTAATATTTCAATCACTATATCGAATTTACGAATAACTAGTTTGATATTGATTTCGAAGAAGGTAAGGGTTTTTGTTTTTTCCTTCAATTTTTGTGATGGCTGATACAGCCGATGATGATGGACCAGAAGGGTAAGGTACGTGTTTCTTTTATAGATAAATACAGAATGATAAAATTTGTAGGGTAAGGTATTTATTTGATAAGCATATAAAGGTGTCGTGGGCCACAAGCCATTAGATATAATCACATAAATATAGAGGGAGATTACAAAGGTCCTTAACTTTGATAAATTTCTTGACACAAAGACAACTAAAATTGCCAATGATCCATGGTTCACACGATGAGGCACCCAGGTTTTACCTACAAGGCAGAGTTTCGAATTTTGACTTGGTCGATCTTTGTGGGGTTTTTCTTAAAATTGGTTCAACTGGGTCTGAGTTTCGTACGGTTGGGTTAAGCCAGCTATGTGGGGGTCTTTCACCGTTGGATCACCTCAAACTCCGTCTAAGCTTTAGTATTTATTGAACGTTAAAAAAAAACAACTTAAATTACTGGATTTCTCATTTTTACGTAAATGATAACGTAAAACAAAAACAAAAAAACACTAAATAAGAACCAAATGAATAAATCTTACAGGGAACTAAAATCCATGGGTGAAACCTACATTGTATAGCAAAAAACTAGATGAGCTTCTTCTTCTCAAAAAACGTCTTTAAATGCCAGAGTTGCATAGCAGCGACTCCTAAACAAACAATGAGCGAAAAGATACTAAAAGTGGCCATCTTCGAATTTGTTGATCTAATCAGATGTTGCATTGATTCCTCCCTACATTCCACAATTACAAAAACGAAAGATCAAGATTCATTTGGCCAGCCTATATTTTGTTAAAAGTTGTGAATAGTCAACCATATGCACCAATCGAGCTTGTTATATATGCTTACCTCTCGCGAAGATAAAACATCTCATCATGGATTATGGCGACGGTATCAAACAATTTCTTCAAGTCAAGTTCCATCATCTATTGAAAGAATGAGATACAAGTTTGGTCAGAACATTTCTACTAAGTTAGAAATAGGACAGAGTCTGTGTGGATTGCAAAAAGGACCATGACTTCATATGAAACGGCCACACACAATCTGTCTAATACTTCAGTAGTTCAGTGTATTAGTATAACGCCTATATGGTATGTTTGTCGATTCGGGATACTAACAATTGCTAAACCAATCTTGAATTTGGAGAACTATATATGCCACCACATATAATTGCAAGAACAAAGTAATAAAATCTTCAGGATACATCTTCAGTGATCATGTATAGATCTCTAAGCGAAACATATCCAAAGACAATAGTATTAATAATTAAGAACACACATATATGCATACTGTCCATTATCTGCCCGTTCCAAGCTAATGGGTCGGGCTATAGGCAACACATATGGAAAAGAAAACTATTACCTCAAGTCGTCCTCTTTTTGCAACTTTAGACCAATCCTTTGCAGCAAGACCAGATCTCCAATCAAACTCAATTGTTAGCGTTGTAGGCGGATTTTGTTTGGCGACCCAAAAACAGGCCATATAATCCCCATCCTCATTTGCAGTGAACGCAAATGTACCAAAATCTTTTTTATCTGCATAGTGACAATTGTTCCCGAGTGGTGAGGTTATCTGTATTTAGATACATCACAGAAAACCAAATCTTCGTCATACTCAATGCTCATTGTTTCATTCTTTCAACAATTTGACTTAAACGCCGCACTTAGTTCATACAAACAAGTTCCTGTAACATTCCTTTAGCACATATACAAAATCCGGCTTTAAAGATAAAGTAATATGGCTAGTTAAAGATCAAAGGTACCTTAACAAAGAAGTAAAGATGCATTAAAATGTAACCAATGTAGGCATGTCACATATTCTAGAGTTAATTACACTACTTCATCAATTTGACAAATAATGATGGCACTTAACAATTTGGACAAAGATCATAGATTTTTTTGACATGTAAAAGTACACTGACCCAAATGATAGAAAACAAATGTAAATGACATAAAATGAACATTTATGAAAAGAACGCCTTTTTTTAACGACAAATCTACTCTACTCTTATACTACTTCAATAAAGACGCCTTTACTAACTATACTACTTCAATAAACACGCCTTTACTAAGTGGGCTAACCCCACATTGGCATGAAAAAGTACATCATAATTTGGCGACTTTAATTCAATAAGTAATCATAAGCATGCAACGTAAACAATCAAAAACACGTCCATATTAAAGCTAGAGGGAATGTAGAGATGACCCGAATGGTGATCCGATGGGCATCAGGAGGAACAGGGTTATCTTCATTAGGATTTACGATGCTGTATTTCCCAACCGATAGCGAATTTGATTGAATATCTTCTGTTATGCATTTTGTGGCACCTGTTTTGATGTCAAACCTCATCCCTTTCACCATATTTGATGAATATATTAACCCTAATGTTACAATTATGATTTTTAATAATATGCTTATTGATTTACACATTTCTTTTTTGTTTATTGGAAAAATTCAAAATAATAAACCAGTGAATTAATTGGGTAAAATGATGAAGTGCGTGAAGCTCTCTGCAAACTCGGATCATTTTTATATTTTCATTTTCTAATATTAGTTAGAGTAAAAAAAAGAAGCTTATTTTATGTGAAAAAAAAATTAGCAACATACTTTCATTTTTTGTCCTAAAGTTGATAATGTATTCAATAAAAACTAGAAAGGTATCTGTGTCCTGATTTGATGAAATGATGATTTTGGTTTAATTGATAAATTATACTCTTACCACTTGTTTACATGGCTTGTTTCAACTGTATATCTATATACATAATAAAAAGAATAGTCTCTCATGTTGAAAGTTACATAGAGAAAAATGTCTAAATTACCCTTCACAAAAAAACTCTTCCCTTTTCATTTGTAGTCATTCACACACACAACTCTCTCTCAATATCTCTCTCTTTTTCTTTCATTTGCACCTTGATAATGGTACCCGTTGTAACGCGCGGGTACCATGCTAGTAGTTATATACCATTATATATATATAGAAGGTGATCCATACACAAAACATTTTTACTATCTCGTATCTTGACTTTCGCTACCTATACCTAGGCTTTTCTGCCTTTGTCTTTGCGACCTTGGCTTACACCAAAATATATGTATCATATGGTTGTATTGTACAACTATATGACACATACATTTTTGTGTATTGTAAAAATGTTTTGTGTCTCTTAATTATTTCAAATTGCTATACTAAGCTTACATGGCCGGTTAATATGTATGTTTTACTTAAGTGTATTCAAACTTGAACCTTTTCCTAATCGAACTTTGGAAAATCAAAGTTTGTGCTTAGTCGAATGTTGGAGAGGATCCAAATTTTCTACAAACTAAGATAAACATATCTTTTGGTATCGTATTTTGGCATTTCACAACAACGAGTGGCCCCAACGAAACCAAACCAATGATTTTTTAACTGGAAATAAGAGAACGAATAAATTAACGGAATATCGTACATGTCACCAGTCATGACTTCATGTATATTATGTGTTGGGAGTTTCTGAAAGACAAATACAAGTTTTTCAATATCGACCCTTATGTTATGAGGCGAAGAACAGAGCGCTAAAACCGAGAAACTCCGTTAGATATGGACCATTGGACACCAGCGAGACAAATGGGCCCAGGCCCAGAGCAGCAGATGGATCATGGATGTGGGCAGCAGGCTTTTAGTTTATATTAATAAATAAGCCCACAGATTAAGGATTAAGGACTTGATAGTTGGCACATATATCATCTTTTAAGATATCCAAATAGATCCAGCTTTTCAATAGATTATATTTTGTCCACTCTAATAATTGTTGGATACTTGGATATATCATCTTTTAAGATATCTTTTAAGTGTGAGTGTGTGACTACCCTCAATTAAAAATATTAACTTTTTTTATTTAATCTAAAATTCAAAAACTCAGGAATTTGAGAAATATCGTTCATGAACTCATGTGTCCTTTATTCGTTGTGCAGCAATTTAACTATTCGAGATGAGTTCTCTTCATAATCTTTTTATATTTTTGATTATGTATAGAGTTTATTTTATTTTATTTTGCATTAGAAGTTTAACCAGTATATATTTTTTGCGGATTAAAATAACGTTTCTGTTTGAATCGTTAATTTGTTTATGTAAATGTAAATTTTGTAAGAATTTAAGGTCGCGTTTAGTTTGGGAAAACACCCCTTGTTCTCCATTTTCATTTTCTTAGAAAACATGGAAAACAGAAAACGTGTTCAAATCATAGTTTTCCAAAAATGTTTTCCATGAAAACAGAAAACCATGTTTTTCACTTTTCTATGGGAAATTAGAAAACACTTTTTTATTGTTTTCCACTTTTCATTTTCCATTTTTTAAATTTTGAAAACTTCAAATTGTTTTCCATTTTTCAGTTTTGAACGCGTTTTCAAAAATTTCATTTGTTTTCTGGAGATGGAATTCCTTTCATTTTCTAGAAAATTGGAAATAGAAAACTAGAAAACGTTTTCCACAACTAAACGCGCCCTAAACTATTATATCTTCCCTATTACAACTTTCCGGTACCCAAAATCCTTATGAAAAATAAAATAAAAGTTTTGAAAATTCTTGTGATATTGGAGTTAGTTACAATCAATGCTATACCCATCTAACACATGGGGAGCAAACCCTTTAGGGTATTGCCAGGAGTCGAACCGGCGTGGGCGCATCCGCGTGGGGGGTGTTAGCCATTTATCCGTTGGTGCCTTTCAAAAAAAATATACCAAAATCAGCGTAGAATATAATATCTACAATTTTGTAACTTAATGTTTTAGAATATTCTGAAAGATCTTATTCTTTTGTTTTTATATTCTAAGTAATGGAGGACAAGTATTAAATGTTAAGACAGGCTTGCACTAATCATCACTCGATTTCATGATGCCACGTTTTCACATATACTTAAGAATCAATATCATATCCATATCGATGTAGTATATATAAATGATATATACTGTAACATTTGTGGTTTTGACCCGTTATATAAATGTACAATCCAACTAACAATTTTATTTAGTAAATATAATTGGAGTCATTTTGGCAAGTCATTTATGTGCAATGTGTTTATTTAAGTCAAATGGTCATTTTATTTAGTTTTACGGTATTAAATGGTGTTTAATTAAACTAGAAAGGTGGGTGGGTTATCAATGGGTTGACCCATGACCCATAACCCATACCCATGACCCAACCTTATCCCCTCCCATTCTTCCACCCATTCTATCCATTCATTCATTTCTCCCATCCCTTTCTCTCTCTAAAGTGCAAGAACTCTTGCACACACACATCTCACTCTCTCTCTAAAATTCTTGCACCAAGATTGTTGTTTCAAGTAAGATTTGTGTAGGAATCATTGTTAGCATCATCATCTTCATCACATATCAAAATTTTGGGTATTTTCAAGTGCAAGAACTTCCATTTTAGCTCCAAAAATCGGATTTGAGGTTCCGGGTAGAATTGGTAAGTGTTTCTTAGCTCAAAATCATCTTCATATGTTGTTAATCTTGTTCCTTGGTCAAATCTAAACATCTTTGGTCATCTTGGTTGCTAAAATTGGAGATTTGGTCAAGTTAGGGTTTTGGGTGAAATTGGGTATAAATTGGTCTTGGATTGTGAAATGAAAGAGTTTTTGATGATGGGTTTTGTAACATCCCAAAACTTAATCGTTTCTGTTGACTAACGTCGTTAGGTCAAATTCTAAGTCCGTGATATGTTATGTGGTAAAATGTGTGTTTATATGTTTATGTGCCCGATATGTGAGATTTAATTATCTTTAATGAGTGACAATAAAGTGGACTAAATGATGTGTAAAAGGCCTTTGTAGTGTGCGAAAGTGCTTTAGTGTGTTATATGTATCCCCAATAAGTGTTTTAAAGCGAAATAAAGTCAATATGAAGTTCAGGGACTAGTTTTGCCAAAGGTGTAAAGTTAAAAACGAAAATTGTGATTAGGGTAGCCTAATCTCTGATTAGTTTCAGCCATTTTCCCTAATCTTAAACACACATTAAGCCTCTCCAAACCCTTCTTGATTTCTTAAGCAAAATCTTCAAGTTTTGGTCAATCGAATCGAGTGTTTTGTATTGAATTGGATCGGCCATTGTTTGCTACAGGTAATCCATGATTCGTTGTCTATATTTTCAGATCTAAAGATGTTATATATTGATTCAAATCTGATTTTAAAAGAGATTCTTAAAGAATTAGGGTTTATATTATGTTTTGGTTAATTAATGGTCAAAACGATGATAAACAAGTCTAAGGTCGATCTTGATGATCAAAAGAGGTTTATATATGTCAAAAACATGTTTTGGGAACAGCCCAAGTCGTTCGTTTCTGGAAAAATCGAAGAACAAAGCCGTTTTACGAATTCTGGTCGAAGTTAAGTTCCTGATAGCTAAATTCGTTTCCTGATGGCTATTTCCGTTTGCCCAACGAAGTTTAACTTCGTTTGGGGTCATTTTCGTTTGTTGTTGAAAGTCTAAAATCGTTTGGGTTTAAATTTGTTTGTGAAAATGGAACTTAAATTCGTATGCACAAAGTAAGGTTTAAATTCGTGTGAAGTGAAGTTCAAATTCGTTCCAGATCATCTAAATTCGTTTTATGTGGTCTAAGTTCGTTTGAAGGTGCTTAAATTCGTTTGTGGATGATTAAATTCGTTTGGCAAACGAATTTAAAGTTCGTTTTTATCAGAAAGCAGTTAAGTTCGTTTTATGGAATTAAGTTCGTAAGAACAAAACTAAGTTCGTTTTCAAGTCCATTTAAGGTCCCAAATGACTTATATTTCATATATTAACGTACGATAGGTGTCGGGGATTACTGTTAAGCACTGTTAGCTGTTTGGTTGCTCGCGTATACTACTACCAGGTAAGATACACTACTTTTGTCACGCTGAGGGTGCAACAAAAATAGTTTCATAAACTATAACCTCCAAACGGTAATGTATAACCTATATTGTGGTTGGGTTGATATGGGAGGTATTCGGGGATTAAAGATGACGATGCCTATGCCTAAAATGCTTCCCCGTAAATACGTTTATGATATGATATGTGATGATATGTTTAACGATATGATATGTTATGATGAATGGTGGTTAATGATATGATGTAATGATGATATGTGCATGTATATGTGGCTTGTTCATCTAGAACACTAGACCTTTTTAGGTTGCCATGACACGTGCACGTTTTAAGGGCCCTAACGTGAAATGATGATAGATGATGACTAGTTTAGGATAACATAAGAAACCTAAACTAAATGTGGTAAATGCTCGAGCTAATTAGATGATGAGTGTTATGCATACCCGTGCCTGACGGTGGATATAGGTACGCTGAGGTGGTTGCTTGGGTTGCTCCTTGCAACAGTCATACGTGGCGAGTAGTTTCGGGTGGTCTGATGACCCACCTAATGTCATGAACATAACGTGCTACTCAGGGATCAACATTGTCTTTCCTTAACGACGCAGATGGACCGTCGAAAGACTTCTCCATCAAGTCGGGTGTGAGGCTTCCTTGAGGTCGTATGACCGCCTGCACACAAACTCATACCCTATATGATAACGGTAACTTCGGTTACAACTTAACGGTAACTTCGGTTACAACTTAACGGTGACCTAGTCACAATTTAACGAGATGAATCAAAGTGACGAAATTGATTAGGCACATTTAGGGTCATGAACTCTATGCTTATATGTGACGTGGATATGTTTATATGATGATATGTATGCCTAATTAAAATGACTTAAAGTTTTAAAAGGACAATTTAAATGGATGAAATGTTTTGCTTAAACCTGGTGTTATCTTACTTAGCTATTTATAGCTAACACTTGTTCTTTTAAATGTGTTGTTCCCCTCAGGTTAAGCAGTGAGATGACGTGTGAAGCTTTGACGAGAGATGGGTAGATGATCAAGATGGCCTTAGTCTACCCAATAGTTTCTCATAGACTTTATGATATTGTTTCCTCTTGGAACCCTATGTAATGACTGCTGTTTTGATTGCTTTATGTTGGACAATCTTATGGATTTTCTTTTATTATTTCTACGATACGTTAGTAACACCACTATTGCTTCTCAACTGTTTTCCTTGTTGAGAGTTTTAATAAATCGTTTCCGCATAATTGATGCCGTTAGGCAAAAGTTTTTGGAAATCCATATTTTTACAAACTGGGTGTTACAGTTTTGTCCAAAATGTGTTGGTAACATGACTAGTGGCTTCCAAATGGTTCCAAAATGGTCAAAACGATTTTTGGGTCGAATTAGGGTTCCTAGGGTTTTGATTTGGGTCAAGAACGGATTTGGACAAGATTTGAATGTTATAGATCGAGTTTGTGTTGTGGGTTATGTTCATTTATGCTTGGAAATGAGTTTGGAAGTGTCTCCTAGTTGATTTTGAGGTCAAAATGAAGCTTGGATGCATTTTGGGTCGAAATTGTGCAGGTTTTAACGATCGTTAGTTCTTAGGACCGTTCTTGACAACAGTTCAGAACCAAAATAAACAAATTAAGAACCAAGATCCGTTAGTTTTTAATGCCCGTTAGTTTTGAGGACTGTTTCTGACAACAGTTCAGAACCAAGATGAACAAATCAAAACCAAGATCCGTTAGTTTTTAACGCCTGTTAGTTCTAAGGATTTAGTTTGATAACATTCTTATGGACTACTCATAACCCATATGAACTATTTAAAAACCATACGTAAAGTCTTGATTTGTAAACATGTTGTGTTCATAAATAGGTTGTGGACACGTGACGCTCGTTGAACACTTATAACTTGATCTTAGCTTGTTGATGCTTGGCAAAGGTGAGTTCGTAGCCCCTACTATATGTTGTATGTGATGGGTTGCGTTTTTTAGTGTTTAAATTTATAAAAATGTTGTACAAGTAATTATCTCAAAACACAAACACACCTTAACAGACAGGGTACCCGATCAGATGTAGTATAGTTTAGTGATAAGAACATGATCCTTCGCAGGGACGCATTGCTTTACCTAATCTAGTAATACGTGTAGTTCTAGCGGTTGGGGGTTGTCACGATTTCCTATTAAACTGATTAAAATACTGAAAAGTAAATAGAAGCCGCAACCGCTTGTTCAGCGAGAGGCTTAGTCTGAAAATAGTTTGAAAAAGCAAATAACAGTAATTAAATTAAAATACTTGTTTGGCATCTCCGATCTCATGATACGACCAAATATCATCCTACCTACTTGCTAGACTGTTGGAAACTTCATCACGACTCAGATTCTCGTTAGATTCACTTTGCCTAAGTAACTAGTGTTGTCCCTAGACTCACACTACTCTATAAACAAATTCTCGTTAGATTCATTGTTTAAGCATTAATGAACTAAAGTTTGTGTTACTAATTCATCTTTAAGTTACCCGGCTCTTAAGCCATGACCAGATAATAATTCTCTCCGGTGACCACAGTGCTCGTTTCCAAGTCACTGGATCGCGTCTGACATTGTTAAGCATCATGTTCTATTCGTCCTAATTACTATGGTTCTGGATCCCTCGGTTACAAGTGAATCACCTTTTACGACTAGTTATGGATCGACTAGTGTTTTCCATCCTTATGTATTAATCCTAGTGTATGATTATAGACCGATCATCAGAATTAAATCAATACATGCAGATATAGAACCGATAATAATATGAAGAACTAGTAAAGCATGGATCTACGACAAACAGTAAGACACACTCCAACAGATCTAACTAATAAAGTAAAATAAATAAACGTCTACATGATCACATCGATCCAAACAAGTATTCAGGCTACTAGTCTACCATTATTAAAGGAATAACAAAGTCTGAAAAGATGAAAGACATTGTTTACCAACTGAAAGTAAAATAAAAGAGTAGATCTAGGTTGAGGATGAAGATCGGAAGGCGTTAGAAGCTCCAAAACCTCCTTGGGATCTGCAAAGTCGACCTAGGATTGAATTTGGGCGGCTAGGGCTGCTGAATCGGCTCTCTCTTGGCGTTTTGAGGGCTGCTTCGACTTAAATAGTGTTCAAAGTCGGTTGCTGAACTGGGCCGCCTAGCGGCGCTGGTTGGGCGCGGCGCTGGGCATGGGCCAGCGGCGCTGGCAGCTCCTGCTGCTTCTCGTTTCGCTTCGTTCGGCTTCTGAATCACCTCCTTGTGTCTTGTAACTTCATAGGCTTCCATCTTGAGTCACTTGATGCCATTTACCCTGACTCGCATCTTCCGTGAACCTGCGTAAACATAGAATCCATTAAGTACCGATAGTTCCGGAATATTAACTCAAATAGATATTGAAATGAAGCCTTTCGATAGGGGTTTTTATCACAAAATGGACGCTCATCATATACCCCACACTTAAGTCTTTGCTTGTCCTCAAGCAAATAGTCCAAGAAAATAAAACAATGATGAGCGGACAACTTAAATGTTCAAGTTATTCTACTTTATAAAATCATTTCAAAGATTAGTCATGCAAATGATTTGAGAAAGCTTTAGACAAAATCAGTAAGCTATAGCTAGAGGCAAGATAATCAGTCAATCGAAACTAAAAGTCAACCTTATATTCGTGTTAATACCTCTAAAACCGTTCTATAAATCCACATGTCCTACAGCTCAATCTTACTTCCTTTTGCTGATTAGTTAAGCACTTAATTAAAGTTTGTATAGCAATCAGATCTACTAGCTACTACCAAGGCATTTACATTTCATCGTTTGTGTACTTGTGAGTCATAACTCAGACATACTCTCACACTACAGTCATGCTTACTAGCTAAACACTAAAGCAGTTATACGATATTATCATCTTTAATAGTTGAGACAGCGGTGACAGGTCGGTGGTTCCCCACGCGCAAAGCGACATAACTTGATGCGTATAGATTTTACTCGTTATTAGTTCTTTGAACTCTTTTTATTTAATCAACTGATTGCCTTTCTTAAGATTACTACATTATTCATGAAATAGACATTATCAGAGACCCCAGATGACTCATACACTTACTCCGCATGCAACTAGTTCACAATCAATAGTGTAAGAATTAAGGCGAACCATACGTCTAAACTAGTTCCTACACAAGCACGTATATAATTAAGTCTAATTAATACACCTATACTAATAACTAGATAGCTCTAATTGCTAGGCATATTAAAGTCCGGTTAAATGTGCTATGGCAAACATAAAGCTAAGCTCTAATCCATTTGAAAAAATGAACAGCCACAAATCTATAATTAAACTAACAGTTCCAACTAACCGTTCATCTACCAAAGTAAATGTTGCTTAGTTATCGTCATCTTTTGTCTACTTGCAAAGCTTATATTCTCAAAATGATTTGAGAAAGCTTTAGACAAAATCAGTAAGCTATAGCTAGAGGCAAGATAATCAGTCAATCGAAACTAAAAGTCAACCTTATATTCGTGTTAATACCTCTAAAACCGTTCTATAAATCCACATGTCCTACAGCTCAATCTTACTTCCTTTTGCTGATTAGTTAAGCACTTAATTAAAGTTTGTATAGCAATCAGATCTACTAGCTACTACCAAGGCATTTACATTTCATCGTTTGTGTACTTGTGAGTCATAACTCAGACATACTCTCACACTACAGTCATGCTTACTAGCTAAACACTAAAGCAGTTATACGATATTATCATCTTTAATAGTTGAGACAGCGGTGACAGGTCGGTGGTTCCCCACGCGCAAAGCGACATAACTCAACTAATGGTTAGAGTTTATACCTTACATCAAGACATCGGTGACAGGTCGGTGGTCCCCCACGCGCAAAGCGACATAACTTGATGCGTATAGATTTTACTCGTTATTAGTTCTTTGAACTCTTTTTATTTAATCAACTGATTGCCTTTCTTAAGATTACTACATTATTCATGAAATAGACATTATCAGAGACCCCAGATGACTCATACACTTACTCCGCATGCAACTAGTTCACAATCAATAGTGTAAGAATTAAGGCGAACCATACGTCTAAACTAGTTCCTACACAAGCACGTATATAATTAAGTCTAATTAATACACCTATACTAATAACTAGATAGCTCTAATTGCTAGGCATATTAAAGTCCGGTTAAATGTGCTATGGCAAACATAAAGCTAAGCTCTAATCCATTTGAAAAAATGAACAGCCACAAATCTATAATTAAACTAACAGTTCCAACTAACCGTTCATCTACCAAAGTAAATGTTGCTTAGTTATCGTCATCTTTTGTCTACTTGCAAAGCTTATATTCTCAAAATGATTTTCAGACACAAGAAAAATTTAAATTTTGCATGAATTTAGTAGTAGAAAACTTATGATTATTCAAGCAATTAAACCACGGGTTTTTCCTATTCCATCCCCCCACACTTAAGTTGTACAACGTCCCCGTTGTACTAGACATTACATAATAAAAGGGTAATAGGAAAAACACGATAAGAAAAAGGATTAACGAAACTTCCCGGGCTTATATTGCATGAATGTTGTTGAAGATGACATTTGTGGAGCGACTTGAATGATGTTGAATCTTCAAAGACTTGAGTTGGCTCCGTTTGATGGCGATCCATTGATGCTTCTCCACCTTCTTTTCTTTTTGGTATTTTCTGATTTTTTTATTTTTTTGGATTTTTGGGTTTTTCTGATTATTTTTTTTTTATTTTTCGCGATCTGGTGTGCAGACTGGAGTCAGGAGCGGCACTGGCTAGCTGTGAGTGGCGCTGGACGATCTTGAGCGGCGCTGGCAAGCACTGTGCGACGCTGGGAAGCCCAGGTGGCTTTCCCAGCGGCGCTGGAAGTCTTCTAGCGGCGCTTTGAGTTCCTGTACATGCTTCGACGTCTGACTTTTCTTCACGAATTGCTTCCAGCATTCCCCCACACTTAGCTTTTGACCAAGTGCATGGTTTTCCTCAGAATACAAAGCTAAATACTCCTGCACACTTCAATCAAAATATCAAAATGGAAATAACAAGCTAAAACATAAAATAAAAATAAAAATAAAAACGAAATACGATTGCAATAAGTTACTTGTTTCTTCGATCCATTGAAAGCTTGCATCTATGATTCTAAACACATAACTCATATAAAATAGGTCACAAATGATAAAATTCAAAACAATTCACTTAATTGCAATTAGTCACGTATTCCTAAAAAGAAAAAAAAAAATAAAAATAAAAATACGGCTTGGGTTGCCTCCCAAGAAGCGCTAAGTTTAACGAGTCTTCAGCCGGACTCGGCCTAGGAACTAGGTTGAGGAAGAATACGGGGTCGACCGGGGGCCGGTTCCCATTGGGTTGTATCGAATATAAATGTCAGACCTATCCTCCAAATATGACTCGATGTTCATCCTTTCTCCTTGTCCTTGGCAAAGCTTAGTCTTGCATTCAAAACCATAGGGATTATCCTTACTTATGTCCTTCTTACTAACCTTCAATATATTAATCCCAGACTGTAATATCAATTCTCCTAATTCGACATTTATATCAGCACATGCGGTCTTTAAAAATGGTTGCCCTAGAATCACATTGTTCCTAGTGACCGCATTTTCTTTCACGATAAAGAACTCTGTCGAGAATTTCAGTCCTCCTATGCTAATCACCACACTCTTAACGAATCCTCGGACTCTCATCTTAATATTCCTAAAAAAGTAAACCATTTTATCTTCCCATTCTACTTTCCCTAGTTCCTTATTAGCATATCTCATCTGATGATCTAAGGGAAGTATGTTCATTGTTGCTCTAGCATCTATAAAGACTGCACATCCTACATTTTCTCGGATTACACCGCGAACCTTAAAGATTGTAGGGTCACCTAGGGCAGATGTGGACAGATAAGGGTTATACTTACTTAAGGCTTGTTCTTTTATTTCACTCCATCCTAAGTTGTTTAGGAACTCATTCACCCTAACCGTTATCTTGTCACCTTTTTCTATACCTCTTTCGGTATCCTCTAGGATATTCTCTAATTCCTCAAGATTAGTTTCCCTATGCAACTCACTTAAACCTTTTTCATACCTATTTCTCATATCTATGCCTTCGTTGTACCAGAAACGACTTAAACTCCTAATGCAATAGTGGGCATCTAAAGGTTCATCATCATGCTCATTTTCAACATTAAAGCACATTTTATCATAGTCGACATCCCTGGAGTCTGAAACAGGCAAATTGACTCTTACTTGACCATTTGACAGAGATATTTCACTTTTAAGGACATGGATGATAGCATCCGCAGCATGCAGAAATGGTCGGCCTAAAATTAAGGGTGTCACTACTTCACTTACCGAATCAAGCACATCAAATTTAGTCCAAAATTCTAATTCCTTAACCCTGACATGGACTCGTTCGACAATCCCCTTGGGTTGTCGGTAAGTCTGATCGGCTAACCGAATGCTCTTGTTAACGGGTTTTAGCAAACAAAGGGTAAGTTTCTCATAAATCATAGTAGGCATAACATTAATACTTGACCCTAAATCAGCTAATGCACTCGAAAAATATTCATCATTAATAGTGCAAGGAATAAGAAAACTTACTGGATCTTCAGATGCTTGCGGTAGCTGTATCCCGTCATCCGGTGCCTTGGGATCTTGAACTTCATCCCTATTGTCCGAGTTGTCCCCATCTTTGATTTTGCATTTTGAAGCGAATTGGGTCTCGACATCTCCTTGAAAAACAGCTGAAAACGAAGTTTCACGCCAATCTGGGCTGACGGGGCTGCCAGCGGCGCTGGGCCTGGGCCAGAAGCGGCGCTGGCTTGTGCTGAGCGGCGTTGGATTGTGGCAGCGGCGCTGGCTTCTGCCAGCGGCGCTGGCTTGTGTAGCCAGCGGCGCTGGTGGTACCTGGACAGATTCCAGTTTTGCGTTTTTGCTTGTTTCTTCTCCGTTTGGCTCCCGTATGACCTGTACCTGATCGGACACTTCACAAAAATCATTAAAAAGCTCATTAGAGTCATTACCTTCGGTGAACACGACGTTCACATTCTCGTTACGTCCCATAGGTGGTTGGTACTTTTGACTCGTGCTCGGGCCTCCTTGAGTTGAGCTTGAACCGACTTGGATGTTTTGCCTTGGAACTGAGCTACTCTCCTTCTTTGCATTCTGCTCAATCCATCTATCTATCTCCTCTCCAAGTCCTTGATTGCGGCTTGTTGATTTCTTGCTCCTTCGTCAACCTTTTGATTGAGATTGCTTATTTTCTCATTGAGCGACTTTGTATAGCTTGCTAAGGAGTCGTGCCTCTTGTCATTCATCTCAATGTACCTTTCCATCATGTTGGTGAGCTTGACAATCGGATCCTCCTTGACTTCATTCTCCACTTTTGGTTGCTCGGGTTGACCATTATTCCTTTGCCACCTATTTTGAAAAGAACCAAAGTTATTTCTAGCATAACTAGAATTAAAGTTAAAATTACCGGGGTTTCTTTGGAATAGTCCTCGCTGATAGCTTCCTCGGTATTGGTTCTGGACAAAATTGACTTGCTCGGTAGCCTCCTCTTCACAATCCTCGGTATAGTGCATTCCTCCGCAATTGTTGCACCCGTGTGCAATCACCTTGAGGTCCTTGTCCATAATGTCCAACCTATCTTCAAAAGTAGAAAAACGGTTAGATAAAGCTTTAAGTTCATGAATTACCTCATTGTCGGAGCTGCTCTCGATGCTAGCCACGGTCCTTCTCGTCCTCCTTTCTCGATCTCTATCATCCATATCTCGAGCTAAGCTAGCTTGCACCATATCCTCCATCATTTTGTACGCGTCATTGGTAGACTTGTACAAAAAGTTACCACCGCCGGCTAGATCTAAATCCTTTTGGGAACTCTTGGTTAAACCATAGAAGAAAATCTCCATGATCTCGTCCTTGTCTAGTCCATTCCCATGACAGTTTCTGATCATTTCCCTAAGCCTTTTCCATGCATCAACTAATGATTCACCCTCGTCTTGCTTGAAAGCCTTGATATCTCGTAGCATTTTCCTTGCTAAACTCGGGGGAAAGAATCACGAGACGAACTGTTCGCGAAGTTGATTCCATGTAGTGATGGTACCTTCATCGAGCTCATCGAACCAAGCACGTGCCTCTCCGGTGAGAGACGATGGAAATAAGCTAAGTTTCACATTGTCATCAGTGACGTCTCCTCTGTATTTGAACATTTTGCACAAACTTGTGAACCTGCTTACGTGCTTGTGGGGGTCGGATTTGGCTCGGCCGTCATATTGGTTGTCTTAGATTAACTTAAGGTGGTGGCCTTTGACTGAAAACGAATCTCCTAAGTTTGGTGGGACTATAACCGATCCCGGTGTAGGTGCTACGGCTCTTGTCTTTTCCATCATCGGTCGGTCAAAGTCGTCCATTTCGGATCTAGGTGAGTTTAGTTGGGTTGGTGGTTTTGGTGGGTTTGATGAGGCTGCTTCTAATTGTTGTATCTTAAACCTATCGGGTGATGATGCCCTACTGTTCTTGTTTCTCGAGTAAGCCTCCAGCTTGATTACCTAAGTAAAACTGCAAAACTCCAAGAGAAACGTCAAACGCACCAATATAAAAATGAAATGAAAAATTAAACTACACTACTTAAAATGAAAATACTAGTAAACCCTAATTTTGACCTAAACCTAATTTGACCTAATTTAACTACTAAACCCTAAAATGACTTAAACCTAAGTACTGACAAGTAACTTTCTCGTCCCGAAACACAAGAAAGGATCCAATTACACTACTAAACTAAGAATGCGTCGCATTCCCCGGCAGCGGCGCCAAAACACTTGATGGGTTGCGTTTTTTAGTGTTTAAATTTATAAAAATGTGGTACAAGTAATTATCTCAAAACACAAACACACCTTAACGGACAGGGGACCCGATCATATGTAGTATAGTTTAGTGATAAGAACATGATCGTTCGTAGGGACGCGTTGCTTTACCTAATCTAGTAATACGTGTAATTCTAGCGGTTGGGGGTTGTCACGATTTCCTATTAAACTGATTAAAATACTGAAAAGTAAATAGAAGCCGCAACCGCTTGTTCAGCGAGAGGCTTAGTCTGAAAATAGTTTGAAAAAGCAAATAACAGTAATTAAATTAAAATACTTGTTTGGCATCTCCGATCTCATGATACGACCAAATATCATCCTACCTACTTGCTAGACTGTTGGAAACTTCATCACGACTCAGATTCTCGTTAGATTCACTTTGCCTAAGTAACTAGTGTTGTCCCTAGACTCACACTACTCTATAAACAAATTCTCGTTAGATTCATTGTTTAAGCATTAATGAACTAAAGTTTGTGTTACTAATTCATCTTTAAGTTACCCGGCTCTTAAGCCATGACCAGATAATAATTCTCTCCGGTGACCACAGTGCTCGTTTCCAAGTCACTGGATCACGTCTGACATTGTTAAGCATCATGTTCTATTCGTCCTAATTACTATGGTTCTGGATCCCTCGGTTACAAGTGAATCACCTTTTACGACTAGTTATGGATCGACTAGTGTTTTCCATCCTTATGTATTAATCCTAGTGTATGATTATAGACCGATCATCAGAATTAAATCAATACATGCAGATATAGAACCGATAATAATATGAAGAACTAGTAAAGCATGGATCTACGACAAACAGTAAGACACACTCCAACAGATCTAACTAATAAAGTAAAATAAATAAACGTCTACATGATCACATCGATCCAAACAAGTATTCAGGCTACTAGTCTACCATTATTAAAGGAATAACAAAGTCTGAAAAGATGAAAGACATTGTTTACCAACTGAAAGTAAAATAAAAGAGTAGATCTAGGTTGAGGATGAAGATCGGAAGGCGTTAGAAGCTCCAAAACCTCCTTGGGATCTGCAAAGTCGACCTAGGATTGAATGTGGGCGGCTAGGGCTGCTGAATCGGCTCTCTCTTGGCGTTTTGAGGGCTGCTTCGATTTAAATAGTGTTCAAAGTCGGTTCCTGAACTGGGCCGCCCAGCGGCGCTGGATGGGCTCCAGCGGCGCTGGGCATGGGCCAATGACGCTGGCAGCTCCTGCTGCTTCTCGTTTCGCTTCGTTTGGCTTCCGAATCATCTCCTTGTGTCTTGTAACTTCATAGGCTTCCATCTTGAGTCACTTGATGCCATTTACCCTCACTCGCATCTTCCGTGAACCTGCGTAAACATAGAATCCATTAAGTACCGATAGTTCCGGAATATTAACTCAAATAGATATTGAAATGAAGCCTTTCGATAGGGGTTTTATCACAAACTGGACGCTCATCAGTATGCTTTGGGGGTGAAAAGATACTCGCTATGTGTTATGTGATATGCCGTTGATTAAGCTTTGTTAATCTTACGTGCATATGTTTTTGTGCTAGTGTATGTTATAGGTACACATGTATCGTGGTTGGTAACAGTATGTATGTAGTTGCACGTATATGATTGTTGTAGCCTATACTAGGATGATCTTCTGATGTGGTATATGATATTGATGTGTTTACTTGATTAGAGATTTTGTAGGTTTTGGTATGCTTAATGGGTGTTGGTCGGGCGGAGGGAAAGATGCTGGTATCACCTGTATACATACCCTGCCAATACTTTGAGGGCATACCAGAACCTAGGCCTGATTAGTGATTTAGAAACGGAATGGATGCTATGATACATTGTTTATATGTACTATGAATGTGTATTATGATTGTGTTTTGATCATGTTATGAGCGAATCGAGGTTATATGATCATTTTATGATCAAATCGAGGAATCAAGGTTATATGATCATTTTATGATCAAATCGAGGAATCAAGGTTATATGATCATTTTATGATCAAATCGAGGTTATATTAATATGTTATGTTCGAATCGAGGTTATATGATCATTTTATGATCAAATCGAGGTATCAAGGTTATATGATCATTTTATGATCAAATGGAGCAATCAAGGTTATATGATCATTTTATGATCAAATCGAGGTTATATTAATGTGTTATGTTCGAATCAAGGTTATATGATTGTGTTATAATTGAATCAAGGTTATGTGATCGTGTTATGTTCGGATTATGAATTTATGATCATGATATGATCGAATTATGAACGTTATTATTTACATATCCTCATATGTAGGTATATTGTATGAATCGTTGTTGTAAATCGTTGATCGTATGAACATGTTATGTGATCCTACGAACTCACCAACATAGTGTTGACGTTTTTGAGTATCTTTTCAGGTATAAGAGAAATCGCTTGCAAGCTAGGAGTTGATGCCTATAGATGGACCTAAGGATCGTTTGATTGCATTCTAGATCTTTAGACTCGAGCACGATGCCTCGGTTTGTTTTCCCTTTCATGGGATTTATATGTTGTATTTTGATTCGTGTATGACAGTTTGTTGTGTTAAATGAACATCATATAGTTTCTCTGAGTAATATCCATTTGCAAGCTCGTTTCAGTTGCATCTCACGTTTCCGTCACTGGTGGGGTGTTACATATACTATAACGATTACAAGGAATACGACCAAAATTGTCTTATGATCAACTTGAAATAAAAGAAAGATAGAAAGTAAATGGGGCAAAAATTGTCAAAGATAACAAAAATTGTGATTGTTATTTATTTATACAAAGATAACAAAAATTGTCGGATAAGGATCCTCTAAAGTTCATTGAACTTTATAGGTAAAGTTAAAGAGATCTCAACCCTTGAATTAAAATCAAAGGTCAAAATTCAAACTTGATCTTTGAATCTTGATTTTTGATTTCAATCTAAATGTCAAAAATTGTCTAACTTTACCAATAAAGTTCATTGAACTTTAGAGGATCCCTATCCAAAATTGTCACTGTTAAATGACGAGATAAGTTCAGTTAGATACATATTAACCATGAGTGTCACAACTCACAACTACATTTTTATTACAGCAATAATGAGAAAGGTTGTAACCGGTAAAAGTTAAATTCGAGCTAGGACACTATAGAGAAAAAAGGGAGCAATGTGAGCCCGAATTTGTAGGTTCAAAGTCCGATAATAATCGACATATTTTCTCTTGAGAAGTAGGAGAGAAAGGAGCATATATTACTTCTGTTTGTTCTAATATAATGATATTTTATATGAGATTTTATTGACTGTCTTTAGTTTTTGGGAGTTTTGAGCTAGTAGGTTGCTTATTCGACCAAGATATTTTTATGGGGTTATCTATTTCCACATATATTTTCTAAATAAGGGTTGGGTATTGTAAAACAAGTATTAAAGTAAAACAAATAAGACAAAATCTTGACCCTTAGATCATGGTTAAATTGATGCACGAAGATTCACGAAGCAATTGATGCACGATGATTTTCATGATGTACGGTGATCTTCATTTAAGAAAAACTTATTGTTTTATTTGTTTTACTTTAATATTTGTTTTATTTTACCTAACACCTTAATTATTATTCTATTTGATATATATCAGTTATTATATGGATAAATTATTAGCTATTATTCAATGATGTATTTAGAATAAAAAAAATGAAATAGAAGGCCTCAATATTTTTGTTCTCTACATCCTCAAGCCTAGCTTCAACTCTTAAGGGGGTTTTGTCTTAACTTATCTTTTGAAATTTATAAATGTAATTTATTTTCGATAAGTTAAGTTTATAAAACTTTCATTAATTAATGTGTCTAGTTTCCATATTTAATTAAGTCATGATAAGTCTATAATCTTAAAACTAAGCCATACAAATAAAACTTGTCACAAATAAATTACACTCAAATAAGCTATAAGCTTCAAAAATAAGCTAGTCATACACCCCCTTAGTTCCAAAACTCTATTCATTATATTTCATCTCCACTCTAGGTTCAAGAAAATCTCTTCAAATCATATTTACCCATCTTCATCAACGTTTGAGCATAAATAAACATACTCAGATATAGCTTTAACCGTGATCACCACTACTGTATCTTTTGAGTATACACTGCAAACCTAACAAGCTCTTTGTGAGTTTAAGGTTGCGACGGTCGTCCTAACATAAAGTTAATTGGAACGTATTCCGTGTAACGGTGAAATGCAATGCAATTCACTTGTTGTATTATGTATGAGAAAATATGTACATTTTTTCTACTTTTTTCAACGTTTATCATCATTACGTAACAACATAAGAAAGCGAGTGCAAGAGTATTAAAGTAATTGAGTTGTTGAGAAAAGTAAAACTTGTTAGTTAAAAATTATAGTCTTATTTTCTAGATATGTTTAGATAATAATAAAAGCTATTAGGTATGAAATAAACAGAACAATTTGCACATAATGATGCAATATAGTAATCGATTAGTATATTTGCTAAACATGGTCATTGACTTTCTCAAAAAATGAAAAAAGATGTCATCAATGTGTGTCATATATTTTCTATTCCAATATATAAATAAAAGAAAGGTAAGATTGCTCTTTCACCACCGGAAGACGTCAGAGTTCGATGGGGACAAGCCGCCGGCGACGGAGAGGACGAGATGCGAGTACTGACCCCTCGTACGGTTGGACCATTTCCTCAAGCCAATATTGTTGACCAAAGGAGATAATTATTACAAAATTATGATATTATTACGTTAATAACCGTGTGGTACATGGTTCGATAATTTTTTAATATGTAAATCAATGAAAGCATAAAAAAAAACATATCAAAATTCTTTATTAAGATTCAATTTAAAGCCTTGTTATGAGCTCTTATTAATGTGGATAAACTAATGGGTTATTTCTCTAAAACCCTATGTACTTTTCAATTTGTTTTTTCGAGACTATTGAATTTCTATATTTTTTTTTAGGTTATTAAAAATGTTAAATTGTTTCATTTGGGTCATTCATTTTCAAACCTTGTTGATCATGATGACGTGTTTATCATTATATGTTACATGGACTCATCTAATTCAGGTAGCATTACTTATGTGGCATTTATAAATGGAGTGATGATTCGTACAATGTCATTTTTTAGTCGTATACCAACTAACATGCTTTAAGGTGTTATAATGTACAATGATATGAAATATGTTTGGTGAAGTATGACTCAAAAAAAGTGGTATACAATCACCACCCATAGTTAAAGACCACATACACAATGTCTTCTCAATTTAAAGAGTTATGAGTCCATATCAGTTGTATGAGGCAGATTGACAACTTTTAATGAACTAAAAAGGAATGAAAAAATACGATGACCGAAAAGGACAAACTACAAACTAGAAAAGTAAATTGTGATTTTAGGGGAAAAGAAAAACCCTAAAATAATTATATTTTTTATCATAAAATTAAAAAAGTGATCTTTTGATATATTAAAAGTTTTTTCATGCATATTATTGATAACCTTTAAGTCAGTCATTTGAAAAACTCTTTTTATGTACAAGCATACAAGTGACCATATCCAAAATGACTAATAACACCACTTTCTTGGTAAGTGAGTGAAAGCCCAAAATTTTGGAAATGTTATAAAATAGTTTGCCGAATAAAATAATGCATCACTTGTCAAAATAAAAAATTTTATTCAAAAAGATTTAACCAGGAAGTCTTTGAAGTTTGAATTCCCAAATTTTAATTTACTTATTTTGGAAATATATACACACTTAAGCCTATCACCTTCCTGACCAACTCTAATTGATTTCCGTGTTCAAAAAAATAAATAAATTATTTTCCATTCAATAATCACGCCATAATAAAAGCTGTATGCAGGTTGGCCTTTTAATATACATTTTCCAACTTTTAAAATCAATGTGAAAACAACAACACAAGAAACAATCAACATAACACATAACATTTCATATTCATCAATAAACACTTTCTTTTCTTCACATATATATACACAAACAAATATATACATCTATTTATATATGAACATTTGATAAGACAGAGAAACAGAACAAAAGAATGAAGTTTGGAAAAGAGTTTGCATCACAAATGGTGCCAGAATGGCAAGAAGCATACATGAACTACAACTACCTCAAGACACTTTTAAAAGAAATCTTGATTTTCAAGCAAAGACAAACAAGGTCAAACAAAGTCAACCCTCCAAAATCATCATCACCTTCTAAAGTAGCATCTTTAAGAAGAAGGGTGTCACTTTTTAGAGCATTTAGTGGTCTAACAAGTCGTTATGGTCACAATAGTCCTAAAAAAGATAAAGAAGATGAAGTTATATTAGTTAGTGCAATGCATCAATCTGATGAAGAAGAACAAAGTGAGGATAATAGTCATAGTAATTATCAGACGATTTTTCTTCGTTCGTCTGAAGAAGGTGGAGAGTTTGAGCTTGTGTTCTTTAGAGGACTTGATTATGAGTTTAATAAAGTGATTCAATTTTATAGAAATAAAGTTGAGGAAGTTAAGAAACATGCTGAAGAGTTGAACATGCAAATGGATGCTTTTATTGCTCTTAGGATCAAAGTCAATGATCCTAATGTTGTCTCTCCTTTTGTCAATGATACAAAAAAAGGTATTTACTTTTTAGTTTTAAACTTCTACTTAAAAGTTAAAGCAATAGTTTTTGTGTTATTGGAAGAAAAGCGATCAAACAATTGTTATCGAGACACCCTTTTGGCGCATTTTACACTTATTATGCTAAGGGTGTTTTTTTACTTTTTATTTTTAATTATTAGTTGTATATAGACTATAGAATGTGAAATGATTAATGAATTTGGGTAAAATTAAGGGTCTTATCCAATGGAGGTGATACATGAAGAAAGCCAAGAAAAAAGATTAGATGATGACAGGAAGGACTACAAGATGGCTTCCTTAGAGGTTTTAGATAATATAAAGATTAATACTACCACTACATCGCCGCGATCCACCATAAAAAGTCTTTTTCATATGTTAAGATCAGACTTGCATTACAACAAAAAGGAGCTTAAAGATGCACAGGAGAAGTTGAAACGGGCTTTCATTGAGTTCCATGAAAAGCTTCGGTATTTAAAGAACTATGCGTAAGTACGCTTTTCGTTGAAATAGATATTGACTAGAAATCATTCAAAATGTAACTCAATTGTGTATTGCTTTTCATATCAGGTTCTTGAACCAATTGGCCTTTTCGAAAATAATGAAAAAGTATGATAAGGTAAAGATTCCTTGGTTCTTTCATATGTTTTTAGTC
>CM067168.1:51854050-51868176 GCA_034093135.1 Erigeron breviscapus | reverse complement strand
AAGAAAACTGACCAAAGTTTTGACCAGAAAATACAATTTAATCACAGAAAAAAAATAACACATACCAACATTTAAGAAACACATTTATTACTCATAGACAATGTTTTGCATATATATTAGAAATGAGAAAACAAAGTAGTACACAAAGGCGTTCGATACCTTGCATCTCACCCAAATATATATACAAAACATGACAATATATAGGATCACATAAGTATTAAAAGATAAGAAAACAAGGTAGTACACAAAGGCGTTCGATACCTTGCCTCTCACCCCAAACACTTATGAAATATATATATATACCAACACAATACACATAAACATTTATACATTTTAAAACACAACACAAATAATAATGAACAGAAACATAGAATAAAATAATGGAAAGAAAAAGAAAGAAAAGAGAAAAAAAAATTTAAAATTCTATTTGTACTGTTTGCAGAGCAAAATGCTCTGCAAATAGCACATTTTGAAAATTTTGCTCAGAAATTGACAAGGACTAAAAATTGGTTTTGGCAAAATTTGATTTGTATTGTTTGCCGAGCAAACTTCTCGGCAAACACGAGAAAACTCAAGTCTGGCACCAAGTCATCGTTTATTGGAGTTGAGACTCGTAAATGCCGAGCTCAAAGCTCTGCAAATGAGCAGTTCAGTCCAACTCCTTTTCAATGTATGAAATTTCCTTATATTGATCAACAATAATGTTGTCAATTTGATTAAGAAAAATTTCAATGGAAAAATTCAATTTTGTACTGTTTGCCGAGCAAAGTGCTCTGCAAACAGTTGGTTTAAAAACTTGGTGAAAATTTTTCACTTTGTACTGTTTGCCGAGCAAAATGCTCTGCAAACAGTTGATTTGAAAACTTGGTTAAAAGTTTACATGCATTTGCCGAGCTCAAAGCTCTGCAAATGCATGGTTCAAGTCTTGACAAAAGTTGAAAATCCAATTTGTACTGTTTGCCGAGCAAAGTGCTCTGCAAACAGTTGTTCTAAGACTTGGAAAAAGTTTTTAACAAAATGCACTGTTTGCCGAGCAAACTGCTCTGCAAACAGTTGTTTCTAAAAACTTGTAAAAATTTTGGAATTCAAAAAGGCTTGTTTGCCGAGCTCAAAGCTCTGCAAACATGATATTTTTAAACTTGGATTCATTTTGAAAAACCAAAAAAACTTTGAATGCCGAGCAAAATGCTCTGCATCAAGTTGTTTTAATGTACTTGGTGAAAATTTTCTTGATTTGGTAAAAACAAGTATTTGCAGAGCAAAAAGCTCTGCAAATGACCCTTTTGATCCAAAAACTTTTTTGAGAATTGTATGAACATGTAATCCAGAAGTTAAGAAGATATGAAGATAATCTTGAACAAACATTGCATTTGCCGAGCTAAATGCTCTGCAAATAGCATTTTTCTTCAAATACTCATTGTTACCCAGCCCACCATCAACACAAACCCAGAAAAATTCACAACCTATGCAGATTAAGGCATTAAAAACAAATAAACAACAAGTTATAGTCCTAATCATGCAACTAACATCATCTAGACACAAACCAAAACATCATAACAGCCACAAATATCATAACATTTCATTTCGGCATTTAATCAAACAGTTGGAGGGCAATGTTTGAATGAGAATTATTACCTTAAAATTGATGATATGATCGATGAACAGAATGAAATATTGCAGAAATTTGATCACTGGAATGAATCCACTTTTATGTTTAATAACAAGATGAAGATTTTGATTGATTGATGAGATGTATTGATCGGTTTTAGAGAGAAAAGTTGATTTGAATTTGAATGAAAATGAATTTGGCCCACCCCTTTTCCATTTATATCTCAAATCCGGGTCACGGGTATGGGTATGACCCGCGTGACAACCTGGATCTTAACCAAGTTTGGGCTTCAATCAAGTTGGGCTCAACATAAGCATTTGGGTTGAATTCTTTTTGGGTTTTTTCCACATAAACAGAATTAAAACAAAAAAATAAAGTAAAACTTAAAAAAATAGAAAAAAAAATAAAGATAAAAAAAAAAAAAACTTATTAGAAAAACAACAAAAACAAAAACAAAAAAAAAAATTAACAACTTAAGAAAAATCTTTTTATCTTTTTAAAGTTTTCTAATTTTGTATTTGATTTTTCAGATTTAAAAACAAATACACATAACATACAATAAACAAATAATAAACAAAATTTATATGCATTTGCACACTCCCCCTCAAATTAAGCATGAAACAACATGGTAAATTTACAAACTCCCCCTTAAATCATGCATTCTACCCTTTTTCTCCCCCTCAAACATTGCATGTAGTAACAAGTAAAACATATCAATGTTTGAAACAGAAAATGAACATTGAATACATGGCATGAAAACATTTAAGTTTGTAAATCTAGCATTCCCAACTTGGTTTTCAGAAAATTAAACCTGTTTTCATCCAAAGGTTTGGTGAAAAGATCAGCAAGTTGGTAGTCTGTTGGTACAAAATAGAGTTCGATGTTACCTTTCTCGACATGATCTTTAAGAAAATGGTACCGAACATCTATATGCTTGGTCTTTGTATGCTGTACAGGATTGCAAGAAATAGCAATAGCACTCTTTGAGTCACAGTAAATTGGAATTCTGTTGAATTGAAATCCATAATCAGTCAACTGAGTCTTCATCCAAAGAACTTGTGAACAACAGCTTGCTGCAGCAACGTATTCAGCTTCTGCAGTAGATGTGGATACACAATTCTGTTTCTTTGGAGACCAACTGACCAATCTATCCCCTAGAAACTGTACACTCCCAGAAGTACTCTTTCGATCAAGCTTACAACCTGCATGGTCAGCATCCGAATATGCAATCAACTGAAACCCGGTATCCCTTGGATACCAGAGACCAAGGTTCACAGTGCCTTTCAGGTATCGGAAAATCCGTTTAACGGCCTGGAAATGACTTTCCTTAGGATTGGCCTGGTACCTGGCACACATGCATGTGGCGAACATAATATCCGGGTGACTTGCAGTCAAATACATGAGTGACCCTATCATACTGCGATATTTCTTTTGATCAAAAGATTTTCCATTTATGTCAGCATTAATCTTTGTTCGAGCTTCCATGGGTGTCCCAATTGTTTGACAATCCATCATATCAAACTTTTTCAACATGTCAAGAATGTACTTAGATTGACAGATAAAAGTACCATTTGACAACTGTTTTACTTGAAGACCAAGGAAAAAGTTTAATTCACCCATCATGCTCATTTCAAATTTCTTGATCATTAAAGCAGAGAAATTCTTGCAGTATTTAGGATTAGTTGACCCGAAAATTATGTCGTCAACATAAATCTGGATTAGAATAATGTCACTCCCTTGTCATTTTATAAACAAGGTAGTGTCAATCGAACCTTTGCTAAAACCAGATTTCACAAGATAAGAGGATAGAGCATCATACCATGCACGAGGCGCTTATTTCAGACCATATAAAGCCTTATCTAACCTGTAAACATAGTCCGGATGTTTGGAATTCACAAAACCTTCTGGTTGTTCAACATACACTTCTTCTTTGAGAATACCATTCAAGAAGGCAGTTTTGACGTCCATTTGGTAGACTGTGAAATTCTTGTAGGCAGCATAGGCAAGAAACATCCGAATAGCCTCAATTCGTGCAACTGGTGCGAATGTCTCATCGTAATCAATTCCATCTTGTTGGCAGTATCCCTTCGCAACCAATCGTGCTTTGTTACGTACAACTAGTTTCATCCTTTTTGTTCTTGAAGATCCATTTGGTCTTAATTGGCTCCTTGTTCTTGTAAGGATTGGGAACCAATTTCCACACCTCAAGACGTTCGAACTGATTAAGTTCTTCTTGCATTGCTTTCACCCAATCTGGATAACTTAGAGCTTCATTCACTGTCTTTGGTTCAACAATACTCTAAAAATTCACAAACAGACATTCATTCGCGGATGCGGATCTTGTCTGAACTCTAGTTGTTGGATTACCAATGACTTGAGAAATTGGATGAGCTCTTGTCCATTTGGTTGTGTGAGGAATTGGATCAAGTGGATCACCAGATTCTTCAGAATCAATAAAATCAGGAGAATGTTGTTCTGTTAATTGTTCAAACGAAGTTGCAATTGGTTCAACAAAGTCGTTATGATCATAATCTTCAGGATTGGTTGAAGGGTTTGTCACTTGAGAGATGTTATGAGGTTGAGTATGCAACTCAGAAATATCAGTAGATGGAGGAGAATCAGATGTTGAATTAACATCTGATGATTGTGATGGTGAAGACTCATTGGGATCCATCTGTTTTGAATTTGAACTGGATAGTTCATTTTCATTTACTTCTGATTCAGGAACTTTCTTCGGAACTTGGAAAAATTCTTCAAACAAGATATCCAAATCTTGTGTTGTTTGAGTAGAGAATGATGATTTGACATTTGAAGCAGTCTTTGTTGCGGAAGCTTGTGGACTTTGAAGTTCGGGTCTTGAACTGTGTTGTTCAAGAACCATTCCGAGAGTTCATCAAATCTAACATTCATACTCTCTTCAATTCTCTTGGTTCTTCGGTCATATACACGATATGCTATTGATTCTCTCGAATAACCGATAAAATATGCCTCATCGCCTTTTGGTTCAAACTTTCCCAGATTATCTCGATCATTGAGAACATAACATACACATCCAAAAATGTGCAAGAAGTTCACATTGGGCTTTCTTTTGTTAATCACCTCATATGGAGTTTTATCAAACCTCTTGTTTATGATTGATCTATTTGAGTGAAGCAGGCAGTAGCAACAGCTTCAGCCCATAGATTCGGAGGCAACTTAGAATAAGCAAGCATTGTTCTAGCTGCTTCAACAAGTGTTCGATTTCGACGTTCAACTACTCCATTCTGTTGAGGTGTCCAGGCAGCGGAAAATTGATGAGTAATACCCATGGACTTGAAGAAAGAATCAATCGTTGAATTCTTGAATTCAGTGACATTGTCTGAGTGAAACAATTCTAACTGATGATTTTTAAGATTTACTTGGGTCTTCTTTATGAAATCAATAATTGTATTCGGAGTATCACTCTTTGCATGAAGAAAGAATACCCAAGTGTAACAAGAATAATCATCAACAATCACAAGAATGTATTGCTTGCCATGGATACTTTGAACTTTCATTGGGCCACACAAATCCATATGTATAAGGTGCAAAGGACCTTCAGTACTCAGATACTTCTTTGGTTTGTGTGAAGCTTTCTTCATCTTACCAATTGCACAAGCTGGACAAACATGTTTACTTTCATACTTGTAATCCGGAAGTCCTTCAACAAGTTGTTTATCTACGAGAGCATTAATTGTTTGAAAATTAAGATGAGAAAGACGGCGATGCCATAACCAAGAGTTTTGAGCAGTTGCTTTTGAAAGAAGACAAATCTCTGAAGAATTGGATGGAATGTTGTTGAGATCAATAGTGAACAAATTATTGTCTCTTGTTCCAGTAAGAATGTCCACACCATCTTCAGTCTGCACTTTGCATTCATATCTCCTGAATAATACTTGAAGATCATTGTCACAAAATTGTCCAACACTGAAAAGATTGTGTCCTAATCCTTCAACATAGGAAACTCTCTTTATAGTGACACCATTTTTAACAATGTCTCCGTAACCAAGAATAGGAGCAATATGATCATTTCCAAATCTGACGGTTCCCATAAACTTTTCAACAAAGTTCGAAAGAATGGACTTGTTTCCAGTCATATGACGTGAACATCCCGAGTCAATGTACCATACACAAAGAATATGGTTTTAGGTACCCTTTTCGATTGGGTCCTTGCAGGTTAGAGGGATAACATGCAAGTACACATTAAAAATAAACATCAAGCAAAATGACACACAAACAAACTTTTTATTCAAATAACAAACAAACACTCATAATTGTTCAAAAACACAAATAGAAATTACAAGCACAGAAATGTAATTGTTTATACACAAGTGTTGATACAAGCGGAATTAGTCCTAGAAGTATTAGCACTATCTAAAGAATTAGATCTACGGACAATCCACACTTGTTTGACATGGGTAGTGTTTCCATCAAGTTTGACTTTTCTAGTAGTCTGTAAAAATCTATCTTTTGGAATCCATTTACTGCTACTATTCAAGCACAAGTCACCTGAAACACGAACATTCTTAGAATTAGAAATCAATTTAGCATTTATGTTCTTAACAGGTTTCTTCTTGATGGGTTCTGTGGTCTTATTCACTTTCTTTATGTTATTAGGTGACAACCAACCATACTGGTCTTTGTATTTAGTCATGCCAGTAAAAGTATCTCTAACCCTCTGTAAAGTGCACTTAGGATTCTTCTGAAAATACCTAGGGAAACTAGAATACCTAACCTGCTGAGGTTATTTGTTACCTAATGAGAAAGTTTCATTCTTAATAATCTTCGGACCACTGCTTGTTTTGACTTCTTTTTGTGACTGAGGTTCAGATTTGACCTTGTACATCTTTGGTTGCCTAGAAGTCTTTGGAACTGTGGGAGTTTTCTTTGATTTATGACTTGAATCCTTCTTGGGTGATTGATTGGGTTTTGGTTTTGAATTAGTCTTAGGTAACGGGTTGGTCTTTGATTGTTGGGTGGTCTTTGGTCTTGGGATCTTATTTAATGAGGAAGATTGTGAAGAGTGTGACTTTGGAATTTTCTTTAGATAAAAATCAAGTTTTTGCTCCTTTTGAACAAAATGTTTTTCAAATTCAGGATCAAAATCATGATTTTCTTCCAAATAATTTGTCATATTTTCAGTTTCCAACTTCACACTAACTTCACTTATCTTTATCGGACATGGACTTCTCTTGAGTGGAATTGATGCTTTTTCTTCTTCTTTATGAAATTGAAGTGCTATTTTCTGAAATTGGAATTCAACTTTTAGATCATTAAGTTCCTTTAGCACATTTAACCTCTGTTCTCTTTCTTTTTCAAACTTTTGTTTGAAAGCATCAATTTCATTCAAGTATGATTAAGTTCCCTCAGAAAACTTGGTAAATGACTCAGTTTTAGAAGCAATCGGGAAGAAATAATCATCAATATCATGAACATCATCTAAATCACCATCAGTTTGAACAGACACATGAACAACTTTCTTGATGTCTACATTCACATTTTGAACATGAATTGGATGATTCTTTTCAAACACATTTGTTTTCTTTTTCATAGATAAAATCTTCTTATTGATTTTTTCAATCGATTCAGAAAACTTTCGGTCAAAATCAAGTTTGCACATATCAAAGATCTGTGATTCTTTTTCTGTTTGCACAGAAGCATTTACAATTTTACACATAGAAATCACAGAACATCCAGATTGATCACAAACTTTGGAATCTAACTTGGGTTGGTCATTGGTACAGTGATTTTGAGTCTTCAGATTGTCTATCAAAGATTGCTTTTCTGCAAGAGACTTTTGCAGATCCTCTATTACCTTTTCCAAAACTTTTTGTGGAACATAAGGTCTCAAGTTTTCAGCTTTTGGAATTGGAATTTTCTTTAGATAAAAATCAAGTTTTTCTCCTTTTGAACAAAATGTTTTTCAAATTCAGGATCAAAATCATGATTTTCTTTTTCAGTTTTATGTGCAGGGTGACTAAAAAAATCATATGTTTCATCCATTAACTCATAGTTAAAATACACTTTTGTACCCTTTTCTAGAAAATCATCAGCCTCAAAATCACTATCAGTCGGTCTTACAAACTGGTCAGTCATCCCACATCGTAAATAAGATTCCTTATATAATGATGGGACTTCTTCTTGTGCTTTGAGCAAATGATTTGGATTGACATAACCTAACCCTGAAGTGAATATTGATTCTGAATTTCTTGGCCTATTCAAAAATGTTAGGACCAGTTCACCTGGAACTGGCCAGTCACCAGTTCACATTTGCCAGTCACCAGTTGCATCTGGAGACTAGTGAAACTGGTGACCAAGATGATTTGTCGAGAAATATTTTGAAGTCCAATTGCACCGTACAGTTAACGCAAGTGAAGACTTCCTCCAGTTGAGAACTGACCAAGTTGAAGAAGCATTCCAGTTGAAGTCGAAGACAACAAATGGAAGATAGAGAATGGCAATGGCAGCGAAGCCCAGTTGACATTCTAGTCAGTTACAAACTGGAGACCATCAGTGGAAAGCCCTTACAAAGCTTTACACTGATTACGAGGAATTGACTTATATGCTTTGTGTACCTTTACCCGGATAATAAGCCTTGTCTTATTATTTAAATATAAAAGGTACATAAAGGTGGTTAAGTAAAGTTGCTTCACGTACAACTTTACACTGCATTTTAAGGAATTAAATGCTATTCCTTAAATGCTCTCAACCACATTTGTACGGCCAAAGTTAACATCCCAATGTTAACTTTGCCTATAAATACAAGTCATTTGCACAACCAAGAAAATAACTTCTTCGAATACACTTCGATAGAATTCACTTTGCAAACCTGCAATATACTTGGTGAACTTGTGCAATATTCTCTCAATCGCTAAAAGGAACATTTCACAACTTTAAGTGTTTCGATTGTCTTGAGAAATTCCGAGTGTAGATCAATTGTAATTCATAGGTTGTTAGGATATTTACATTCGTGTATTATCTTGGTTCCGCAACAACCTTGTAATTTGTTTAATATCAATAAATAAATTACACATTGAAAATTACATATTGTCTCATCAATTTACTTTACAAGTTATTTGTACTATTGCATTGTTCTTTACTTATTGTCATTCATATAAGTAATCTATCTAGAACTTGGTATATACTTCAGTAACTGGTCATCTCCAGTTCTGCACGTATATTGCAAAGTAACTCCACCATTGACATTGAGGTGTCTTCAGTAGTACCATCTATTAAGTTGGGACTTACAAGTGGTATCAGAGCAATTGGCTAATAAACTTGCCTAGATCTGCAAAGATGAACACTACTGAAGGTGGAGATGGTTCTGGTTCAGGTGAAAACCCATCGAATACAAATGCACAACCTTTTCAAAATGTTAACACCAACCCTCCTCCTCCTACTGCCCCAAACCATGTCCATGTACACTACTCTAACACTCCTGTTCCAAAATTTGATGGAAACAGTGAGACTTTTGGTACATAGAAAGCTAGAATGCTGTTGCATTTTGGTGGTATTGAGAGGTATATGTTGAAAATCCTTAAGGATGGACCATATATACCCATGTCTCTTGGGGTGAGTCCTCTTCTTGATCCAACTGGAAGAAGAGGCTCAAGGGAAAAGCCAGAAGACCATTGGTCTGATGAGGATCGCAAACTGGTGGACTTGGACACCAGACTAAAAAACATGATCCTTGGGGCTGTCCCTGAAGACCTAATTCCAACACTTGTGTTGTTTCCCAGTGCCAAGTCTATGTGGGATGAATTAGTGATTCAATTTGAAGGAGGTGATGACACTATTGTCACCAGAAAAGTTGCTTTGAACAAGAAGTATGAATCCTTCTTTGCTTTGCCCAATGAAAGCTTAACTGGTACATATACCAGATTTTCTAGCCTAATCAATCAGTTGAGAGGCTTGGGAGTAGAGAAGGATAAGGATATTCTTCTTGAGAAGTTTTGTGATATTCTTCCTTCCAAATGGGAGAACATGGTTCTTGTCTTGAGACAAGGTAAAACCTTGCACAGCCATACTCTTGCATCGCTCTATGGAGCCTTCAGATTCACTGAAGATAATAATGCTGCAAGGCTGGTGGCTGAGCAAGATGCCATGAACTATGCCCAGAGTCCCAAGGTTGCTAGTATAACTGAGCGACCTTGTGCTGCTTTAATGTCTACTGAGAGTGTCCAGGTACACTCGATGAAGGAGATGTTGAACAGTTTCTTGAACTCTGGACTGACCACTGAAAACAGTGATGGTTGTAATGAAACTGATGATGATGATCTGGTCGCCATGATCGCTAAAACCTTTAACAGGTTTAAGCATAAATCCAAAAGATTTAATGGCCCCAACAATGCTTCCAGCTCCAGCTCTCTGGATAAGACCAATCTTACATGCTATAAGTGTGGTAAGAAAGGTCATTTTATGAAGGAATGCAGATCTAGTCAGTTGAACAACCAAACTGGCCCCTCTGTCCCTAATTACAATCGGCCTGATGATAGCTATAAAGCTAAATACAAAAAGCTTAAGGCCCAGATTGCCCTCCTTTCCATGGAAAAGAAAAAGGACCAGTGCTTAATTGCACAAACTGAAGGAAAATGGGAGTACTCTGATGACTCATCTGATGATGAAGAAGAGGAAAGGGACATGTGCTTCATGGCCTTGGAAGATCAACAACAGCAGCATGTGGTGAAAGAAGATGTCATCTCTGGAAGATGGGTGGACATCATACTGAAGAAGGTATGTGACTATGATAACCAGGTTGACCCTGAACTAAAACTAGACCTGGCTGAATCATTAAGTGGTGATTTAGCATTTGTGGAAACTGTAAGAGCTGATAGTGAGAGATATCTTGACACTATCCTAATTGAACTGAACAATGTTAAACCACAACTGAATGATTTGCAAAGTGTCCAGTTGGCTCTCAAGGAGTCAGTTTTAAAGATTGAGGCTTTAGAACTTGATAATCAAAAACTATTTTCTGATTTTGAAAAAGCACAAAAGATTATCAAGTCATGGGTAAAAGCATCTGGCAAAAACTATGATGCATTTTCAAGAACTATTGATGCCCAGAAAAATGCATGGAAATCTGAAGATCTGGAGATGGCAGCTCTTATACCAAATCTTCATGCATTGCCTCCAGCTCTCAAGGTTGAAACACCTTATGATCAACCTGAAGCTGTTGAAACTGAAACCAATGAGACCACCCCCATTGAGGTTAAAACTGGAGTCAAACAGGCTAAAGCTCCAGTCAAAAAGGCCACTGGTAACAAGCCTTTACCTCAAAAGTCTAAGGTGCCCAAGACCCGACAGACTAAAGCACCAGTTGAACCAACGTCCAAGGTTCAACTGCCTGACCAAAATAATATTTTGGTTAATCTGGAAAGGCAACTCCAACTTTTGTCTCGGCAGGTTCAGAGTTGTACTGCCCGGATTAACAATCTGGAAGGAGGTTCACCACCTCCAGTTTTAAAACAAAATGTTAAACCCTCCCTTTCCAAACCTAAACAAAAGAATGTTCCTTCTGGAACAAAATCTGATAAGAAAAAGGTGAGTAGGTATCAAATACCAATCGTTTTTACTCCTGCACCTGGAGCTGGTGAAAAAGCTCCAGATGCAACCTCCAGTTCAACACAACAACAATCAACTGTGACTTCTGTAGAGAAGTCCAGTGGACCCATCAAGAAAAGATGGGTTCACAAAAAGAACTAATGATTTTGTGTGTGTGTAGGGCGATCGAAAGAAGAATATCTGGTATCTGGACAGCGCTGCTGGCCGGACTATGACCGGATGTAAGCCCCTACTGGAAGAGTTCACTGTCCAAGATGGACCGACAGTGACGTTTGGTAACGATCAATCTGGAAAGACTGAAGGATATGGTGTGCTCAATAATGGACAAGTCGAATTCAAAAGAGTTGCATTTGTGAATGGTTTGAAATACAACCTGATCAGTGTCAGTCAACTTTGCGATGATGGCTTCAGAGTATTGTTCGATATTGCTCAAGGCACCATATTTAACAAGGATTGGAAAGTGGTGATGATTGCACCAAGAAAAGGAAATGTGTACATCATGGATATGGAACCAGCTCCAAAAGAGCAATGTTTCTATACCAAAGCTGATGAGGACACCAACTGGTTATGGCATAAAAGGTTATCCCACCTTAATTTCAAGAAGATTAACAAGTTGTCTCGCAAACAACTGGTTGATGGGATACCCCAGATTTCCTTCAATAAGGAAAAGCCATGTCCAGGTTGTGAGATGGGTAAGCAGAAAAGAGCCAGTTTTAAAACTAGGCAAAATTTTAGCATCACTGAACCTCTTCACATGCTACATATGGATCTTTTTGGTCCAGTGAATGTTCAAACTAGAGCTGGAAAGAAGTACACTCTAGTTGTGGTTGATGAATTCACCAGATATTGCTGGGTGGTATTCATCAGATCCAAAAGTGATGCACCTGCTGAAATCATCTCCCTTATCAAACGAATTGAGCTCAAGTTTACTCAAAAAGTTTGTCAGTTGCGAAGTGATAATGGTACAGAATTCCAAAACAAAGTACTTGAAACATTTTGCAATGACACTGGCATCTCTCAAAACTTCTCATCAGTTCACTCTCCAGAGCAAAATGGAGTTGTGGAAAGAAAGAATCGTACACTGATAGAAGCAGCCAGAAGTATGCTATCTGAATCTGGTCTTCCTACCAGTTTTTGGGCTGAGGCAGTTGCAACTGCTTGTCACACCCAAAACCGGTTAGTCTACATCAAGAGACATAAGAAGACTGCCTACGAAGTACTCAGGAATCGAAAACCAAATATTGGATATTTCCATGTAAAAGCTGATGAAGGAGTATTTTTAGGCTATTCAGATATTCGAAAAGCCTTTAGAGTTTATAATTATAGACTCCAAAAGGTTCATGAGACAATTCATGTCACATTCGATGAATCAACTGAAGCAATCAACAAAAGACCAAGCCTTGATTTATCTCCAGTCGTTCCAATCAATTTTGGTGAAACTGACCAAGTTCATCGGTCAGTTGTTTCACCAGAAGATGCTTCCAGTTACAACAAACTGGAACCAGTTAAGAAGAAGAACACCTCCAGTGACACATCATTTTATCCCTCCACCAATTTCAACTTGCCACAAGAATTGGTGATTGGATCTGATGTACGTGCCACTCCAATATCAGCACCAGTTCAAGCTCCTACCTCTCCAGTTCTTCAAGAAATGCCTTTGAATGAAGAATTTCATGATGCCAGTCGAGACCTCATTGACTCTGATGAGGATGTAGAAGCAGTTTGGACTGATCCTTCTCCAGATGCGATTGCCACTGAAGAAGATCGCCAGGTGACTTGCACTGATATTGTAGTTCACCAGCCTAGTCAATACACTAGATGGACTAAAGCCCACCCAATTGAACAAATTGTGGGTGATCCAACTAGTGGGGTTCAGACTAGAAGAGCCACCAGTGAGCAATGCTTAAACGTCACCTTCTTATCTTTAATTGAACCAAAGAAGATTGACGAGGCTATGGCAGACCCAAGCTGGGTGGAAGCTATGCAAGAAGAGATCCTCCAGTTTGAAAGGAACAATGTTTGGGAGCTTGTTCCTTGTCCACCAGGGTTAAAGAAAGAACCTATTGGTACCAGGTGGGTCTACCGAAATAAAATGGATGAAGATGGCCAGGTTGTAAGAAACAAGGCCAGACTAGTTGCCCAGGGTTATTGTCAAGCAGAGGGCGTTGACTTTGATGAGACTTTTGCTCCAGTTGCAAGACTTGAAGCCATACGAATATTTTTGGCTTATGCAGCCCATCTGCAGTTCAAGATCTTCCAGATGGATGTCAAAAGTGCGTTCCTTAATGGAACATTGGAAGAAGAAGTTTATGTTAAGCAGACTCCAGGTTTCATCGATGAAAAGCATCCACATTGGGTCTATAGAATGAACAAAGCATTGTATGGTCTTAGACAAGCCCCAAGAGCCTGGTATGATACCTTAACTAAACATCTTCTTAAAAATGGCTTTCAAAGAGGTGCAATAGATAATACCTTGTTTATCTTGAAAGAAAGAGGTAATATCTTATTGGTACAAATTTATGTTGATGACATTATATTTGGTTCAACTGATGATGCAATGTGTAAAAAGTTTTCTAAAATCATGTCATTTGAGTATGAGATGAGCTTAATGGGTGAATTAACATTTTTCTTAGGTCTTCAGATTAAGCAAACTGGAAATGGAATTTTCATAAACCAAGGAAAATATGTCAGAGATTTGTTAAGAAAATACAAATATGATTCAATCCCATCGAAAAGCACACCTATTGCAGCACCATTGAATTTGGACTCTGACCCAACTGGCAAGCAAGTTAACATAACTGACTATAGAGGTATGGTTGGTTCTTTAATGTACTTGACTGCCAGTCGACCAGATATAATGTTTGCAACATGTTTATGTGCCAGGTTTCAGGCTAACCCTAAAGAATCACATTTGCACGCTGTAAAGCGTATCTTT
>CM067168.1:51833331-51853050 GCA_034093135.1 Erigeron breviscapus | reverse complement strand
ACAATATCTCGTTATTCGACTAATCTCCACCTGCCATAGTTTGGATAAAAATCACTTTAATATGATAGCATTTTTCACAAGGCCATGATGACATATACGCATACGTACATACGTTAACATTGAAATAAATCGATATAATGTTTAGAAATAAGGAATTTGATAGCATATCAAGTTTAAACTTAAGTTGCAAGAAATGAAATCAAGAAGCAAATTGTAAATATTTAGGTCACACACTCACAGTGGTTATGAATGACTTAATTGGATCCATGAAAAAGCCTGCATGGGTGAATGGATAAGAAAATAACAGACGAATGGACAAAGAAAATAATAGATGAATGGACAACAGATCTCTACTTCGCTACAACTTGCCCACTTGGCTGTAACCAACTTTTGCACAAGGTTTTTAGAGATCTATTCCCTGTTGTCATAAACGCATAGCTACTTGAAATCTTATTATATAAGAAACAATGAAACCCTCGTTCGTCTAGTTAGAACTTAAGTTGCAAGAAATGAAATCAAGAAGCAAATTGTAAATATTTAGGTCACACACTCACAGTGGTTATGAATGACTTAATTGGATCCATGAAAAAGCCTGCATGGGTGAATGGATAAGAAAATAACAGACGAATGGACAAAGAAAATAATAGATGAATGGACAACAGATCTCTACT
This sequence comes from Erigeron breviscapus, assembly GCA_034093135.1. NCBI lineage: Eukaryota > Viridiplantae > Streptophyta > Magnoliopsida > Asterales > Asteraceae > Erigeron > Erigeron breviscapus. The sequence goes on along the minus strand of CM067168.1, from coordinate 51,852,379 downwards.
TCGCTACAACTTGCCCACTTGGGCGTAACCAACTTTTGCACAAGGTTTTTAGAGATCTATTCCCTGTTGTCATAAACGCATAGCTACTTGAAATCTTATTATATAAGAAACAATGAAACCCTCGTTCATTTAGTTAGATCATGTTAGTAAATTGGATCTCACGTTAGTCTGAATGAAAACAGATTGTAGAAACATGATTTTTAGTATTTCCAATATTATAATCACTACTAGAAAAAATGCCTTTAATGACACCGATTTGGTGTCATAAAAGGGGTCAGATGACACGCTTTTTGGTGTCATAAATCGACGTCATAAAGCTTTATGACACGCATTTCGCGCGTCAAGAATTTATGACACGCTTTTATGACCTTTTTACGACAAACTTTTATGACACTATTTTATGACCCCTCTTTTGCGTGTCATTAAAAAAAATTTTTTATATAAAATTACTAATATCCACACATTAAATAACAGTTAATCTCATAATACAAATAAATACACAAATAGCAAAAGAGCGCATTTCATATATATCAAAACAATGCGTTTCATACAACTACAAGTTATTTTAAAATTCTAAAATTAACCATAAAAGTTTACAACCGCTAAATTATATAGAATTCAAGACCGGTAAATGAAGTTTGCCACATAATTTGCCCATTCTTCACGAATTTCATCCAAATCATCAGCCGTGTTTTCAGAGGCGAGCTTGTATTCGGTTCTGCAATCATTATTAACAGCAACAACAAAAAACCGTAAGAAGATAAATTATAAATGCCGAAATCAGAATTATAATACCTCCAAGCAGACTTTGGATAGAAATCAGAATGGTTTAGTGTTCATTTCTATGCCATGTATAAGATATAGAAGATTTCTAGGCCTTACAGTATCTAAACTAACAATATACAAATCAACTTACACAGTAAAAGTTGAAAAGGTAAAATTTATAAACTAGCCCCCATATACATGATAAACATGAATCACGAAAAAAGCTTAGAACCAATAAATATTTGCTCTTGACAGCTTTTACTTATTCCATTCATTAATAAAGAGACATATATAAGTAAGAGTACAGTTGCGTACCAGGAACATATATGATCATATCGGCAGCTTCAATCAGAAGGAGGTATTGCGGGATGCATTGTTATTTAAAGAACTGCCCATATGCCGAACCCGTGGAAATATCAATAGAAATATCAATTAAAATGTTAGGACCAGAATGATATGTCGTGAGAATATATAAACCAGTGGAATAGCTAAGAGCTAATGCCTGATTCGTTGTGCATTCAAGTAATCTCTGTTGTCAAAAGAACCATATATAGAAAGTGCTACTCTTACGTCCCAGCCTGATTCTGCCCTGCCCCTGATTTAGTTTAAGTTCAGAAATCAGCATCCTATTTTGTTAAAACAAAAGCTCATGTGAATATTAGATTTGGTTTTTTGTAAGTATTTGCTTACGTCTTTTCTAAATGATGAGCAATTGATGTTGTACATTCTGAACCAATTGTAACATAATGTGCCAACCACATTACTTCTATACCTGCCAACCGCATCCTATTTTACTTGTTTTTAGATAAATAATCTTATTTTAAATAACAATATCATGTAAAATGATTTGTGAGATTGTATGCATTAAGATTAGACTTTGACTCATTTAAGTAGTTCCGGTTTCGAATACCTTACTAAAAGGAACAAATTTGAAGTAGAAAAAGTCAACTTTTTGAAGACCAGCCAATGCTCTTAAGCAACAAGCTCTAATATCATCCGAGCAATCATTGAACCACTAATGGACCATGGATAGAAAAGAGAAAGATCAGCATTAGCATCAAGTAACGGATAAAACTAAGTGCACATTGTGAGAGGATGAACCTCATTAGATTTAGCCAGCCTGATACAAGACATGTTGGAAGGCTTCAACATTGGTAAACGTAGTTTAGGCTGCCAAATGTAGAAACATAAGAAAACCGATCAGTTTAAAAGAATATTATGACTAAAATGATTGAGCTTTATAGGAGGAAGACAGGTACCATGGTTGGTTGGTGTAAATCTTCTTCGTCACTGATAGCTTGTTAGGTCCAGATTTACTGGACTCGCTCCAGACTCGACTACTGGAGCCTTACTGAAGATCTGTCAAGAAACGTGTTCTACTGGACCTACTCCAGACTTGGAATCTGGAGTCCCTCTGAAGATTTGTTCAGAAATAATGGAAGACCAGTGAGCAAATACTTGTATAGGAAATCTGGCGTATTCTCCAGATGAGCTCACTGGACTTCACCCCAGTCCAGATCAACTCTACTGAAGACATTCTGACTGAAGTCAAAGACTGAAGTCTGAATAAAGAAGACTTACAAATGGCGGAGTCCACTGGAAAGTCTTACCAGATCTGTACACTGGAGGATTGTCAGTGTTCTAGACCCTACAAGTCTGAACACCTGATATCGAGGATTGACTTTTCCCTTTACACACTTTCCAAAGAACAATCCACTTGTTCTTTACCAAAGTTTGTGTGTGTAAAGGTGGTTGGATAAAAGGACACAAAGTCATTTGATGTGACTTTATCCTTATTCCTTATCCAATACATTTAATGTTCTTGTCGGATCATTAAATGTATGCAACCATATTTGTACGGCCACAAAATTCACTGGTGAATTTTGTTGCCTATAAATACAAAGTCATTTCCTTGGAAAAAATACTTTTAAGCATACACTTTGCATGAAAGTGAATTTGTCCAAATACTCTCGATCTTAAACTGGGATACTTCACAACTTTAAGTATCTCGATCCAAAAGAGTTATTTGACAAATATAGATCATTTGTAATTCATAGGTTGTTAGGATACATACTTATTTGTATTATCTTGATTCCGCACAACCTTGTATTTATTTAACATCATAAATAAAATACACCATTGAAAAATACATAATGTTCCACTTTACTTGTTTATTGCTTTAAGTCTTGTATTACTTTGTTTATATATTCTTGCATTTATTTACAAGTATACTAGTCCATTCTAGTGATTATTAGACTTGTTGTATTCCCTTTCCTGGTTAACCATCGAACTTAAGGGACTCACATTTGGTATCAGAGCAGAAGGCTAAACATTGCCTAGATCTGTTTCTTGATGGCTAACCAAGAAAATACACAAGGTTTTAGTCTTGGTCCCGATCCTAATGCAAATATTAATGATCAAAATGAACCACATTGTTAATAACACTAATCACCTCCTCCTCCTACTCCTGCTTCTCCACACATGCATGTGCACTACTCAAATAATCCTGTTCCTAAATTCGTGGGAACAGTGATGAATTTGGTACGTGGAAGGCTAGGATGGTTTTGCATGTCACTGGTATTGAGAGGAACATGATGAAAATTTTCAATGAAGGTCCTTATGTACCAACATCACCTCTCAATCCCCTTCTTGATCCTTCTGGATCTAGAAGAGGAAGGGAAAAGAGGGAGGAACATTGGTCTGAAGAGGAGAGGAGATTGGTGAATCTAGAAACCCTTCTCAAAAACATGATCCTCGGGGCCGTTCCTGAAACCCTAATTCCCACACTAGTTCTTTTTCCTAGTGCTAAAACCATGTGGGATGAACTTTTAAACCACATGAAGGAGGAGATGACACCATTGTCACCAGAAAGGTCTCCTTAAACAAGAGGTATGAGTCATTTTTTGCTCAGCCTAACGAGTCTTTCACTGGTACTTACACCAGATTTATGAGTATCATAAACCAATTGAGAGGTCTTGGGGTTGAGAAGGACAAGGATATACTTCTGGAGAAATCTTGTGATATTCTACCCACCAAATGGTCTCACATGATCCTGGTCTTACGACAAGGAAAAACTCTGCACACACACACTCCCTCAACTCTATATGGAGCTTTCAGGTACACTGAAGAAAATCAAGCTCAGAGAGTGGTGGCAGAACAAGATGCTTTTAACCATGCCTCCAGTAGTCCTAATGTGGTTAGTCATACTGAACCACAGAGTACAGCACTGATATCTTCTGAGAATGTATTTTCTATGAAGAAGATGGTGTCTGAACTCATGGATTCTGGAGAGTCCAGTCAAATCTCTCCAGACTGTTGTGATGAAACTGATGATCATGACCTTATTGCAATGATTGCTAAAACGTTTAACCGTTTCAAAGCAAGAGCAAATAGGCCATCTGGACAATTTGCATCCAGTTTTTCCACTGATAAGACCAATTTGACATGCTTTAAGTGTGGCAAAAAGGGTCATTTCATGAAAGAGTGCAGGTCCAACCAGTTTGTATCCAAGCCTGTCCATTCTCTTCAAATAATAAGCCTGATGATAGCTATAAACTGAAATATAAAAAGCTTAAGGCCCAGATTGCTCTCATGGCACAACAAATTGAAAACAATAATAAGTGCATGATTGCAACAACTGAAGAGAAATGGGTTTCTTCTGATGAATCATCTGCTGATGAAGAAGAAGAAAGAGATTGCTGTTACATGGCTCTGGCAGACGATGAGCACCTGGTGAAGGAAGATGTCACATCTGGACGATGGGTAGACATTGTTATTAAGAAGGTTAGTGATTATGATTGTGTAACTGACCATGAACTAAAATTGGACATAGCTGAAGCTCTTAATTCTGATTTGATTTTTGTAGAAACTGTTAGATCTGATTGTGTAAATGGTCTAGAAACAGATTCTTCTGAAATAAATGCTTTAAAATCAAAGTTAAAAGAACTTCAAGACATTGAACTGGCATTTCAAGCCCAGGTTCTGGTAACTGAACAATTGATTCAAGAAAAACAAGATCTTGAGATCATTTTAGAGAAAGAAAAACTAGTGATTAAATCATGGCTAGAAACCAAAAAGCCATATGATGCTGGAGTAAAACAATTTCCTGCTCAAAAACGTGCATACTTAGATGGAAATACTCATGTAGCATCATTAATACCAGTAATCGATCGATTACCAGAGGGGTTCAGGCCCAACACTGTTTATGATGAGCCTGTAACTCCCAAGGCCAATATTTTCCAGTTCAATCCCCAGAGGTTAAGACTGGAGCATTCCAGATGACTGCTCCAGTTAAAGAGGTCTATCGGAATAAACCTTTGCCTCAGACCAATCCCCTACCTATGCCTAGGACTGGAAAGGCTAAGGTGTCATCTGAAGAAAATATTTTGTCCAGGTTAGAGAGCCAGATTCAACTTCTGACTCGTCAATCTCAAAGTTTTAATGCAAGATTAAACTTTATTGAGGGTACTTCATCTGGCCCTAGACAAAATACAAAACCTTTTGCTAAGAAAGTTAAATCTATTTCTCCAGTTGAGAAAAAGAAAAAGGTTTCAAAACTATCACCCCAGTGGTCTTTTCAACTAAGACCACTGTTGAAGAAAGTGAACTAAACCAGATTGCCCAGGGACCTATAAGGGAGGGTCCAGTGAACCCATCAGTCGATGGGTTCCCAAATCTAACTGATAAGTATCTGGTGTATGTGCAGGGCGATCGAAAGAAATATATCTGGAATCTTGACAGTGCTGCTGGCAGGACGATGACCGGATGTAAGACCCTGCTGGAGGAGTTCACCATTTCTGATGGACCCTCCATTACTTTTGGAAATGATGGTTGTGGAAAGACTGAGGGATATGGTGTTCTGAACAATGGACAAGTCAAGTTCAGACGTGTTGCATTTGTGAATGGTTTGAAATATAACCTGATCAGTGTAAGCCAACTGTGTGATGATGGCTATCAAGTCTTATTCAATATTGCTCAGGGTATCGTATTCAACAAGGACTGGAAGGTAGTGTTGATTGCTCCCAGAAAAGGGAATGTGTACGTGATGGATATGGAAAGCTCTCCTTCAGAGCAGTGTTTCTATATTCAAGCTGATGAAGACACAAACTGGTTATGGCATAAAAGGTTATCCCATTTAAATTTCAAGAATATTAATAAGTTGTCCAGAAAACAACTTGCAGATGGGATACCTTCAGTTTCCTTCAAAAGGAAAGGCCATGTCCAGGATGTGAGATGGGTAAGCAAAAACGTACCAGTTTCAAGACCAGACAGAATTTCAGCATATCTGAACCTCTTCATATGCTTCATATGGACCTCCTTGGTCCAGTGAATGTTCAGACTCGTGCTGGTAAAAGATACACCCTGGTGATCGTAGATGAATTCTCCAGATATTGTTGGGTGATCTTTCTTAGGTCTAAAAGTGAAGCTGCTGCTGAAATCATCAGTCTTATCAAGCAAATTGAGCTCAAGTACAGTCGAAAAGTGTGTCAGTTAAGAAGTGACAATGGAACAGAATTCCAGAATGCAACTCTGGAGTCATTCTGTACTGACACTGGCATCTCCCAGAATTTTTCATCAGCCCGCTCTCCAGAACAAAATGGAGTGGTGGAAAGGAAGAATCGAACGCTGATAGAAGCTGCCAGGAGTATGCTTGCTGAATCTGGTCTGTCTACCAGTTTCTGGGCGGAAGCAATTGCAACTGCTTGCCACACCCAGAATCGATCAGTGTACATCAAAAGACACAAAAAGACAGCCTATGAAGTCTTAAGAAATAGAAAACCAAATATTGGTTATTTTCACGTTTTTGGATGTCCAGTTTACATCCTGAACGACTCCAGTCAGTTAGGCAAATTTGATGCCAAAGTTGATGAAGGGTATTTCTTAGGCTATTCAGCCATTCGCAAGGCCTTCAGAGTCTACAACAAGAGACTGGAGAAGGTCCATGAGTCAATTCATGTAACATTTGATGAATCAAATGCTGCAATCAACAAGAAGCCAGCCCTTGACACTCCCCCAGTAACTCCAATTGTCTTTTGTGAATCTGATCCTATAAACGACAATACTGAAGATTCAAAAGACACAGTTTCCAGTCATCCTGATCTGGAACCTGTTCAGAAAAAGAAACTCTCCAGTAGTACTCCATTCTATCCTTCTATTAATTTCAAACTACCCTCTGAAATTAATATTGGATCAGATGTTCGTACTACTCCCAGTATCAGTGTCAGTTGAGAATAGACCAGAAATGCCTTCAAATGAAGAATTTCATGATGCAAATCGTGATTTAAATGACTCAGATGAAGATACTGAAGTAGTCTGGCAAGATCCTCCTCCAGAAGCAACTCCAGAGGAGACTCAACTGAATTCTTGCACTGATATTGTTGTCAGTAACAATCCTGGTCAGTACTCCAGATGGACAAAAGCTCATCCTATTGATCAGATCATAGGTGACTCCAGTAGAGGAGTTCAGACCAGAAGAGCCTCCAGTAATCAATGCTTATACGTTAGTTTTCTATCTTTGATGGAACCAAAGAAGATTGACGAGGCTATGGAAGATCCAAGCTGGGTGACTGCTATGCAAGAAGAGCTTCACCAGTTTGAAAGGAACAAGGTCTGGTATCTGGTTCCTTTCCCAGTTGGAAAGAAAGAACCAATTGGAACAAGATGGGTCTTCAGAAACAAAGTAGATGAAGATGGCCACGTAATCAGAAACAAGGCCAGACTGGTAGCACAAGGCTACTGCCAGTCAGATGTCGACTTTGATGAATCATTTGCTCCAGTGGCTAGACTTGAAGCGATAAGAATATTCTTAGCATTCGCTGCTTATCATCAGTTCAAGGTCTACCAGATGGATGTAAAGAGTGCTTTCTTGAATGGAAAGCTTGAAGAAGAAGTTTATGTCAGACAACCACCAGGTTTCGTTGATGAAAAGCATCCACATTGGGTATATCGTCTGGACAAAGCGCTATATGGCCTCAGACAAGCCCCACGTGCCTGGTATGACACTCTGACTAAACATTTGTTGAAAAATGGTTTTAAACGAGGTGCAATTGACAATACCTTATTTATTCTTCATGAGAAAGGTAATCTGTTAATGGTACAAATTTATGTTGATGATATTATTTTTGGGTCTACTGATGAAAACATGTGCAAGAAATTTTCGAAAATAATGTCAACTGAATATGAGATGAGTTTGATGGTGAACTAACATATTTTCTTGGACTCCAGATTAAACAAAACAAAGATGGCATTTTATTAATCAGGAGAAATATGTTAGAGATCTTTTAAAGAAATTTGATATGAACTCTTCACCATCTAAACCAACTCCAATTTCTGCACCACTGACACTGGACTCCGATCCAGATGGAAAACCAGTGAACACCACTGTCTATAGAGGCATGGTTGGCTCACTGATGTATTTAACTGCCAGTAGACCAGATATTATGTTTTCAACATGTTTATGTGCCAGATATCAGTCTAATCCAAAGGAATCTCATATGCTTGCTGTAAAGCGCATACTGAAGTACCTTAAAGGTGTCCCCAGTCTAGGTCTTTGGTATCCCAAAGGCTCAGGCATGGATCTAATGGGTTATTCAGATTCAGATCATGCAGGTTGTAAGATAGATAGGAATCCACAACTGGTGGATGTCATTTCCTAGGTGGCAAACTGGTCAGCTGGACCAGTAAGAAGCAAACTTCAGTTTCATTGTCCACTGCTGAAGCTGAATACGTGTCTGCAGCCAGTTGTTGTGCTCAGATACTCTGGATGAAGAACCATTTGCTTGATTATGGTATTAAATATTCAAAGACCCCAATCTTTTGTGATAATACCAGTGCCATTGCTATCTCAAACAATCCAGTCATGCACTCCAGAATGAAGCACATTGATCTCAGGTATCACTTCATTCGTGATCATATTATGAAAAACAACATTGAACTCCATTTTATTCCCACTGACAACAACTCGCTGACATTTTTACCAAACCTCTGGATGTCAAAACTTTTGAATATCTTGTTGGTGAGTTGGGAATGCTAAACCCTTAAATCTGGTAACTGCTCAGATATTGAACGCCTTTGTGTACTATCTTTGCACTATTAGATTTCTGGAACATTCCAGGGAAAGACTTGAAAGATATTTTTTCTTAAAAATGTTTTAAGTTCAGGGGGAATTTATTAATTTATTTTCTCACTGGACAAACTCTTCAGAAAATATTACTGGTGCTTTGTAAATGTGTCCCTCTCACTGGTAACTGGACAGGTTGAAGTGCGTGTTTGAGGTGACTTATGTCTCCTTGTAAATGTGTCCCTCTCATTTGTCTGATTTAGTTGACGTGCAAGTTTGAGGTTACCAGTCTTTCAAAAATGGTTTTCACTGGTACTTTACTGGAGTGTCCCTCCAGAGTACCATCAGTACATGTTCACTGGACTAATCCACCAGTGATACTGGAGTGTCCAGTCAACCTCCAGATGCACTGAAATATGTCATAATATTTTCTAAATACTTGGTCATTGTGTGTGCCACGTAAGCAAATCTTTTTGAAAAATATCTTAATCCTACGTGGCATGTAAATTTTTCAACGTAATGATGGTCTTTTTACTTTGGGAAAACAAAAAGTACAACTTGTTACTGTTTGTGGGCTGTAAACCGTCATGCATTTATGTATGATGTGATGTAATTAATGCGGATCTCAGAACCCGATCAAAAACTTTATTTGATAATTTCAAATAAACCGTTTGAGTTCCACATTGTCTCTCCTATAAATACCCACTTTCAATTTCAATTGCATTTACTTCGAACATATTTACTCCCAAATCTTTCAAATTCCTTCATTTACTTCTTCATTCAATTTTTCCAATCATATTTATCTCTCTTATTTACTCCATTTACATTCAATTCCTTCATCAATTCTTCATCATAACCTATATATATATATTCAATTTCATCTTCATTTATTCTGTATAAAAATGGCACCTAGACAATCAAAATCGCTCAAAACTCCTTGCTGCTGAATATGCTCCTTCTGATAATGTTGAAAGGGCACCTCATATTAATCTTGAGGCAAGTGCCATAAGAATCAATATGAATAACTGGATGGCCAGACTCTCTCTGTCTAGTGTTCATGATGCCCAATCGATTATTGGGAGATTAAACTCATTCTTTCTCTCTTGCCCATTATATGGTGCGTTAACATTGAATCTAGGAAGGATGTACCACGAGTACCTATGTGAATTCTGGTACACTGCTCAATATGACGATGAAACTTCATCGATCAATTATACTCTAAAGGGAGGTACCAGATCCTTTGGTTTCACTGCAAGTCTGCTCAGGTCTGTTCTACAGTTAAACTATTTTGACCAGAATGAGCTGCCTATTGAGCTTCCCACTGGTATCAATACAAGGGAAGTATGCAGGCTGATGGGGCACACAGATATCTTGGATGAGCATGGCCAGCTATCCAGGAAAGGGACTATCTACATGAGCAAGCTGTCAGACTCATGGAGATATTTCTTCACCCATATTGTTGAGTGTCTGGGAGGCAGCTCTGGAGGGTTAGACCAGATCAATCAAACTCACCTCCAGATTACCTACTGCTTATGGTTTGGGCTTAGAGTGGACTTTGCCCAGATCCTTTTTGATGACCTGGTTGAGCGACTAAGAGTGAAAGGAAGAAAACCATTCGTTCCTTATATTCGCTTCCTTTCACTAATGTTTAAGAATTCTCTTGGCGACCAGTATGATATGGATACTACTCACTTTTCTGTGAGTGAGTATATGAGGGACCTGGTCAACCTCAGGTCTCCACTGGATGAGGTAGATATTCCTCAGTCCATGCTTTCCTTGCAACGGGAAGAAGCTGAAATGGGTCCAGATAGAGGTCAAGCTGTTGAAGTACCATCTGGTGATGATGTACAGATCATTGAGGCTGTACAGCCCATTAGACAAGTTGCTCCAGAAGGTCAAGGTACAGAAGTTGTTGAACCTTCCAGACGACCTAGAACTAATAGGCGTCTGATGCGAGCTGGACTTCAGGTGAATCCTGAAAGACATCCTGGTGATGTTATGAATCTAGATGGATCACCAATTTTTGAACAAGAGGTTGTTGAGCGGGTTGTTGAGGAAGTTGAAGATGTTCAGACTGATGAACATGTTTCTGGTGAGCAAGAGGCTCCACTGGACTTGAATGTAGAGGCTGGTGAAAAAGTTAATGTAGAGACTGGTGAACAGTCTGGTGAACAGACAGTTGGGATTGCTCCAGAATGGGATGATATTGACTACCCAATGTTTGAAGGTTTTGATGAAAACTTGAATTTTCTGGGTGAAGATGTACAAGAAGAAGAAAATCTACCAGAAATGCCAACACCTCCACCAGAAATGCCACCACCAAAATCAAACATGCCACCACCACCACCACCTTTAATTCCAGAACACACTCAATACTTCACTCCAGCAACCACTCAACCTTCACAATCTCAACTTCCACCTCGTGCGCCGGAGTCACCAGTTGCAACATCTGAAGCTGCAACTGAAGAGGACTGGGCACAAGTTCCTCTAATGACCAGCTTACCCTCAACTCTTGAACCTCCCAGTCCACTTCTTCTTCTGCCGAGGTACAAGGCCTTTTAAGTAAGGTGGCGGACCTGGAGAGATCACTCCAGACTTCATCACAGGTTATTTCTGACTTCAAATCATTATTATCAAATAACCTGGCATCTGAAATGAATGTCTTTGCTGGGAATCGAGAAGCTGGTTTATGAGAAGCTTGATGAACTGGTACCGGCCACAAACAACAACACTGAAAGATTAAAGTGGCAGTCCAGGGTCTAGAGACAAGGTTGGTTAGTTCTGTTCAGACTGCAGTCACTGGTGAACTGGCAGGTCCGAAAGAAAATGTTCAGAATTTAGTTTTTAGGGTCAGTTCTCTAGAGACAAGACCCACACTAGACCAGGATGCAGTTGTCAGCACAATAAGTGATGCATGTACAAGGAAGTTCAGAAACAATATGCTGAAAGAAATATGTGAAGAAGTTTTTGAGACTGTTCTTCGTAGCATTCATGATGGGGTGTTACCCCAAGTAGGCAACTTACTGGATGAGAAGTTGCCAAAACACTTGCCTAAAGTTGTTGCAAATGTTTAGAAGGAAGTGCAGGCACTTCAGAAAGTTGTGTCTGAAACAACTCCAGTAGCAGGTATAACTTTTGGTGCACTGGACAGACTTATGCTTGAAGATTTATGGAATGATCTCAAGTCAAGGACTGGTGATCATTCCAAGGGGGAAAAGTCGTCTGGTGACCAAACACTGAAGCACATGTCACAAAGAGCATATGGCACTGAAGCCGGGCTAACTGAAGGAGCTACTGGTACTGAAGCCAGTGAGCCCCAGTTTGAGACCTTCCCAGATATTCCAACAACTCTGAAGACTGTCCCGGCACGCCCCCGTTGTGTCTGGTGAAGAGGAAGAGCAAACTGAAGATGCTGATGATGAAACATCCAAGAAGCTTGAACAAGAATGCATCATGATAGAGATTTTCAAAAGAAATCAAAAGGATGAACTGCTGGCCCATCAAAGGGAGATGGCAACTATGGGTACTCTGGATTCTTACAATGCTGGCAGGTTAGGCATTAATATTGAAGTATATAAAAAGATGAAGGATGACCCCAGAGTTCATCAATGTTTAAGTTTACTGGATGATGTTCATGTACGCTGAAGAAGAGCAAGTCTATGATTCAATTATTTATGGCGTGAGTGTACCAGAACTCATCAGACAAAGGAAGGATGAACTGGTAAGTCTCCAGAAAAAGATCAGAAAGAATGTTGGTGCTCTGGAGATAGAGTACAGGAAGAGACTTACTGGTTTACCAAAATTGACTGCCAGACAGATCAAAGCAATCAAAGATGCTGATGTAAGCAATTTCATTCCCCTGGACACTTCTCGAAAAATAAATCGTCAAGAACTCCAATCTGCTGTAGAGCAAAGGAGAGTGTCCAAGGAAACTGAATCATTGATCCAGCAAGCCAAGCTAAAAGAAAAATACAATGAAATGTTGAATTTCAGGGCTGATGTCAGAAGGATCACTGGTGCTGAAATCAAATTGGCTGGAAATAATGAAGGCATGTCTAAGTTTGAAGTAAAGTTGACTAGGGAGGGTAACTTTACTGATGAGAGGAAAAGTACTTCAGTCCAAGCATTTGGATGGAGTGAATTGAAGGAAATCGCTCTAACATTCAGGGGGAAGACAAATGTGTCGACTGATGTTAAAGCATTTCTGAAAAGAATTGAAAAGGTATGGAGAAGAAAGAAACAGATGGAAGTTGCAATGGGCATAAGAACGCCAGAATCAATACCATCTTCCCCATCACCAAAGAGAAAGGCTACTGAAGATGCTCCAGGACAGACATCAAAAAGAAGGGCCTGACTCTTATCATTTACTTGTTGTACATTATTGTCTTATGAAAATTGTACACTATTTATCAGTTGATGTATGTAATAATAGTTGCAATTTTTTATTCTTATAAGTAAATGATCAGATTTAGTCTAAGTTAGAACTTAAAAAATGAAACTGAAAACACTCATGATCTATAAAGTGTTTTCCAGTAACTTAGATTTTTAGACAAATCGAAACTTGTGTTTTTCAAGCATACAAAATGTATAGATTCAAGCTTGAAAACACTTGCATTATTTCTAAACAAATAGGGGGAATTTGTTAGGTCCAGATTTACTGGACTCTCTCCAGACTCGACTACTGGAGCCTTACTGAAGATCTGTCCAGAAACGTGTTCTACTGGACCTACTCCAGACTTGGAATCTGGAGTCCCTCTGAAGATTTGCCAGAAATAATGGAAGACCAGTGAGCAAATACTTGTATAGAAAATCTGGAGTATTCTCCAGATGAGCTCACTGGACTTCACCCCAGTCCAGATCAACTCTACTGAAGACATTCCGACTGAAGTCAAAGACTGAAGTCTGAAGAAAGAAGACTGACAAATGGCGGAGTCCACTGGAAAAGTCTTACCAGATCTATACACTGGAGGATTGTCAGTGTTCTAGACCCTACAAGTCTGAACACTGATATCAAGGATTGACTTTTCCCTTTACACACTTTCCAAAGAACAATCCACTTGTTCTTTACCAAAGTTTGTGTGTGTGTAAAGGTGGTTGGATAAAAGGACACAAAGTCATTTGATGTGACTTTATCCTTATTCCTTATCCAATACATTTAATGTTCTTGTCGGATCATTAAATGTATGAAACCATATTTGTACGGCACAAAATTCACTGGTGAATTTTGTTGCCTATAAATACAAAGTCATTTCCTTGAGAAAAATACTTTTAAGCATACACTTTGCATGAAAGTGAATTTGTCCAAATACTCTCGATCTTAAACTGGGATACTTCACAACTTTAAGTATCTCGATCAAAAGAGTTATTTGACAAATATAGATCATTTGTAACTCATAGGTTGTTAGGATACATACTTATTTGTATTATCTTGATTCCGCAACAACCTTGTGTTTTATTTAACATCATAAATAAAATACACCATTGAAAAATACATAATGTTCCAATTTACTTGTTTATTGCTTTAAGTCTTGTATTACTTTGTTTATATATTCTTGCTTTTATTTACAAGTAATACTAGTCCATTCTAGTGCTTATTAGACTTGTTGTATTATACACTTTCCTGGTTAACCATCGAACTTAAGGGACTCATATAGCTGCATAACTTGAGATCAGGAAGGGGGCACTTATGAGAAATTTCTAAGAAGTCTACATGAACAGAAAGAAAAATTGCAGTTTCAGAAATCGTGAACACTAACACAATTAGAGAATCCTCAACTGTGCCTGCTAGTACTCCAACCATTCCAACTGTCCAATTCAAAGGCAGAACACTGGAAAAGGGACATAAAAGAAGTCATCTTTAGCATTACCAAGTTCTTATATATTTCTCTTAAGTCTCCTAAATTTTAAACAGAGTACCATATTATCAATGTAAACCCATAAATGATAATGAATACAAGTGTCAATGATTCTTTATATGCACATCCAAACACAACCATCATCAAAACCAGAAACGATAAGCTACTGCAACATCTATATCACATACCTGAAAAATCCCAAGATTTCTGTTGTATTCCGACTCTGGCAGCGTTAAGAAAACAGTCACCTGCAGTTCGTGACCAAAAGGAATGACTCCGGACAAGAAACAATAGGCACAAAAGCCATGGGAGTATCCCTAGTATAATCGAACGTCAACTGTTCTGTTATCTGTAACGGCTCCTCTACAACCCATTTCGTCACCATTCCACTAACAAGAAAAGCCGGAATCAGTAAAGCAACAAAAACAACACCGCAGTAAAACAACCACAACAACCCCTTCCCGACCCGAAAACACAATTTCCAAGCAGCCTCATGATTTCCATCATATATAATGCCCCATATATCATACACATTCCCAAACATATAATCCCTCCCAAGCTTCATAATGCCATTCGGTTCGGTCACTAACATATCAATGAAAAACGCATCAACAATCAACAATCAAGGCTGACAGATCAACAATCCTCCTAATAAACCGGGCCTCGAAGACACCAAAAGAAAACACATCACGCTGACAGATCTATAAACAAACAAACTCAGATCCAATCACATATTTCAAAAATTCATCGCACTGAATTTTTACTAATTAATGGGAAATAAATATAATAACGAAACCCTAGTTATTTTCAATTGATTAATATAATAACAGATCTATAAACTATTAATTGTATTTAATTGATGTATTCAAATATAAATATTTATATGTAAATAATCATAATATATATATATATATAATATATATAACAGATGAAATCGGTATAATAAAAAGACCTTTTGAGAACAGATTGAGTATCGGCGGATTTCAATATTCACTTGGCTGTTGCCTTGATTGTTGTTCATAGTCTCCTTGATTGTTGTTCATATCTCGAATCGAAAAAAACTGTAATAACAGATCTGATTGAAATTGAAAGATTTTGACTATAAAACGAACGATTTTGGGGCTTCGATTTTGTGTAGACGATGTCGTTTACACAAAATTATAAAACGACACTTGAGGATGTCGATTTTGGGGCTTCGATTTGTTCCTCTTCGTTGCCAGTTACACGTACTTAGGGTTTTTTTTTGGGGGTTTTTTTGTTTAACTACGGGAATATAAGCTTTTATATATGGGGAACAAAATTATAAAACGACACTTGAGGATGACACGCAAATGTAAGTGTACTCCGCGTTACACTACATTTTTTTATGACACCAAAAATTGCGTGTCATAACCCTTCAGATTTTACAAGTTATGACAGTTTTTTTATGACACACATTTTTGTTTGTCATCGTAGATGCGTGTGTCATAATTTTGGTGTCATTAAAGGCTATTTTTCTAGTAGTGTATGTATTTATCTAAAGAATAAAATTTCATACCATGTTACTGTGAACTTTTGTTCTATGTCTAAAGTCAACATGACTTGATTTCTACAAAGCAAATCCGATTTATAAAATTACTCACACAACAAAGCTTTTTTCTACAAACCAAATCCGATTTATAGAGTAATAGTTAAATATCCGAGCTAAGTGCATGGTGCACCTAGCCCGTCTTGTCACCTCTTGTGAAACTAATGTATAAGAAAGTAGAAGAATATATGAGACTAAAAATGCCACCTTTTTTGCACAACTCTCTGGCACAAAATGCAGCATTCCTTCTATTAGTTCGTTGATGATGATGAAGCTAATGCTTTTAGTTCAAAGGGCATCACTGCCTGAAAACATGATACATTATGTTAGTACAAACTGATAAAAAGGAAGTGCCAGCATTAGATAATTATATCCAATCAAAAAAATAGTATCACAGTTTGTAGTATCACATTTTGTAGTATCAAAAAAAAATTGTGATTGTTAATACTTCCAGACTTAGTGGAGATGTACAATGTTTCTAGTATCACACTTTGTAGTGATGTGTGCAAACTATGAGAGATCAGGCGGATCTCTTATGAAACTAAATCAACGAATTTCAAATTTATAAACCCTATGAAATAAAAATTCTTGGCAATCACAAATATTAAATTCATAATTAAAAAATCATAATATAATAATAATATTGATCTTTAAACCCATTGATATGAAAATCATTGATAACAATATTGGTAACAATAAAACTGTGTTACTGTTATATGATTAATAAAAAAATAATTATAACAATAATATCACCTTAAGATGGCGATGAATTGTAAAAAAAATTAGGGCCTTTATATCTCTGATGTATAGAGATACATCAGAGATCTCTGATCTATCTCGTATAAAAGAACCAAACATCGCTAGCATGGTCCACAAACGAAGTTGGAGAGAATGATTGACCATGACATATGCACACAATAGTCACTTCATTTTTGTGTATCTATAAAGAAACCCGTTAGCTCTCTTCCCATTTGGGCCATTTCCAATTGTTTAAACATATGGCATTCGAGCGAGAATGGAGGGTTGATGATGTTGGCTACTGGCATCATGGTTTGTCTTGAAAAACCGGTGTGTTGATCAGACGGGTCCAACGAGTCACTTGTCATTCAAGTACCCAGGACTTGTTGATCTAGCTGAGAGTTGCTTGAAATGCTTCAGCAATAGTCTAATTACCTACAATCACCACAAAAATCCATTAAATTGAGGGTGTAAACACGATGTGTATATGTTTTACTTCTATATATTTGACAAAATCAGATTATATATGTCACACCCCGTTGTAGCGGAAATACAGGGTTAACAAAGAATTGCGTACTAATCAGAAGGTTAATAGAGATTACATCCATTTATACCAATACAAGTCAATACAAGTACAATCGTTCAAAGTGTGGACCCCAAAATACGGATACAAGTCATCCTCGTTTGGAACTGGGCCCACAGAATACAAGTTCAATAAATTGGACAGTCAAATACAACTAAAGCCAAAAGCATGAGAGTCCTCAATGTCTGATGCTAATTGTACGTCCAAAGTCAAAAGATTGGCCCTATTATGCCAAATACGATTCTACGACTTACTGATGGTCACCTGAAAAGCATGAAATTTGAGAGGATCAACTATCGAAATAGTTGGTGAGTTTACAGTGTGTTTGACTAAAAAGATCAATCGTCGTTTATTGAAGTTAATTAAGACAGGACGGTCCAGACCGAAGTCCGACCATAATACGAAGACAAGACGGTCCAGACCTAAATCTGGCCTATTATTAAGACAAGACAGTCGGGATCAATATCCGACAATAAGACTAATTTCCCTCGCACAGGTCTCCCGTCTATAATGGGGTGCGGACCAGTATACCTCGCACAGGTCTCCCGTCTATAATGGGGTGCGGACCAAAATACCTCACACAGGTCTCCCGTCTACAATGGGGTGCGGACCAAAATACCTCGCACAGGTCTCCCGTCTACAATGGGGTGCGGACCAGAACAAAGACAGTCAGGAACAAAATCTGACAAGACAACCATTAGGATCTCATAATGGTGATAACTACATAAGGGGAACATTTTAGTTCGTCAAACACAAAGAACATTTAGTCAGCCGACAACATGGCAATCAAGACATATAGATCAATATTTCATAAGACATGTATACACATTTTTCAGACAGCCGTCAACATGGCAAGACATAAGACAAATGATTTAATTTACCAAATCTCATGGCATAGACAAAGACAAATCATTTATAAAGTAGTCGTGTATACAGTACATGCTTTCAGGCCCAAAGTAAAGGAAAAAGGGCGCCATAAACTCACCTTAGCGATAACAAGTCTAATGGGTTCAGGAAGGCCCTTTAATTGAATTATATTCAACCACCTTCAGTCTATGCCAAAAGACTGAAAGGAATTAATTTTAGAGAAGTATTGCTGGCCATGGGCCATGATGGCATGGTTGATGCCAATAATGAATTGAAGACCTCCGGACACATATTTTTGTCTGGGTTTGGCAACTGCTGGAGGTTCTTCTGGACTCAAATAGTTGAGTGCCTTGGGGGAAATCATGGTGGCTTGGACCAGATTTCATTACCCCAAGTGGAGATGGGTTATTATTTGTGGAATGGGATACAAGTAGACTTCGCTGAGATGCTCTTCTCTCAGTTGATTGCAAAGTTGAAGGGGAAAAGAAGTCTACATATTGCTTTCCCAAGGTTCTTAAGCATCTGCTTCATGCATATTCTTGGTGATGCTTACAACAATGGAGGGCCTGAGCTTTCAGTACCAGAGTTCTGCAGGGACTTCACAAATGCTTCTA
>CM067168.1:51799625-51832331 GCA_034093135.1 Erigeron breviscapus | reverse complement strand
TTACTGGAGTTGTTTCAGACACAACTTTCTGAAGTGCCTGCACTTCCTTCTGAACATTTGCAACAGCTTTAGGCAAGTGTTTTGGCAACTTCTCATCCAGTAAGTTGTCTACTTGGGGTAACACCCCATCATGAATGCTACGAAGAACAGTCTCAGAAACTTCTTCAGCATATTTCTTTCAGCATATTGTTTCTGAACTTCCTTGTACATGCATCACTTATTGTGCTGACAACTGCATCCTGGTCTAGTGTGGGTCTTGTCTCTAGAGAACTGACCCTAAAAACTAAATTCTGAACATTTTCTTTCAGACCTGCCAGTTCACCAGTGACTGCAGTCTGAACAGAACTAACCAACCTTGTCTCTAGACCCTGGACTGCCACTTTGAATCATTTCAGTGTTGTTGTTTGTGGCCAGTACCAGTTCATCAAGCTTCTCATAAACCAGCTTCTCATTCCCAGCAAAGACATTCATTTCAGATGCCAGGTTATTTGATAATAATGATTTGAAGTCAGAAATAACCTGTGATGAAGTCTGGAGTGATCTCTCCAGGTCCGCCACCTTACTTAAAAGGCCTTGTACCTCGGCAGAAGAAGAAGTGGACTGGGAGGTTCAAGAGTTGAGGGTAAGCTGGTCATTAGAGGAACTTGTGCCCAGTCCTCTTCAGTTGCAGCTTCAGATGTTGCAACTGGTGACTCCGGCGCACGAGGTGGAAGTTGAGATTGTGAAGGTTGAGTGGTTGCTGGAGTGAAGTATTGAGTGTGTTCTGGAATTAAAGGTGGTGGTGGTGGTGGCATGTTTGATTTTGGTGGTGGCATTTCTGGTGGAGGTGTTGGCATTTCTGGTAGATTTTCTTCTTCTTGTACATCTTCACCCAGAAAATTCAAGTTTTCATCAAAACCTTCAAACATTGGGTAGTCAATATCATCCCATTCTGGAGCAATCCCAACTGTCTGTTCACCAGACTGTTCACCAGTCTCTACATTAACTTGTTCACCAGCCTCTACATTCAAGTCCAGTGGAGCCTCTTGCTCACCAGAAACATGTTCATCAGTCTGAACATCTTCAACTTCCTCAACAACCCGCTCAACAACCTCTTGTTCAAAAATTGGTGATCCATCTAGATTCATAACATCACCAGGATGTCTTTCAGGATTCACCTGAAGTCCAGCTCGCATCAAACGCCTATTAGTTCTAGGTCGTCTGGAAGGTTCAACAACTTCTGTACCTTGACCTTCTGGAGCAACTTGTCTAATGGGCTGTACAACCTCAATGATCTGTACATCATCACCAGATGGTACTTCAACAGCTTGACCTCTATCTGGACCCATTTCAGCTTCTTCCCTTTGCAAGGAAAGCATGGACTGAGGAATATCTACCTCATCCAGTGGAGACCTGAGGTTGACCAGGTCCCTCATATACTCACTCACAGAAAAGTGAGTAGTATCCATATCATACTGGTCGCCAAGAGAATTCTTAAACATTAGTGAAAGGAAGCGAATATAAGGAACGAATGGTTTTCTTCCTTTCACTCTTAGTCGCTCAACCAGGTCATCAAAAAGGATCTGGGCAAAGTCTACTCTAAGCCCAAACCATAAGCAGTAGGTAATCTGGAGGTGAGTTTGATTGATCTGGTCTAACCCTCCAGAGCTGCCTCCCAGACACTCAACAATATGGGTGAAGAAATATCTCCATAAGTCTGACAGCTTGCTCATGTAGATAGTCCCTTTCCTGGATAGCTGGCCATGCTCATCCAAGATATCTGTGTGCCCCATCAGCCTGCATACTTCCCTTGTATTGATACCAGTGGAAAGCTCAATAGGCAGCTCATTCTGGTCAAAATAGTTTAACTGTAGAACAGACCTGAGCAGACTTGCAGTGAAACCAAGGGATCTGGTACCTCCCTTTAGAGTATAATTGATCGATGAAGTTTCATCGTCATATTGAGCAGTGTACCAGAATTCACATAGGTACTCGTGGTACATCCTTCCTAGATTCAATGTTAACGCACCATATAATGGGCAAAAGAGAAAGAATGAGTTTAATCTCCCAATAATCGATTGGGCATCATGAACACTGGACAGAGAGAGTCTGGCCATCCAGTTATTCATATGATTCTTATGGCACTTGCCTCAAGATTAATATGAGGTGCCCTTTCAACATTATCAGAAGGAGCATATTCGGCAGCAAGGAGATTTTTGAGCGATTTTGATTGTCTAGGTGCCATTTTATACAGAATAAATGAAGATGAAATTGAATATATATATATAGGTTATGATGAAGAATTGATGAAGGAATTGAATGTAAATGGAGTAAATAAGAGAGATAAATATGATTGGAAAAATGAATGAAGAAGTAAATGAAGGAATTTGAGAGATTTGGGAGTAAATATGTTCGAAGTAAATGCAATTGAAATTGAAAGTGGGTATTTATAGGAGAGACAATGTGGAACTCAAACGGTTTATTTGAAATTATCAAATAAAGTTTTTGATCGGGTTCTGAGATCTGCATTAATTACATCACATCATACATAAATGCATGACGGTTTACAGCCCACAAACAGTAACAAGTTGTACTTTTTGTTTTCCCAAAGTAAAAAGACCATCATTACGTTGAAAAAATTTACATGCCACGTAGGATTAAGATATTTTTCAAAAAGATTTGCTTACGTGGCACACACAATGACCAAGTATTTAGAAAATATTATGACATATTTCAGTGCATCTGGAGGTTGACTGGACACTCCAGTATCACTGGTGGATTAGTCCAGTGAACATGTACTGATGGTACACTGGAGGGACACTCAAGTAAAGTACCAGTGAAAACCATTTTTGAAAGACTGGTAACCTCAAACTTGCACGTCAACTAAATCAGACAAATGAGAGGGACACATTTACAAGGAGACATAAGTCACCTCAAACACGCACTTCAATCTGTCCAGTTACCAGTGAGAGGGACACATTTACAAAGCACCAGTAATATTTTCTGAAGAGTTTGTCCAGTGAGAAAATAAATTAATAAATTCCCCCTGAACTTAAAACATTTTTAAGAAAAAAATATCTTTCAAGTCTTTCCCTGGAATGTTCCAGAAATCTAATAGTGCAAAGATAGTACACAAAGGCGTTCAATATCTGAGCAGTTACCAGATTTAAGGGTTTAGCATTCCCAACTCACCAACAAGATATTCAAAAGTTTTGACATCCAGAGGTTTGGTAAAAATGTCAGCGAGTTGTTTGTCAGTGGGAATAAAATGGAGTTCAATGTTGTTTTTCATAATATGATCACGAATGAAGTGATACCTGAGATCAATGTGCTTCGTTCTGGAGTGCATGACTGGATTGTTTGAGATAGCAATGCACTGGTATTATCACAAAAGATTGGGGTCTTTGAATACTTAATACCATAATCAAGCAACTGGTTCTTCATCCAATGTATCTGAGCACAACAACTGGCTGCAGACACGTATTCAGCTTCAGCAGTGGACAATGAAACTGAAGTTTGCTTCTTACTGGTCCAGCTGACCAGTTTGCCACCTAGGAAATGACATCCACCAGTTGTGGATTTCCTATCTATCTTATAACCTGCATGATCTGAATCTGAATAACCCATTAGATCCATGCCTGAGCCTTTGGGATACCAAAGACCTAGACTGGGGACACCTTTAAGGTACTTTAGTATGCGCTTTACAGCAAGCATATGAGATTCCTTTGGATTAGACTGATATCTGGCACATAAACATGTTGAAAACATAATATCTGGTCTACTAGCAGTTAAATACATCAGTGAGCCAACCATGCCTCTATAGACAGTGGTGTTCACTGGTTTTCCATCTGGATCGGAGTCCAGTGTCAGTGGTGCAGAAATTGGAGTTGGTTTAGATGGTGAAGAGTTCATATCAAATTTCTTTAAAAGATCTCTAACATATTTCTCCTGATTAATAAAAATGCCATCTTTGTTTTGTTTAATCTGGAGTCCAAGAAAATATGTTAGTTCACCCATCAAACTCATCTCATATTCAGTTGACATTATTTTCGAAAATTTCTTGCACATGTTTTCATCAGTAGACCCAAAAATAATATCATCAACATAAATTTGTACCATTAACAGATTACCTTTCTCATGAAGAATAAATAAGGTATTGTCAATTGCGCCTCGTTTAAAACCATTTTTCAACAAATGTTTAGTCAGAGTGTCATACCAAGCACGTGGGGCTTGTCTGAGGCCATATAGCGCTTTGTCCAGACGATATACCCAATGTGGATGCTTTTCATCAACGAAACCTGGTGGTTGTCTGACATAAACTTCTTCTTCAAGCTTTCCATTCAAGAAAGCACTCTTTACATCCATCTGGTAGACCTTGAACTGATGATAAGCAGCGAATGCTAAGAATATTCTGATCGCTTCAAGTCTAGCCACTGGAGCAAATGATTCATCAAAGTGGACATCTGACTGGCAGTAGCCTTGTGCTACCAGTCTTGCCTTGTTTCTGATTACGTGGCCATCTTCATCTACTTTGTTTCTGAAGACCCATCTTGTTCCAATTGGTTCTTTCTTTCCAACTGGGAAAGGAACCAGATACCAGACCTTGTTCCTTTCAAACTTGTGAAGCTCTTCTTGCATAGCAGTCACCCAGCTTGGATCTTCCATAGCCTCGTCAATCTTCTTTGGTTCCATCAAAGATAGAAAACTAACGTATAAGCATTGATTACAGGAGGCTCTTCTGGTCTGAACTCCTCTACTGGAGTCACCTATGATCTGATCAATAGGATGAGCTTTGTCCATCTGGAGTACTGACCAGGATTGTTACTGACAACAATATCAGTGCAAGAATTCAGTTGAGTCTCCTCTGGAGTTGCTTCTAGAGGAGGATCTTGCCAGACTACTTCAGTATCTTCATCTGAGTCATTTAAATCACGATTTGCATCATGAAATTCTTCATTTGAAGGCATTTCTGGTCTATTCTCAACTGACACTGATACTGGGGGAGTAGTACGAACATCTGAACCAATATTAATTTCAGAGGGTAGTTTGAAATTAATAGAAGGATAGAATGGAGTACTACTGGAGAGTTTCTTTTTCTGAACAGGTTCCAGATCAGGATGACTGGAAACTGTGTCTTTTGAATCTTCAGTTTTGTCGTTTATAGGATCAGATTCACAAAAGACAATTGGAGTTACTGGGGGAGTGTCAAGGGCTGGCTTCTTGTTGATTGCAGCATTTGATTCATCAAATGTTACATGAATTGACTCATGGACCTTCTCCAGTCTCTTGTTGTAGACTCTGAAGGCCTTGCGAATGGCTGAATAGCCTAAGAAATACCCTTCATCAACTTTGGCATCAAATTTGCCTAACTGACTGGAGTCGTTCAGGATGTAAACTGGACATCCAAAAACGTGAAAATAACCAATATTTGGTTTTCTATTTCTTAAGACTTCATAGGCTGTCTTTTTGTGTCTTTTAATGTACACTGATCGATTCTGGGTGTGGCAAGCAGTTGCAATTGCTTCCGCCCAGAAACTGGTAGACAGACCAGATTCAGCAAGCATACTCCTGGCAGCTTCTATCAGCGTTCGATTCTTCCTTTCCACCAATCCATTTTGTTCTGGAGAGCGGGCTGATGAGAAATTCTGGGAGATGCCAGTGTCAGTACAGAATGACTCCAGAGTTGCATTCTGGAATTCTGTTCCATTGTCACTTCTTAACTGACACACTTTTTGACTGTACTTGAGCTCAATTTGCTTGATAAGACTGATGATTTCAGCAGCAGCTTCACTTTTAGACCTAAGAAAGATCACCAACAATATCTGGAGAATTCATCTACGATCACCAGGGTGTATCTTTTACCAGCACGAGTCTGAACATTCACTGGACCAAAGAGCTCCATATGAAGCATATGAAGAGGTTCAGATATGCTGAAATTCTATCTGGTCTTGAAACTGGTACGTTTTTGCTTACCCATCTCACATCCTGGACATGGCCTTTCCTTTTTGAAGGAAACTGAAGGTATCCCATCTGCAAGTTGTTTTCTGGACAACTTATTAATATTCTTGAAATTTAAATGGGATAACCTTTTATGCCATAACCAATTTGTGTCTTCATCAGCTTGAGTATAGAAACACTGCTCTGAAGGAGAGCTTTCCATATCCATCACGTACACATTCCCTTTTCTGGGAGCAATCAACACTACCTTCCAGTCCTTGTTGAATACGATACCTGAGCAATATTGAATAAGACTTGATAGCCATCATCACACAGTTGGCTTACACTGATCAGGTTGTATTTCAAACCATTCACAAATGCAACACGTCTGAACTTGACTTGTCCATTGTTCAGAACACCATATCCCTCAGTCTTTCCACAACCATCATTTCCAAAAGTAATGGAGGGTCCATCAGAAATGGTGAACTCCTCCAGCAGGGTCTTACATCCGGTCATCGTTCTGCCAGCTGCACTGTCAAGATCCAGCTTACATCCGGTCATCGTCCTGCCAGCAGCACTGTCAAGATACCAGATATATTTCTTTCGATCGCCCTGCACATACACCAGATACTTATCAGTTAGATTTGGAACCCATCGACTGATGGGTTCACTGGACCCTCCCTTATAGGTCCCTGGGCAATCTGGTTTAGTTTACTTTCTTCAACAGTGGTCTTAGTTGAAAAGACCACTGGGGTTGATAGTTTTGAAACCTTTTTCTTTTTCTCAACTGGAGAAATAGATTTAACTTTCTTAGCAAAAGGTTTTGTCTTTTGTCTAGGGCCAGATGAAGTACCCTCAATAAAGTTTAATCTTGCATTAAAACTTTGAGATTGACGAGTCAGAATTTGAATCTGGCTCTCTAACCTGGACAAAATATTTTCTTCAGATGACACCTTAGCTTTTCTATTCCTAGGCATAGGTGGGGGATTGGTCTGAGGCAAAGGTTTATTCCGATAGACCTCTTTAACTGGAGCAGTCATCTGGAGTGCTCCAGTCTTAACCTCTGGGGATTGAACTGGGTAAAAATTGGTCTTGGGAGTTACAGGCTCATCATAAACAGTGGTGGGCCTGAACCCCTCTGGTAATCGATCGATTACTGGTATTAATGATGCTACATGAGTATTTCCATTTAAGTATGCACGTTTTTGAGCAGGAAATTGTTTTACTCCAGCATCATATGGCTTTTTGGTTTCTAGCCATGATTTAATCACCAGTTTTTCTTTCTCTAAAATGATCTCAAGATCTTGTTTTTCTTGAATCAATTGTTCAGTTACCAGAACCTGGGCTTGAAAAGCCAGTTCAATGTCTTGAAGTTCTTTTAACTTTGATTTTAAAGCAGTTATTTCAGAAGAATCTGTTTCTAGACCATTTACACAATCAGATCTAACAGTTTCTACAAAAAATCAAATCAGAATTAAGAGCTTCAGCTATGTCCAATTTTAGTTCATGGTCAGTTGCACAATCATAATCACTAACCTTCTTAATAAAAATGTCTACCCATCGTCCAGATGTGACATCTTCCTTCACCAGGTGCTCATCTTCTGCCAGAGCCATGTAACAGCAATCTCTTTCTTCTTCTTCATCAGCAGATGATTCATCAGAAGAAACCCATTTCTCTTCAGTTGTTGCAATCATGCACTTATTATTGTTTTCAATTTGTTGTGCCATGAGAGCAATCTGGGCCTTAAGCTTTTTATATTTCAGTTTATAGCTATCATCAGGCTTATTATTTGAAGAGAATGGACCAGGCTTGGATACAAACTGGCTGGACCTGCACTCTTTCATGAAATGACCCTTTTTGCCACACTTAAAGCATGTCAAATTGGTCTTATCAGTGGAAGAACTGGATGCAAATTGTCCAGATGGCCTATTTGCTCTTGCTTTGAAACGGTTAAACGTTTTAGCAATCATTGCAATGAGGTCATCATCATCAGTTTCATCACAACAGTCTGGAGAGATTTGACTGGACTCTCCAGAATCCATGAGTTCAGACACCATCTTCTTCATAGAAAATACATTCTCAGAAGATATCAGTGCTGTACTCTGTGGTTCAGTATGACTAACCACATTAGGACTACTGGAGGCATGGTTAAACGCATCTTGTTCTGCCACCACTCTCTGAGCTTGATTTTCTTCAGTGTACCTGAAAGCTCCATATAGAGTTGAGAGAGTGTGTGTGTGCAGAGTTTTACCTTGTCGTAAGACCAGGATCATGTGAGACCATTTAGTGGGTAGAATATCACAGATTTTCTCCAGAAGTATATCCTTGTCCTTCTCAACCCCAAGACCTCTCAATTGGTTTATGATACTCATAAATCTGGTGTAAGTACCAGTGAAAGACTCGTTAGGCTGAGCAAAAAATGACTCATACCTCTTGTTTAAGGAGACCTTTCTGGTGACAATGGTGTCATCTCCTCCTTCATGTTGGTTTAAAAGTTCATCCCACATGGTTTTAGCACTAGGAAAAAGAACTAGTGTGGGAATTAGGGTTTCAGGAACGGCCCCGAGGATCATGTTTTTGAGAAGGGTGTCTAGATTCACCAATCTCCTCTCCTCTTCAGACCAATGTTCCTCCCTCTTTTCCCTTCCTCTTCTAGATACAGAAGGATCAAGAAGGGGATTGAGAGGTGATGTTGGTACATAAGGACCTTCATTGAAAATTTTCATCATGTTCCTCTCAATACCAGTGACATGCAAAACCATCCTAGCCTTCCACGTACCAAATTCATCACTGTTCCCACTGAATTTAGGAACAGGATTATTTGAGTAGTGCACATGCACGTGTGGAGAAGCAGGAGTAGGAGGAGGAGGTGGATTAGTGTTATTAACAATAGGTGGTTCATTTTGATCATTAATATTTGCATTAGGATCGGGACCAAGACTAAAACCTTGTATATTTTCTTGGTTAGCCATCAAGAAACAGATCTAGGCAATGTTTAGCCTTCTGCTCTGATACCAAATGTGAGTCCCTTAAGTTCGATGGTTAACCAGGAAAGTGTATAATACAACAAGTCTAATAAGCACTAGAATGGACTAGTATTACTTGTAAATAAAAGCAAGAATATATAAACAAAGTAATACAAGACTTAAATCAATAAACAAGTAAAGTGGAACATTATGTATTTTTCAATGGTGTATTTTATTTATGATGTTAAATAAAACACAAGGTTGTTGCGGAATCAAGATAATACAAATAAGTATGTATCCTAACAACCTATGAGTTACAAATGATCTATATTTGTCAAATAACTCTTTTGGATCGAGATACTTAAAGTTGTGAAGTATCCCAGTTTAAGATCGAGAGTATTTGGACAAATTTACTTTCACGCAAAGTGTATGCTTAAAAGTATTTTTCTCAAGGAAATGACTTTGTATTTATAGGCAACAAAATTCACCAGTGAATTTTGTGCCGTACAAATATGGTTGCATACATTTAATGATCCGACAAGAACATTAAATGTATTGGATAAGGAATAAGGATAAAGTCACATCAAATGACTTTGTGTCCTTTTATCCAACCACCTTTACACACACACAAACTTTGGTAAAGAACAAGTGGATTGTTCTTTGGAAAGTGTGTAAAGGGAAAAGTCAATCCTCGATATCAGTGTCCAGACTTGTAGGGTCTAGAACACTGACAATCCTCCAGTGTACAGATCTGGTAAGACTTTTCCAGTGGACTCCGCCATTTGTCAGTCTTCTTTCTTCAGACTTCAGTCTTTGACTTCAGTCAGAATGTCTTCAGTAGAGTTGATCTGGACTGGGGTGAAGTCCAGTGAGCTCATCTGGAGAATACTCCAGATTTCCTATACAAGTATTTGCTCACTGGTCTTCCATTATTTCTGGACAAATCTTCAGAGGGGCTCCAGATTCCAAGTCTGGAGTAGGTCCAGTAGAACACGTTTCTGGACAGATCTTCAGTAAGGCTCCAGTAGTCGAGTCTGGAGCGAGTCCAGTAAATCTGGACCTAACAAGCTATCAGTGACGAAGAAGATTTACACCAACCAACCATGGTACCTGTCTTCCTCCTATAAAGCTCAATCATTTTAGTCATAATATTCTTTTAAACTGATCGGTTTTCTTATGTTTCTACATTTGGCAGCCTAAACTACGTTTACCAATGTTGAAGCCTTCCAACATGTCTTGTATCAGGCTGGCTAAATCTAATGAGGTTCATCCTCTCACAATGTGCACTTAGTTTTATCCGTTACTTGATGCTAATGCTGATCTTTCTCTTTTATATCCATGGTCCATTAGTGGTTCAATGATTGCTCGGATGATATTAGAGCTTGTTGCTTAAGAGCATTGGCTGGTCTTCAAAAAGTTGACTTTTTCTACTTCAAATTTGTTCCTTTTAGTAAGGTATTCGAAACCGGAACTACTTAAATGAGTCAAAGTCTAATCTTAATGCATACAATCTCACAAATCATTTTACATGATATTGTTATTTAAAATAAGATTATTTATCTAAAAACAAGTAAAATAGGATGCGGTTGGCAGGTATAGAAGTAATGTGGTTGGCACATTATGTTACAATTGGTTCAGAATGTACAACATCAATTGCTCATCATTTAGAAAAGACGTAAGCAAATACTTACAAAAAACCAAATCTAATATTCACATGAGCTTTTGTTTTAACAAAATAGGATGCTGATTTCTGAACTTAAACTAAATCAGGGGCAGGGCAGAATCAGGCTGGGACGTAAGAGTAGCACTTTCTATATATGGTTCTTTTGACAAGCAGAGATTACTTGAATGCACAACGAATCAGGCATTAGCTCTTAGCTATTCCACTGGTTTATATATTCTCACGACATATCATTCTGGTCCTAACATTTTAATTGATATTTCTATTGATATTTCCACGGGTTCGACATATGGGCAGTTCTTTAAATAACAATGCATCCCGCAATACCTCCTTCTGATTGAAGCTGCCGATATGATCATATATGTTCCTGGTACGCAACTGTACTCTTACTCTCCTTCAGTCCTTTGTGTGTCTGGATGATAAAATGAATGGAATAAGTAAAAGCTGTCAAGAGCAAATATTTATTGGTTCTAAGCTTTTTTCGTGATTCATGTTTATCATGTATATGGGGGCTAGTTTATAAATTTTACCTTTTCAACTTTTACTGTGTAAGTTGATTTGTATATTGTTAGTTTAGATACTGTAAGGCCTAGAAATCTTCTATGTCTTATACATGGCATAGAAATGAACACTAAACCATTCTGATTTCTATCCAAAGTCTGCTTGGAGGTATTATAATTTTGATTTCGGCATTTATAATTTATCTTCTTACGTTTTTTTTTGTTGTTGCTGTTAATAATGATTGCAGAACCGAATACAAGCTCGCCTCTGAAAACACGGCTGATGATTTGGATGAAATTCGTGAAGAATGGGCAAATTATGTGGCAAACTTCATTTACCGGTCTTGAATTCTATATAATTTAGCGGTTGTAAACTTTTATGGTTAATTTTAGAATTTTAAAATAACTTCTTGTTGTATGAAACGCATTGTTTTGATATATATGAAATGCGCTCTTTTGCTATTTGTGTATTTATTTGTATTATGAGATTAACTGTTATTTAATGTGTGGATATTAGTAATTTTATAAAAAATTTTATTTGAACCATGACACGCAAAAGAGGGGTCATAAAATAGTGTCATAAAAGTTTGTCGTAAAAGGGTGTCATAAAAGCGTGTCATAAATTCATGACGCGCGAAATGCGTGTCATAAAGCTTTATGACGTCTCGATTTATGACACCAAAAAGCATGTCATCTGACCCCTTTTATGACACCAAATCGGTGTCATTAAAGACATTTTTTCTAGTAGTGATATATAGATATTTCAATTGAAATACTCGAAAAATCATGTTTCTACAATCTGTTTTCATTCAGACTAACGTGAGATCCAATTTACTAACATGATCTAACTAGACGAACGAGGGTTTCATTGTTTCTTATATAATAAGATTTCAAGTAGCTATGCGTTTATGACAACAGGGAATAGATCTCTAAAAACCTTGTGCAAAAGTTGGTTACAGCCAAGTGGGCAAGTTGTAGCGAAGTAGAGATCTGTTGTCCATTCATCTATTATTTTCTTTGTCCATTCGTCTGTTATTTTCTTATCCATTCACCCATGCAGGCTTTTTCATGGATCCAATTAAGTCATTCATAACCACTGTGAGTGTGTGACCTAAATATTTACAATTTGCTTCTTGATTTCATTTCTTGCAACTTAAGTTTAACTAGACGAACGAGGGTTTCATTGTTTCTTATATAATAAGATTTCAAGTAGCTATGCGTTTATGACAACAGGGAATAGATCTCTAAAAACCTTGTGCAAAAGTTGGTTACAGCCAAGTGGGCAAGTTGTAGCGAAGTAGAGATCTGTTGTCCATTCATCTATTATTTTCTTTGTCCATTCGTCTGTTATTTTCTTATCCATTCACCCATGCAGGCTTTTTCATGGATCCAATTAAGTCATTCATAACCACTGTGAGTGTGTGACCTAAATATTTACAATTTGCTTCTTGATTTCATTTCTTGCAACTTAAGTTTAAACTTGATATGCTATCAAATTCCTTATTTCTAAACATTATATCGATTTATTTCAGTGTTAACGTATGTACGTATGCGTATATGTCATCATGGCCTTGTGAAAAATGCTATCATATGATTTTTATCCAAACTATGGCAGGTGGAGATTAGTCGGATAACGAGATATTGTACACTCAATAATGATCAAAGATATTAAGATTTTGTTAGAAGACTTGCTTTGCCACAAGTCTTATTTTAATTTGCAGACTTGTGTTTTATATGTTTTTAGCATTTGTTGTAGTCTATAAATCTACTTTTTGTGTACACATTTTTTTTTAGAATAACACAAGTTGAATAACTTTTTCTTTTTTATATATCTATACTTACCTGTTAAAAATTATCCAACCATGTTGAAAGTTTACATAAATTGGGACATGGGATTTTACATTTTTACCCTTAATTCATGGATATCTATATAAGCATTTAACAAGGATACTTTGGATATTTTGCCATTGTACAAGCAAAAGAAGCATGGTACAAGCGTCTTAATGCACCATGTCTTAAAATGTCTCTAACTTTTAAGACTATCCCCTTCAAATTCAAATAGACGGCCCTTTTTTCAATGGATTTTTGTCGGATGTTCATGTATACTTTACAGATTATTTTGAATTAAAATATTAGTTTGAAAGGCTTTTTGGATTTCATGTCTCTCACAAACCATTTTTAGATCTCCATCTCTCCCCCACATTCTAGATCCCATCTCCCCCACATTCTAGATCCCATCTCCTTTGCATCTCCGTCGTTTGATAACACAAATCGGAGACATGATTTGTAAGTTGGGTTCGATTAGTATGTAACAAAAATCTGCGAAAAAGGTAGATTTTCTAATTTTTATGCTAAAATATTGATTTGATATAGGGTTCAGGAAGTAGAACTTGATTACGATGATGGATTTTTGTTGGTCGAGTTTGAAGATCTTCTCATCGCAATCTTCTTTTGTTTCTTCACCAAGATCCGGGGACTTTTTCAATGTAGATATCTTTATTTTTCTATGTATAAACTTTTAATTTATTATTCATTAGTTAAATAACCAGTGAGTTTGTGTTTCAAGACATTTGGATAAACACAGGTTTTGAACTTCCAACAATTGAGGTCCGTTTTGAACATTGATAGCAAATCAACCCAACGAGTGGTATAAGCTGTCGTTTTTAATTTTGTGGCAGCTTTTCATTTTGTACCAGAAGTAAAACAAAAGGCCTTAAGCTTGATTGTTAAGTGTTATTTCATATTAAAAATGAAAAATATGTTGGGTCCTTTGGATTGAAACTGGCACAGAGTGAGCAAAGGTGCACCCAAACAGGTATAATAAACTCCTTCAAACTCTTTTTTGAGGTGGAAAAGTGGGTGGGTTATCTAAAGTTATTTAAAAGGTTTTATGCACTTAGAAGAGGACTCTTTGAGCAGTTCGAACCATTTGACCCATTTCACTTTTAACATCAAAAACGGTTGATTGTGATTTCTATTGGTTTATTGACTGTTTTTTTTATGATCAAAATGGGTTGGTTGGAATGGGTCAAACCAGTTTATACAAAAAAATTTAGTTTTCCCTATGTATGTAAAAGTTATATAATGGGTCGACTTGAGTCTTGCTTTAAAAAGTTGCAGGCTTTGGTGATATTTCGAGTGTTGTGTATCTAAAAGTGTTGTTTTTTGTGATATCTAAGGTACTGCAAATGTGACATATTTTTTGTGATATCTAATTTGTCTTGCAACTGGTGACATATTTTTGTTATTTCGGTGCATAGAAAAGTTTTATTTGTTCCATGTAAAAGTTAGGTTGTTATCTATTTGATGGAGTAGCATGTCAAATCATCTAAAAGACTTATTTGATTGTATTTATTTTTTTTTGAAAGGTGAATTTCGCTTGAAACTTCGTGTCGCGATTCGACAGCGAGAGGTCTAGCATACGTTGTCTTAACCGGGTCCGCGCTAGAGAGCTCCTTCGAAGTAGAAATGCCTATTTCAAATACCCAATGGGGGAAAACCCCCTACTAATCCGCCCGAAGGCACGACGATTAATAGGGGTAAACCCTGCCCCTTCAGACTTGAATCTGGGTATACCCAAGCCAAGCCCTCATAGAAGGACTACCTATATCTCAAAGTTGGTGGAATGGAGATTCGAACCTGAGACCTATAGGTCATCAGGGAAACTCCAAACCACTCCACCAACTCATTATTGATTATTTGATTGTATTTAATTATGAGTAATTCTAAAATGACAAACATATTACAAACAAATTGTTCCAAACATTTCTTCCACCAATTAAATTATGTCCATGTATTCTCTTTCTTCATTCTCTCTCATTGTTGATTGGACCACCTCACATGCCACATGTGTTTGTACAAGTTTGTTTGTAAAATGTTTGTTAACCTAGCAATGCTCTTTAATTATTCTTTCTACTCTGTATTCTTGCTAATTTCTTAATAGATGTCGGGTCCTTTTAGTGTTGATTATTACGGTCTCTTGAAGATGCCGAATTCTTGCTAATTTGATGAAGTTTTTCCAAGGCTTGCCGGAATTTGGTTTATGATCCTACTTGGAGTTTCAATGGCGGATATAGATTTTTATTTTTTGTGCACATAAAGCTCTCTATACAACATTTAGGGAAATATGTAGCCTACATTGTTATACCCATACATTGTACCCAACAAAGTTACTTTTACAATTTTTGCCAACATAATTTTTACCACAAAAGCATACCTCGAATCAACCATCTAACCTAATTTTTGCCAACAAAGTTACTTTCACAATTTTAGCCAACAAATTTACTTATACTGTTTTTAGTAATCACGACATGAGATGACATGTCAATACTATCCGCCGTAACACGCGGGTACCATGCTCGTATATATATAACTATTCACTTTTTGTAACTTCATTTTTATTGTATGTCATTTACGATGAAATACGTAGAATATAAGATAGACCGGTGCAACGCACGAGTTTCACCTAGTATGTAATATGTTCTCTTCTAATATATTATTGTTATTATTCTATTAATCGCTTATCAATATATTGATTTTGGGGTGTTGTGTTGTTTGTTTGGTTAGGGATCCATGAAACATGACTATGGATCGACCGTTTGAATATAACTTGTGAAAATCATAAAGTTTTCGAGGCCATAAAAATTGTAAGCAAGACTTGGCAAATTATTTACTTAGATTTTAATGTGAAATCTTCATTTGAAAACTAAAATTTTTGTGAATATTGGAAAACTGGTCAAAACACACTGTGGTCTGAATTTAACATAATGTGTTTTAACTGTGTTTTTTAAAAACACAATGTGTTTTGATTGTGTAATCTAAAAACACACTGTGTTAAGTTTTAAATCAAAGTGTGTTTTTGATAGTGCATGAAAATCAGAAAATTGTTCAAACACACTGTGTTAAGTTTTAAATCAAAGTGTGTTTTTGATAGCGCATGAAAATCAGAAAATTGTTCAAACACACTGTGATATGAACTTAACACAATGTGTTTTAATCTAAAAACACATTGTGTTGAATTTAACATCAATGTGTTTTAACTGTGTTTTTAAAAACACAATGTGTTTTCTAAAAAAAAATAAAAACACATTGTGTTAAATTCAGATCACAGTGTGTTTTGGCCAGTTTTTTAGTTTTCACGAAAATTTTAGTTTTCAAATGATCACAATCCAGATTTTAATTATTAAGATAGCATTATAAAATTCTTAATTCAATAATTAGCTAATTTTGAATGTTATTGTTTCTTTTATTTGGGTTCCACATCTGTGTGTAATCTATTTAATAGATTATCATTCTAAGATGTCTATAACATCTTGATGTTCTTGATTTTCTATATACATACTCTAAATAGGTTATTGTTACTCGACAACCGACTTTTTAAGGCATGTATCGAACATTCTCTTATATTTAAAAGTTGTTCATGTATTTACAAAATAAACAAGATATTAAAATATACAATAGTAATTAAAATAAGTATAATTGAAATTGTTTAACCGCACATTGCGCGGTAACAAACCTAGTAATATATAAAAGTATATCAATATATAACTTGTTGAAATTAACGAATAATGCAGCCAACTATAATAAGTAAGAAGTACCGTTGATACATACTATATTCATTAGGGCTATAGTTGCATATACACACTATCAAATGATATTTTTATGCACTTTACCTTTTTTACTACGAGATGGGTATCCGTGCAATGCGGCGGTGGTGGTGCAGTGGTGGTAACGATGTGGTTATTAATCTAAAAGTAATTGATGTAATATGGTAGTGTAGTTATTTTATGGTTAATGGATGTATCTTTTGTAAATAATTTTATTAAGAGTATTATAGGGATATTAGATGGAAATATTAAATTAATGAAAAAAGGAGAGAAATAGTTTGGATAAATATGGTTGGAAAATATTTTAGGAATATTTGGGTAGATTTAGTGTGTGAGTTGAAAATGTGTTGAAAATTAAGGGAATTTTGGGTATTTTAAAGATAAAAAGTTGAAAATAATAGAAGGATAGTCTGTTTTATAATGGAGTATATATAATTAAAAATAATAAAAAAGAAAGAAAACTTAAAAAAGGTGGATTCCAGAATATAGGAAAAGAATTGTCTAACCACCAACAATAATATAGATGTGTTGTCTTAATAATAAACAAATAAAACAATGTCACCTCACATTGTATATTTATCTTATGAGTTTTGTTAAACGAAGTCTTAAGGGTTTTTGTTAAAATGCATTAAATAATTGTACATTCATCATAAAATTCAGGATAGATTATTAATATGAAAATGTACAATTTCTTTTATATATGTTAAATAAATCTAAGACTTTTATTTTGCATTTTCCTTATCTTATTATTATCGTGGAAAGAGCCATCACCTTAAAAGTTAAAACTCCACTTGAGATTGTCAAAAGTGTAGTTGCCCCCCTAAATTGGACATTATATGAATTTTCACGGCTTTCTTTCCTTCTATTTTTTGTCGCTAGCCCCACAAAATTATGCTTATACATAAAATCTTTGATGCCGAGAAAAATAAAATGCCTAACTTATGTTATCAACTTAACATTGACTAGCAATCTAGCAAAATCCGTACTTAATGCAAAGGGTTTAATAATAGAAAGATAACGCAACTTGTGTGATGTATCTGTGATATCTGCGGATCATGTTGTATATCAGCATGTCTGACCTGTGAAGGTCCTACTTGCTGATATCTAGCATCACCAAACCTTACACGTTTTTTCATAAGACGTTCATGCTGATCAGACATACTGTCAGCACGGGTAGAAGGTTGTTGAGGTAAAGAAGATGAAGAAGTATTTTAAGAAGACTGTTCAGGTTGCTGATTGACTGGGTTAGCTCGTTGAGGCGTGCTATAGTCATAAGGGATGGCAACCTTACTTCTTCTGAAAGGTTCCACAGGCTGAACAATTACCACTTGTGGAGCAACAGGCTTGACTCCTTCATTTGAAACATCTAAGATAGATGAAGGAGGACAAGGATTGCTGGTGCTTGCTGATGAGCTTGCACCATTGGCTTCAACAGACTGTGAGGTGGAGGACTCACTGGTAGAGGAAGAAGATGAACCAACATCCATCTCATTATGGTAATCATTTAGTCCCCTGATGAAATACCATTTTCTCATCTCTTCTGGGCACATGACTGCTGAAGGAGGGATGACAGGCTCAGGGTTTACATAATCATCAAACAAGTTAGAAAGAGTAGCGGCGACTTCATAGTCACCACCAATAACAACTTGAACTTGAGCTGGAACTTGTTCATTTAAACACTTATGATGAAACCTAGAAGCTTTTGACCAAGATGTCACAATCTTCTTTAGATCAACGACTTTAAGCTTGAGTTTTTCATTCTCAAGTTGAAGTCTTTAAGCCAGCAACTCATGAGACTGAAGTTTGATATGAACATTTCTCAGCCCAGTCATGCTCTTCAGCGACCAGCCCTTTAGCTGGTACTTTGGCCTCCTCCATTTCGACCCACTTTTGCATTGAGCTAGTAGTACTTGTTCCTGTACTCATCAACAAATTTAGAAGGGTTAGGTTTGGAGGCAGCAGGAGTTGGAATAGCAACTCTGCACTCCTTTTGGTAGTGTCCCTTCTTAACACATCTCCAGCACTCCTTTTGAGACTTGTCAACAGGAGGCTTATAGGCAGTAACCGACTTACGGTTATTCCACCTTTTGGAGTATCGTTTTCCAACGACTAATGCAAAATGCATGAAGTCGCTGAACATCTCTTGTTTCTCTTCAGCATCAATATCATCAACAAGAGATTGAATGGGAGAAGGGAGAGTAGTGCTGACACTATTATTAAGATTAATTGGTTCAGCAGAGATTAGAGCAAGAGGGTCAGAGACAGAATAAGCAGAAGAAATAGTAGAAGAAGAGGAAGAACCAGCACTTCTTCGTGCTTCAGCTTCTGCTCTTAGGTTTAGAATTTAATCCCACTAACGTTCACATGGCATACTGATCCTTCGTGTATCCAGTGAACTAGACTTATCACACTTAAGTCCCACATATATTTCATCACATATCATCATCATTAAAGAATAACATCGACATTATAATCACCTCATTACATACCATAAACAGGGCATAGCAACGTCAATATATTCATCATGTAAACACATAAATATATATCTACTTCACATTTAAGCATTGTGTAACATCCCAAACTTTCTAATTAACGGTTAACTTGAGTCGTTAAGTCAACACAACGTGTCCGTTAAGTCTCTAGGAGATCTAATGTTTATGTGTGATTAATGTGCTTTACGTGTAAGGTTTAAAAGCGTTAATGATTCATGTG
The DNA here is from genome assembly GCA_034093135.1 of Erigeron breviscapus. Lineage (NCBI taxonomy): Eukaryota > Viridiplantae > Streptophyta > Magnoliopsida > Asterales > Asteraceae > Erigeron > Erigeron breviscapus. The sequence goes on along the minus strand of CM067168.1, from coordinate 51,812,949 downwards.
TTAATGTGTTAAGATGATTAAATGTGTTTAAAGTGTTAGTAAGTATTCCCGTTAAGTCTTTTCAGCTTTAAGTGTGAAGTTTTAAAGTTAAAGGACCTAAGTGTAAGGTTATGAAAGTTGCTCCAGCTGAATTAGGGGTAATTAGGAGTTAATCAAAACATAATTCAGTTCTAATATCCTCCTCTCCAAGCCCTAGGCCGCCCCCTCCCTTCCCTTGATCAATTCTTGCGTGTTACGATCGTTTCTTGGTGATTTGAAGAGGTTTTAATCCATAGTTTGCATCCCTTTGGTAATGTCCAGGTATTCGAGGTATTATTACATTGATTTCATGTCATTTCAATCCTTTGATTCAATTCATATCTGGTCTAAGTCATTAGAGGATTGTTTGATGTCGAAATCTTGCGTTTCAATCGATTCGGTAACCTAAAATGTTTGTTATTGTGATGCAAATCAATTGGGGATTAATCAAGGATTTCATTGCATCATTATGGTCTTAAAACGATGAATTTTGAGGTACAAAAGTCGTTCATAAGGTTTGGGGTCGTTTGGGGTGTGTTTGGCTAAGTTTTGGAGGTTAAACAAAGTGATTTGTGCAGAAACGGGGCCTGCTGCGGCGCAGTCACTAGACTGCGACGCAGTAAGTGTGCAGGGACTTTAGTTGCAACGCAGCAAGACCACTGCGATGCAATTAGCGACTAAATTTGTAAATGACCATAACTTTTGAACCGTAACTCCGTTTTTGACAAATAAGCTATCCACAGAATCGTGAGAGAGTCTACTTTCTTATGGTAATACTTTTAAAAGATGATTCTAATGTCAAATCACCTGAAGGGTTGATTTAGTGAGTGAAGGTCGAGTTCCGTCGAGTTCTATGAGCTCTAAAGTATTAATCGAACCTCCGATGCATCAAGCCTTGTCATGGGTCATGTTTATAGGTATCTAGACTTGAGTCATGACCATAAGTAAGTGGGTACTTGTTTAGCTCATTATGTCGTTTAATGATTATAGGTAGTCGGGAATACTTGCAAAGCTCGGTAACTTACGTATCATTTGTTGTGCGCTTCTACGAGGTAAGATACATGATTTGTCACACTGAGGGTACAACAAAACATAGTTTTCATATGATAACTTCCCCAATGATATCTTGTAATGCATATGGGTACTCGGGATTATGCGGGGGGCTATATGGGCTATGTATTACGTAATGTAGCTTGTAATGCTATCATGTGATTATGAAATGTTATGAAATGCTATGAAATGTATATATGTGCAAATGTGATGTGATATGTGATGAACTCATGGCTTGTACATCTAGTTCACTAGACTTATTAGGTATGCCATGACACGTGCACGTTTAAGGGCCCAAACGTAAAAGTGATAAAGTGATAGTTTAGGCAAACTGAACACCTAAACTAAGAATTAAGTGTTAGCTCGAGCAAAGTGTAAAGAAAGTGTTAAGCTTAACTCGCATTAGCTCCTCCTGGGCTAGTGTTCCATGTGGTCGCTTGAGTGGCTCCTTACGATGAAGAGTACGTGTTTGAGTGTATCCGGGTGGGGTAACTCACCACCAATGTGTTTGAGCATAAACGGTATACTCCGGGATTAGCTTTGCTTTTCCTTAACGACGCCGATGGACCGCCGCCAGGCAATACCCATCATGTCGAGTGTGAGGTTCCCTGTCAGGTCTTAGGACCGCCTACACACAACCCCCACCGTTCCATGTGATAGGTGACGAATGTCACCAAAAAGTGTAAAGTGTAAAGCGAAAAGATAAAGTGAAATGTGAAAGATGATAGGCACAATTAGGATATTGATTCCTAATATGATGATGTGTATGTGTATGTTTATGTAATGTAATGAAATGATCATGTTTTATGAAAAGTAAAATTGGCAAATGCTTTATTAATTACATGTATTCTTACTTAGCTAATTCGTTAGCTAACACTTGTTTCTTGAAAAATGTTGTGCCTTTAGGATAAGCAGGTTTGAAGTAAGGATGCTTGTTAGGCGGGGTAGATGCTTTGGATGTCTAGCTACCCATTAGAGACCTCATTACTTAGACACTATTTAAGATACTTATTATGATGTTTTTATGTCTTGGATTTTACAAGACGAACTTATGTAAGACTTGAGATGGCACTTATGTTGGTGCCATCATGGTTTCTTTTATGCCTTGCTATGATTACGGATTTAGTAACACCATTTTAATAAATGACAATTCCGGTAGGAATTGTAAACGTTTCATTTAATGCTTCCGCTAGTTTTTAACGCCGTTTGGCGAAAATTTTGAAAATTTAGGTTTTCTAAACGACGGGTGTTACACATTGTAAGCTACTATATCATTCGTATATAATCCCACATAACCTCCCGCATATCCCGGAATCCCAACATATATTACATAATCATGTTAAGAGGTTATTATAGAAAACTACACTTTGTTGTGCCTCCAGTGTGAGAAAAATCATGTATCTTACCTCAATGGAGTACTCAACAATCACAAACGAGTTTACCGTGCTTGACAAGTGTTCCTGACAACCTATGGTAAAAGAATGATTGAAATATAAGTCAACTGGACACTTAAACGCACTTTGAAACACTCTGATGTACAATATCGTGGTGAATATCGTGGTGTATATCGAAGGTATCGTGTTCCCAAACAAAAGACCATACAGTGGTCACGAAGGTACCGTGGTGTGTATCGGCGGTATCGCATACCAGATTAGATTTCAACCCTTTTGGACTCCCAATCGAATCCTATACGACTTTTACACCTTAAATCGACCTGGAGACATAAAATTAACATCTTTTATGGTACAGTTGATGACTTTAATCCATCAATTGATCCCTTAACCATTCACAAACATTACCCATTCCATTGATCACCCGAATGACATTAATTCGGTAAACGTTTAGCTAATTAACCCAACCCAAACGCCATGGCATGGATTGAATTCACATATATGACTCACATGATCAGAATTCAAAGGGAATTTACCTATATTACCTGTAGATGACTTAGGGGATTCGAAATCTTAACAAAGCTTGATCGAAACACCACGAAACGAGTAGATCTTGAAGGAGAATGACTTTGGAAAAGGGAAGGACGGCTTGGGGGTCTTCTCACACATGTATGGTCAGAGTTATGACAATTAGGGATGCCTAATTGCCACTTAAACCCTGGCCACCACCTCCCGAAGTTCCATTGTAAGTCCCTTAACTTCTAAACATCGCATTCTAAGCTTAACTTTCTTATTGGAACACTTAACGACCTAACAAGCACTTAACTTTCATAACTTTACTTTAATTACTTTCATTTAACATACTTTAATCAATTCATATTAAACACATAAGCATTTAATCACATAATCCCGTTTAGGGCACATAACTTAACGAAAGCTAACGTTAACAAACGGACAAGTCAACAAGTCAAACATGAAAAGTTCGGGATGTTACAGGTTATCGCAAGCCATTTTAGAATAGGGGTATTTGATAATAAGCTTCATGATGTCAGTAGGTAGAGAAGCGACAATCATGTTTTTGAGTCCAGCATCAAGATTTACTAGTCTTCGCTCATCATCTGTCCATTGTACTTCTGGCTTGACCATGTCAATCACAATCTCAGGAGCATCAGCAGTTGCTCCTGGTGTTCTTTGAACCAGAGTGGGTACATATGGACCTTTGGTCAAGATGGTCATTAAGTATGGTTCTACACCTACTATATGCAATAGCATTCTTTCTTTCCAAGACCCAAAGTCATCTGACTCGAATCTTAGTGGTGTTGACACATAACCAAAAATTAGGAAAAGAGTGGGTACAACAGTCATACTTGTATTTTAGGAAAAGATTAAGAAATTTAAGGTTAAGAAAGAAAAGAAAGGTACAAAAATTAAAGAAATAAGTAAGCAGACTAGATCTTGTCTCAATGAATTAGAGACATTGACTCTGATACCACTTGATAGTCCACTTGTCTGCTTAACTTATATTAAATATCTAGACAAGAATGTAAAGAACATAAAGTAAAGAACAAGAACAAGATTAGAATTCAAGAACAACAATCTATGCAAGTCTAATCATATGTATCATTAAATAAACAGTGAATACATGGTCGATATTACAACTTGACATACAAGCATGTAAATGAAAATACAATTGTTAAGTTTAGACTAACTAGAAACTTAAACAATTACAAGAAATATGAAAGACACACTTTCTAAGTGACACACACTTGTGGTGACAAACACAATTCTTGTAGACGGCTGTGTTGCTTTATATAAGAGAGAAGTAGGGCAACACAACCTTGTCTTGATGGTGATAGGATGGTGGTTGTCAAATTCTTATTGGCTTGAAGTAATTGCGACAGACGCCCTTTGTCTTCATTACCAAATCGGGTATGAGAGAGAAACCCTTCTTTTGGATCCAACTGAACCTTTGCCATATCGGGTACATTACAGTTGGAACAACCACCATGTAACTTTTGTCTTCTTCTTGTTTGAATTCTTCTCGCCTTGACTAACAATTTGGATAAGAATTACTTGTTGGCAAAGTGTCACTGGACTCGCTGATGGATCGCTGATGAACCCACATCAGCGACCAAGTATGGTCAGCGAATCCTTGACTCAACAGTATTATTTTTAAAAGAAAAAAGGGATCATTTTAGTTAATTAAGAAATTGTATTAATAAGTTATTTCTTTAACGACAAGTTAATCACAAACTAAAAATGTACTCTCGCAATGCGTAGATCATATCATAGTTTCGACATAAAAACAAAACTAGATACGATGACAATGATGAACATTTTTGATATGAAAAAAATCTTGAATTTTCAAAGATAAACTTTTTACTATTGAAAACAAATATTATATTATAATCGATCGTTATTGTTAGATGTTGCTATTCTTAAATTTTCAAAGATAAACCTACTTCGTCGAACCTACTCCGGTGTCTTTTTCCGGTGTATACAGTACGGGAGTTGCCTTTAATAGATCTTAATGGGTTGTCATTGGACGCATATGAGAATGGTTTTGATTTGATGAGCGGCGGTCCAGGAGATGGTGGTTGTTGGATACTGTATGGGCTCCGCCCTTGCAATTGTCGGCGCAGGCACCGATGCCGTGGCTAGGAGAGAGAGAGAGAGAGGGAGAGAGAGAGAGAGAGATAGAGAGATCAAATCGAGCGATTGTGTGTTCCTGGGGGTGGTCGGAGATCATGGCGATAGTGCTGGTCGGAGATGATGGTGGTGGTGGCGGTGGTTGTCTCGCTGGGGAAGGAGGAGAGAGGAGAAGAAGAGTGAGTGTGTGTGTTGGTGTTTACAGATAATGGTGGTGGTGGCGGTTAAGTCGCCGGAGAAAGATAAAGGAAAAAGAAACAGTCGCCGGGGAGAGAGAGAGGTGAGAAAGAGTGTGTGTGTGGGTGTGTGTTATAAGATCTAAGTGGAGGTTCTTTTATCGGAAGGTTTTATAAATAAATGAAGGGAATGATGTTATTCATTAACGAGGATAAAATCAAAGACCATGATTTTGGTCTTTGGATCTTAAGGAAAATTAAGGTTTTTTTTAAAGGTGGAAAATTAAGATTAAATGAACAAATTTATATATTATATAAAATCGATTATGATTTCTCTTATATTTATTAAATGAAAACTTTAAGGGAAATAAACATCATTACTATATATATATATATATGTAATTTGGGAATTTTGGAGTTTGTACCAAGTTGTTTTTTTGTTTTTTTCCCTTTTTTTTCTAATTTATGATTAATTACATGAAAGGTCCTTATGGTTTGTACAACTTTACAAGAATGATTCATGTGATTCGTCACTTACGTCATTTTAGTCTTTTTTATCACTTCAAACTTCTTTCAAATCAACTTATGCTTTTCAATCAAGTATACGTTTTTCTTTACATTTTTTTGGCTTTTTACTATTTATCATATAGTAGGTGTTTTTATTTGTCATTTATTTTGTAAAAGTAATTGTATAAAGTTACTATGTCTTTCTTTACATTAAACTTTGAGCACTGTCCGCGCTTATTTGTTTTTTAATTTTCTACAATGACCTATACGATACTTTTCATTTCTTTTTGTATTTGACATATAATTGTATAATATTAGTACGTTTTTTCCCCGTTTTGTCACATTTTTTTATAGTTGCTACATGATTGACATTCGTATTTTTTATCCCTTCAACTATTCATACAATTGATTATGTAAATGATTACTATATCTTACATTTACATGACAATACATTTCCAGACACATATTTGAATAAGAAAACAAATGAATGTATCCTTTGCATGTAAAAGATTTCTGAAAGTAATCTTATGTCTCCTGAAACAAAGCCCGGATAACATAACTAATTAAGTAAAAAAAGGGAAAATATTATTTTTCCCAATCAAGCATGACCTCCTTCATGCCATTCAAAAAAAGACAGAAAAAGAAAGCATGACCACCTCCGCATTTGTTTCCACGTATATATGATTAATCTATTCAATATTTCAATGCACCCCAAAACATTAATTTAACGCTAAGTCCTCTTTCCTTTACATAAGTAAAATCCATTCTCTTTAAGGTTTCATAACATGGTTTATGATGTTTCTTGTGTTAGAACCTTAAATCTAAGCTTAGGTGATCATGATTTGTCAAGAAACCCGTTATTAAATCCACACGATCAAGATGAATACGGGCAACAACTCGGAAAGAAATCGCTGATCAAACTCAATGAATCGCACCCTTCTCTAACGCTACGGTTAGGTAGAGATCACGAGACAATCAAATTGATTAAACAAGCTTCTAGTTCAATTGGTAGCTCATTTTCTTTACTTTCAAACTCAACAAGTCCCAAGAGGGAGAGAGATTTCGGTGACGAAGAATCAGAGAAGATGTACCCCAAGGCAGTAGATGATAATTATATCGATCAAGAAGAATTCGAACTAGGTGCAAGAAAGAAGCTAAGATTGACAAAAGAACAATCTTTTGTGTTGGAGGAAAACTTCAAACAACATAGCACCCTTAATCCCGTAAGTAATTAAGATAGATTTTTGTAACCGCAAATTTGGGCTCCTCTCATTTAACCAACTCTAATTCCAGGAGAAACTTATTCCGAAAAAACTCTTGTCTTTACTCTTCCAATTACCAATCTTTCTATTGATGGTTGGTTAATTAAGATAATTAATCAAGTCTCCTTAACGAGCAATTAATCATGATTAAAAACTTGTCACCATGAATAAATAATTATGCTATTTAAAAAACTAAATACAAATCGCTCAGGTATGATTATATTTTCTTACATTACTAGGATATATAAATTTATTGTGTTTGTAGGGCTGTCAATGAGTTCGGGTTCAGGTTGACGGGTTGGTGGGTTGAAAAACTCCGACCCTAACCCAACCCACTAAGAGTTTCAGGTCAGAAATTTCAACCCTGACCCACAACCCGCCAACCCATGACCCAACCCATGTGACCTGATAAGCAAATATATATAAATATAAAATGGAATAAGTCAACCAATATAAAGCTTTATCATTGATGGTGTAAGCTGAAAACGAAGGGTATAAAAAAGAAAGAAATACGAGGGTATTGTTAGTACTTGGCACAAAGTTAATACACTTACCGTCTCATATTACATCACTTATCATCTCACAGAATTTTGAATCCTCCTATTTCAGATTTGAAGTTACTTTAGGTTAGAAATATAGAAAATGAGAATGGGCGTATGGATTAGTGTAATGTAGAGTATGAGCTATTATATATAATTAAATTATTTTAAAGTTATCGGGTTGGCGGGTCGACCTGACAACCCAACAACCCAACCCGGACCCAACCCAAAAAAAATCAGGTTGGTGGGTTGGTGGGTTGGCGGGTTGGTGGGTCAAAAATACTCAACCCTAACCTGATTTTTTTCGGATTGGGTTTCGGGTTGGGTCGAAATTGACAGCCCTATGTGTTTGTAACCTATTGATCAATTTCTTGTATATTTTCTTTACAGAAGCAAAAGCAAACTCTAGCCAAAAGTCTTAATCTACAGCCACGACAAGTTGAAGTATGGTTCCAGAATAGACGAGCAAGGTATAAAAAAAATTTCATATTTTTTATATCTATAAATATAAAATTTACTTTATCAACAGGACAAAGTTGAAGCAAAATGAAGTAGACTATGCATTACTAAAGAAGTGTTGTGAAGCACTCACAAGTGATAATAGAAGGCTAAAAAAGGAAATTCAACAACTTAAAGCCACTAAAACCACAGCCAACCCACAACAGTTTTATGTGCAAATTCCGGCCACAACCGAAACCATGTGCCCGTCCTGTGAGAAAATCGGTTCCGGAAACCATAGTGGTGACATGTTCAAGGCGTCCAAAACAACATTCCCTCGTGCACCGAATGAGTCACGCTTACACCTTTTTGGTCAGCTTTGTTAGGTATTATTGTTATGACATATATATATACACAAGGTCAATTTTGTAAATTAAAACTAGTAGTAAGTTAATTAAGCTATATATCTTTGATCGCTATGTCAAATTACGTTCATGTAATTATATTAATAACCTAGGAACAATTAATTTGTTGTGTATTTATATCATCATAATATCATATCATATCATATAATATACTGTATATTAGCTATGATAGAGATAATGATAATTCTACTTTTTTAAATAGTCATGTTCGTGTATATATACAATCTCTCTATCTCTGCTACTTTATAAAAATTATCACACTCTTTCTCCTAACACTTTTCAACACTCTCTCTCATAAAAATGTCCCTATGCGAAATGACCATTCTACCCTTAATGAATTAATTAATTCTTTCTCTTTTATTTATTAATTTAAACATCTCCACTAAAAATACCTATAATACCTTTAATGAAACAATTTACAACACCACACCGCCGCTACCACCACATCGCCGCCACCACCACACCGCCGATACCACCACCTCCGCCGCATTGCACGGGTAAAATGTTTGTATCAATTAAAAACCGAACCACGTTATTGCTTGATGGCTTATTGATGATTCTCGGGTGGGACAGTCAAACTTTTATAAATTAATACCTCGATAATATTAATAATTTGTCCAAACCCAACTTAAGAGAACTAGTTAAAATAAACACTTGATAAATTAATAACTCGCTAAATTAATAAAATATCTCAGTCCTAACACTATTAATTTATAAAGGTTTCACTGTAATTTGACGCCTTAAAGCTTTTATGGTGATGTTTGTGTGTGTTTGCTTCGTGTGATAGCATGATCTCTCAGGAGGATTTTTGTGGTCCGAAGTTAGAGATCATCCTTAACCCTTTTGTACTCAACATTTAGTTAGAGTTTATCAACGATCTTTTTGATCCAATTTACTTACTATTTTATTTAAATATTATTGCAAGTAGAACTTGATTTTCAATAATACTCACTCCGTTCCATTTTAAATGTCCTAGTTTGACTGGTCAAGTCTTTTTCTTTCAAATTTGACCATAAATATTTTTGTTTGTATTATATATTAATTGATATATCAATCAATTCATATATGTTATATCAAGTGTTATATAACACAAACAAAAATATTTACGGCCAAAGTTGAAAGAAAAAGACTCAAAAAGTCAAATAGGACACTTAATATGGGACGGAGGGAGTAATAATATTGGTATAGTAGATGGTAAAATGACCATACTTCATTTTTACTTTACGCATCTATTACATTAAGAAATGTCATAAATCCTATATATAACCCAAACTTTTTAATGAAATCTTTCTTTTTCCTTTCTATTAAACTCTTTAGCTGCTCACAATTAAGATTAAATTTAACGCAAATATGTTGAATAAAGAGAATAGCAAAGCAAAATTTAAATTTTCTTGATGCTGGTGATTTTTCAGATGCTTAGCTAATTGATTTATCATATTTAATTGGGATTATTATCTGTAGATGTAACTAACTATGACAAAATGTTTATGTAATCTAAAGATCTTGTAAAATGTCTATGTAATGTAATGAACTTTCAAATCTTGGTTATTAGATGTACACAGGTATATGTCGCAACCATATAAGCTGTCACATGTAAGTTTTTGATTGGTCATGTACATCCAATAATCCGGATTTGAAAGTTCCTTACATAACATAGACATTTTATAAGATCTTTACATAACATAGACATTTGGTCATAGTTAATTACATTCGTAGGCAATAATCCCTATTTAATTTTATTTGATATGCAATACTATCATCAAGAAAAAAATACTAATAAACATTTTTTGACTCCAAATATTAAGTTTAAAGCTATAATAATAGAGACTGAAACTGAAAACAATTATTTGAAAATGACTGTCTTTGTTGATGATTAGATAATCAAAAGAAGAGAGTAAGAAATAACAAGTTAAATAATATGATTAATGATTGATGCTCATCAAACATCATTTGGGGTTTCTTTTTATCGTAAAACACACATTAAACTATGATTATATTAATATTTGGCCGGCAAAAGAAGATTTAGATATGTTTTCGGTCCTTCAAATCAAAAACATCACCCCACCAACAAACTTATGCTTTGCTCATAAACCATAATATAATAGAATAAAAATAATTAATGTTTGAGATTATATGTCAAACTAATGTGCTTATAGTCACATACCATGGTTTAAGTTAACATGATACTCTTTTAATTAAATATTATGGTCACCATTATAAAACAAGTATTAAAATAAAACAAATAAAACAATAAGTTTTTTTTATTGAAAATTACCGTGCATCCTGAAAATCATTGTGCATCAATATGTATATTTGTGCTTTGTGAATTTTCGTGCATCAATTTTAGCATGATCCAAGGATCAAGATTTTGTCCTATATGTTTTACATTAATATTTATTTTACAATAACCAACCCCTATATATATAGAGATAAAATGAATATATGGTTGTTAGATACCTAAACTTGGGTATAAAACGTCTTTGTTAAGTCAAGGAATTCGCTGATCAGACTTGATCGCTGATGTTAGTTCATCAGCGAGCCGTCAGCGAGTCCAGTGACTCTTTGCCATTCTTATCCAAATTGTGTGTCAAGGCAGGAGAATTCAAATAAGATGGAGACGAAGAACAATACGGTGGTTAAAACTGTTTTTATCCATCTTGGGAATGAGACAGTTAGAAGAAGAAAAGAGTAGGTTTCTCTTTCATACACGTTTTGGTAAAGAAGACAAAGACGTGTGTTGCAAGTATAGTACTTCTAACCAATGGGATTTCGACAACCACCATCACATCACAATCAAGTCACGGTTGTGTTGCCTTATCTCTTCCCCTATATAAGGCAACACAATTTCTCACAATTCGTGTGTTTGTCCACCAAGTCTTAGTCCCAGAAAGTTTGTCTTTCGATTTACATTTATTGTAAACATTGTTATTGTTTGTAGTTTGTCTAAACATAAAATTTGTAATTTTCATTTACATGCTTGTAAGTCAAGTTGTAAAATCGACCGTGTATTCACTGTTTTATCAATGATACATATGATTAGATTTGCATAGATTATTGTGTTCTTGATTATCTACTCTTGTTCTTGTTTTTTAGTTACTGTTATTTGTTTATTTACTTATTGTCTAGCTTAATTAATAGAAGATAATTAAGCAAACTTGTGGACTGTCACTCTTACATACTAAGCTTTTAATATTATTCTATAATGAATAAATGATTGGCTCAATGTTTTTTATGGATTAAAAGACTAAGATGTGAGAGTTTCTATACCCAAGCTTAGGTATCTAACAGACACATATTCTCATTCCTCATATATATATATATATATATATACTAGGTTAAACCCGTACGATGTACAGGTTAAAAAATAATTATTGTAAACTCTATAGAAAAGCAAAACTATATATATAAATGTTATAAATGTCACAAATGAACTATAAAACAAATATAAGAACCACGAAGATAAACAAATTAAATCATTCAAGTAATATCTAGTTTAATGAATATTACAAATTCCTTTTTTAGAACGGCAGAAAATATTATTAGAATAAACAACTAGCAAGGCACTAGTTGCAATAGGGTACAATTACAATTACAATCTAGGAAAAGCAATACAATAATTCTAGACTCTTCCCGAAACATTAACTGCGAGAACTACAAAAGGAGTGAAAAAACCTCATCTGTTATATTGGTATTACAGTACTATATTTAACATATCTTTTTGTGATTACATAGAACTGAGTCCTCATATAATAATCTATAAAAAAAAGTAGAAATTGAATTTGAATATGAATATATTATTTGACATTTACTTATGGATGATTTATTGGTGTGAACCGACACGACTCGATTTATGAAAAATAATTTTTTTTTAATAACTAGTGGGTCTCACCTCAGAGAAGATAGCACTAAAACTATCCTGGCCAGACTTTCAGCTAGTGAGCCTCACCAGAAATGTGGTGGGTAGCACTAGAACCATTCTGACTTCAACCTTCAGTTAGTGAGCCTCACCTATGTGGTGGGTAGCACTAGAACCTATTCTGACTTCAACCTTCAGTTAGTGAGCCTCACCAGAAATGTGGTGGGTAGCACTAGAACCTATTCTGACTTCAACCTTCAGTTAGTGAGCCTCACCAGAAATGTGGTGGGTAGCACTAGAACCTATTCTGACTTCAACCTTCAGTTAGTGAGCCTCACCAGAAATGTGGTGGGTAGCACTAGAACCTATTCTGACTTCAACCTTCAGTTAGTGAGCCTCACCAGAAATGTGGTGGGTAGCACTAGAACCTATTCTGACTTCAACCTTCAGTTAGTGAGCCTCACCAGAAATGTGGTGGGTAGCACTAGAACCTATTCTGACTTCAACCTTCAGTTAGTGAGCCTCACCAGAAATGTGGTGGGTAGCACTAGAACCTATTCTGACTTCAACCTTCAGTTAGTGAGCCTCACCAGAAATGTGGTGGGTAGCACTAGAACCTATTCTGACTTCAACCTTCAGTTAGTGAGCCTCACCAGAAATGTGGTGGGTAGCACTAGAACCATTCTGACTTCAACCTTCAGTTAGTGAGCCTCACCAGAAATGTGGTGGGTAGCACTAGAACCTATTCTGACTTCAACCTTCAGTTAGTGAGCCTCACCAGAAATGTGGTGGGTAGCACTAGAACCTATTCTGACTTCAACCTTCAGTTAGTGAGCCTCACCAGAAATGTGGTGGGTAGCACTAGAACCTATTCTGACTTCAACCTTCAGTTAGTGAGCCTCACCAGAAATGTGGTGGGTAGCACTAGAACCTATTCTGACTTCAACCTTCAGTTAGTGAGCCTCACCAGAAATGTGGTGGGTAGCACTAGAACCTATTCTGACTTCAACTTT
>CM067168.1:51789625-51794625 GCA_034093135.1 Erigeron breviscapus | reverse complement strand
TTTCAACACTTAAATTGCCAAAAACAAACCATTCTACAAACCAACGTATTTTCTTTCGTATGTGACTACATCAATCACTTATACATCAATAGACACAACCAAGGGAATATCACCCTTCTCGACTTCAAATTTCTTGACAGTTTTCTTCGAATCTTTAAGCACAACAACCTCATATGTGCCCGGGAAGCCACGAAACTTGAACTCACCCGAATCATCAACATGTCCATGAGCATGAGACAGCCACTCTTTCTTAAGCTCAAGAAACCGATTCCCGGTTTCATTAATATCTCCTTCTGCATTCACCAAGTGAGAATTTTCGCGACTCATAAACAACTCCCAAAATCCCCATAACATTATACCTTCAACAGCCGGATGAGCAAACGCTTCACGAAGCATAACTTCCAAGTCATCGGCTCTAACGTATTCATTAACTGAAGAAACGTCCAGCTCAGTGAACCAAACTGGGAGTCCAAGAACTCCCAGTTTGTCAAGAGCTGAACAAACAATGGGACCCACTGGACTATCGATATGCCCTTGGATCCCAATGCCCCCAACGGGGGCACCTTGTTGTTCCAAATCAAGAATTTGAGAGATGTATTTCTCGGGTGTGGATCTTGTATCACACCCGTCTTCAATATGGTAATCGTTCACAAACAATGTGGCTGATGGGTCTAACTGGTTTGCGGTTTTGAACATGTTGGCTCGTGTATCTGGACCTAACCGGCTGGGGTAAAATGAACCATGTAGCATTTCATTGTTCACGTCATAATGTTTGAACTTACCTTTGTATCGGTTTAATAAGCTAGTCATTCGGTTTTGGACAGCTGTTGCTAGATCGGTTTTACTAAGGTTCTTCACCCAATCTTGAACAGTGTTATCCACATCCCAAAAGATGCAATGCCCACGAGCCGCTATGTTGTTATCGTCACATAATTTTAAAAGGTCATCGGCGTCTTTGTAGTTTAAGTTCCCTTTCTGTGATTCAGTCCAGTACCATTTGAGCTCGTTTCCAAAAACGGCCCAATTAAAATTTTTCACCAAAAACGCCACGAAGTCTTCGTTATCAATGTTTGAGCGGCTAATGCAGGATCCTATAGGAAAACTGTTTTGAGTTTGTTTTAATATTACCATTGTCACAGGCATATTGACTGACTTTGGGACAGATAATTTCAATGTGACATCTCTTTTACGAATCTGTAGATCAGGAATACAATAAAACATACGTTAGGCAAGTTTTGGTTTCAAATGTAACTTAAATCATGGGTCAAAACGGATACATCTCAAGTATTCTCAGCTTACAAAAACCAGATCAAAATAAAATCAAACTAATTTAAGCCAAAAATTTAATTACCTTATCCGCTTGTCGGTTTAAATGCCTAAATCTCTCCTTCCTGTCCACAGCAAAGATCTGAAGTCCAGCCACCATGAAACTAATTCCAGCAGCTGGACCTTGAATATAAACCATAATTTTAGCAGGTTGATTTTCAATTCTAAAAGACCCACAAATTTCGTGCCAACGATAAGCATCATTGATCTCAACCTGACCACCATTGACCCATTGGCTGTCTACCCCAAGAGCCACATTTACATTCTGTGGACCAGTGGCTCCAGGGCCAAGTCTAACCCAAGCTGATACTTGGTAAGTTACAAAGAGTTTTACTTTGTCTGTGATCATCTGGGCCGGACCCATCCAGGTCTGTGTGCGGTTAGTTGTATGTATGCAACGTCCACTTAATGGTTCATGGGGTCCGAGGGTGTCTCTTGCAGCTGGTGGAAGTATGTGTGGTGAGCCAGTCACAACATTTAATACACAATTACCAAGAGGGAAGAATCCGTTTGTTCCATCGTTATGATTACTATTCGTGATAATGTTAACTCCATAGTCTGGATTCTGTAACCAGAAGATTATAAACAATAACATAACATCGGTTATAAACCTTGAAATGAACAAAACCACAACAGGTTGAAACTTAATTGACCCGAAAGTAAGTTCAAGGATTAATTAACAACCTCAATGACTGGTGGAGGAGATGGAGGTACTTTCTCAGCATGTTTAAGGATTAAGCCGTCAAGAAGAATATCAGTGCCAGAAGGTGGACCTTCAAGATAAATCACGACCTTTGACTGCAAACCGTTTAAAAGAAACTTTCCCTGCATTTGTACCCAGTCTGAATCTGTTGCTTGTGTGCTTCATGCCAAAGAAACAGAGGTACATTAGCGAAAGTAAAATGCAGACTGTTTAAATATCAACCCCTTTACTTATGAACAGATTGGTTCGGGGTATCTTTAAGCGTTAACTTGGATAATTTTTATAATCATATTTGACACACTAACTACTTATAATAAATTTAGAGTTTGAGAAAAAGTGTCGTGGGTCGACCCAGGTGATTTGTTTTGACACATGCCATAATTTAGCCAATTTCACCTACTCTGTTACCCAACTCTCCTATTGCACATATGAAAGCGCAATGCATGATTTCAATAAAGATCAGGGAAAGAAACGAACTTAGCAATGCCTATGTATTGTTCACGAGAATCCGGGGTTTGGACCCATAATGTAGCTCTAACACTTGAGCTACTAACGTTATTCCCATAGATTCTAACAAAAGCAGTAATTTCGTAAGCAAGTTTTCTCTGAACTTTTCCAGTGATATCTTGTTGTATCCCGTTCCAACTTTGTGTGCGCTCTGCGGTAGATGCAAAGAACTTGCCAGATTTGGGAAGAATCTTTCCATCTCCCATTGAGTCGTGTACCAGAATCTTGCAGCCCCTTCCAGTCCAGTTATTAACACCATCTTCAAATTCAGGGTTCAATATGATGTTCCCGTCGTCGGTATAACAACATGGTGCAAGTTTACCCTATACAATAGAAGATTGTGGGATGAATTTCAAGTAGAAAGTTTGTCGTATAAGGGAGTCTAAGTTAGTGTATCGGTTATGGTCCACTTACATGACATAACATAGACACCGAATCAATGAGAATGTTTACTCCTGCGGCCGGACCTTCCAAGTAAAACACCACACGGTCAGGCTTCTCCGTCAACACAAATGTACCTTCCAAGTTCTCCCATTTATCTTTAGACACAACAGTTCTACATCAATGAATAGGGGTGTTAACCTCACCATTTTCACTTATAAATAGGTCATTATTGGAATTACTTTTTTTAAGCTTAAACATACCATATATGATTGAATAGATTAAATAGGTTAAAAGTTGTGGGAAGACTATTTTTATAGCATACAACTTCCTGATATACTTTATTGAATCAACATGTGTGTATTTGACTACAACTTAGATAAGCCCATTCCAGCACTTACTAGAACGATTCAGTCCAAACTCATTTGAACCAGGTTAGCCAACTTGTTCATCCACAAACAAAAGAAGAATAGATAACGTAATAACGAACGAAAAGGGAAATGTATACCTTAATTCTTTAATGCATACACTTTCTGATATACTATATGGAATAAAAAATGTTTGTATTTGACTGAAACCCAGCAAAGCCTATTCAGTCCATATGGACGGGGTTCACCAACATTTTCATCCACAAAACAAAGAAAAATAAATAACGTAAAAATGAACGAGAAGGGAAACGTATACCTTGTGATGTTCAAATACTTGGTAGCCGAGTTTTGGTATTCAAATTTGAGGGTAGCAATGACTTCAGCGTCACCATGGAGACACGTCCCAGAAACTCCAACACGGGCAATAACCTTGTAAGTGGAACCTGATGAAACTTTGTTTGTTATGTCCTGTTCCAAGCCTTGCCAATTTTGGGTTCTATTTGTAACAACAACATGCCCTTTGCAACATTTTAGTGAGTGTTCTTCCAATGTAGGTGAAACCAGAAAGGCATCACAACAGTTTGCATGCCATGAATGCAAACCTTTCGAGAAGTTGTGGTTATCTATGATGTTAGATATATGGCTACTCTTTTCGCTGTTCAAGTCATTTGGTTTCTGTAACTCAGCATTATAAGCGAAAGCATTAAAGTAATATCAGTTTTGCTGTTTATATAATATGTTGAAAGAAGTAAGCAAATCAGGAGATATACTGTCATGGAAAGAGCCTCGACAAAAAAAAAAAAAACCTTATCATATAAATTCAATCACAAAGGCAGCTTGAAAATACTTAACTATTCTACATGTTGGTAAACTTTGTATACGAGTGATCCACTATCAGACTAAGTTTGTCCAGTTTTTAAAGTTAAAGAAAAGAAAAAAGAAGTAAAAGCACTTGCCACTAGAGACGGAGGTCGAGGGTTTAATTCTAACTCCTTCAGTGCGGGAGGTCCTTTTTGGGAAGCAACCTCTCTACCTTAGCTAGAGGTAAGGCGGTCTGCATCTCACCTCCCTAATACTTGGTCAAAGACAGAATTGGGTCCGATTATCCATGGAATACGACATTGGGTGTTACTTTTTCAAAGTAACTGATACTTAATTGTTAAGAATAATTACAACGATTACCAGTACTACATTAACAGAATAAACAGATTCAAGAGACTGTAAACAATTAAAATACACCTTAGATGATTTTACTACACCTCAAGGGTGAAATACTTTTGATAAATGGTTTCCTAAGCAACTACTGCCCACCACCTAAACTGATGGTAACCTCCATAATTTCTATAACTTGAATCCCAAAACTTTGTAGTTACTTTTTACCACCACTACTTTCTTATAGTTATACATACTTATTTTGCCAATGGAGTTGATGGCCTGTTAGTAAGGTCTTAGTGCTTTGGGATCATCCTCCCGGGTTTGAGACTTACCCCGCACATTTGTGGGGTGGGTATACGGATTTTTATTCAAAAACTACTACTAGGTTCAATTCTAGGCATTCAGTATAGTTTAGGAATATTAGTAGGATAGTTTGCTACTTTGCTATTAATAAAAAATAAAAGTACTTATTCTACTAATACATATAGTGATTGAATATTGATTTTCTTCTTAATATATTACATTCATACCAACTTGTGTACATCTGAAAGTAGTTCCTT
>CM067168.1:51782125-51784625 GCA_034093135.1 Erigeron breviscapus | reverse complement strand
CCTTATCTCCGACTCACAATAGCAAAAAATGAAATAACCGCCAAAGAAACGCAATCACCGAACCGAATCTAATAAATACAAATAGTATAAGCACAAAAGACATTCATATAGAGATTATATAATATCCTTTACATTTTTGTGACTTTATTATATGGTTTATTTTGTTACTACAACTTCGTTTCATATGCAACGTCCATGTTTACAAGCTAGATTAATTACAAAATTAAAAGTATTAACTCATTAGTCTATATAACTAATATGAGTCGGATTCGAAAATAAATCTATTCGCAAACTAAACACTAGATTATATTAAACATCCATATGATACGTACGAGTGAAACGTAAGTGGCTTATTAATTCGGTGACTCCGAATCCGATTATTATACAAAGGTTTAGATAATACTGACTTTTCGGTCCATAAATAGATAATAAAACACTATAAGGATTATTGTCTATATATCTTGTAAAGTATTTTAAATCTATAGTGTAAATTCCATTAAGGCTTACCAATATGAGACTTGAAAATTTAGATTAGCAGATTCTTGGACAATTCTCCTATATTGTCTTGGTGTTGCTTTTGTTATTCCTCCCCTCTGACTACTAGACGACCACCACGCATAGACGAAATTTTAAGATACTTCATATTGAGATTTAATTATAATAGAAGATATAGGCCTCTAGCAATTTGGAAGGTAGATGTGTAATTCTTATCTTTTTATCTCTTGAATTTTATCAATGTAAAATGCCAACTTATTTCACGACAAATGATATTAAATGTAATATATTTGTTATCATCCTCTTTTAACATTCCATTAATTATGTCATTATCTACATATCACACATACCTCACGTGATTAACATAATTACACATTTTAATCTATGGATAAAATGCATCACATTTATATATACATTGTCTTAGAGATATCAAGTAGGGGTCAGTAAGGTGCGGTTTGGTGCGGTTTTTAGTTAAAACCAAACACCAAACCATCATGTTGGGTTTTCAAAATTTCAAACCATTTGTAAATGGTTTATAGCGGTTTGGTTTTTCGGATTAGTTTTTGTTTTTTTTGGTTTCAAATGGGTGGGGTTTGTTTTTTTTTAAACACCGGATCAACTAAAAACTAAAAAAAAAGAAGATATTCAACTACATGGTTTATTCATGCAAATATTAATACCAAAAAACTCAGTCTATTTCATGATCCATATCAAAATTCAAATGCTTAAATAATAATAATAAAAGAGCTATCAAAGTATCAAGTTTAACTTCAAAACAGGTGGTTGCTTAATTAAGTTTCTCTTCAGTTGCAATCCTCATCCATGGATGAATCATTTTCATTAGTATGTTTTCCTGTTGTTGGAAATTCATATACAAAGAAAAACATTAGTATAAGAAACAATATCTATATCTATATTTCTCTCTATACATATAACACACTGTCGTTAGATAAAAGTGAAATTCTTACCAACTTCGAGTTTCAGCATTAGATCATTAACATCTACAAATAAAGATATATATTAATTAAACTAATATTAAAATTTAATTTAATTTTATTGATAATATATAATGCGGTTCGGTTTGGTTTTTTTGGTTTGGTTTTTTATATGCATCCAAGATCCAAACCATTAATTTGGTTTTTCTAAATACAAGAACCATAAAAACGGTTTTTCATTATGGGGCGGTTTTGTGGTTTGGTTTTTTCGGTTTTTGGGGTTTATGGTTTGGTTTTGCTCACCCCTAATATCAAGTTAGTCCATTATATTTAAAAGTTTTTATTTTTATTTTTATTAATACTAACAAACTACTTTTCTTTTGTTTTAAACAAAATATTCTGGCATTTTAATACATGTTGTTTCAAAAGGAATATTAGTTATTATATTTAGGATTTTATTTTATATTTATTTGGATTTTTAAAATTTCGGGTATTACAAGGTGCCTTCTGCCTTAGTATTTAGTCCACCCAAAAATGTCAAACTTGTTCTGACTCTCGATATTAGGTGTCCTGCCAGTACCCTGTGAGTCTGAGCCGGATGTACTTGTGGAAGGACCCGGGGTAGCTCAGCTAGGAGGTTGGTAGTTGCATGTTTCACTTGTCTTTTCTTAGCTATACCAATTTGGGGGCATATTGGAGCTTGGGTTTGTAGTAATGCGTATACCTAAGCCCATCTTGGTCTTCCTCTTCATTCTTCTCGGTTGTTGAAAGCCCTGATCATTGGCACTAGGTGAAGTTTTTTTTGCAGGTGATACATAATCAATCCATTATAACAGTTTTACATTTATTCTAAAAACGAAAAACTATTTTACTCCTACTCTCAAATCTATACGAATGCCTAGGCAAATTTATTTTTGGATTCAGGAACAGTTAATTTTAGCATAACATTGTCATTTGAAGTTCAAGTCTTTTCGAACTCATTTACAGCCTTGGTGATGCATTCTTGTTGATTCACACTAAATGAGGAACAATTCTTTTAATTATCATTGATTCAAACAATACGGATTATC
>CM067168.1:51757125-51777125 GCA_034093135.1 Erigeron breviscapus | reverse complement strand
ATAATATTAACAAGTCTATTATAATAACTAAAAACCCAATTCCCTAACCTGGCAGGACTAATTTATCGATTAATGATTCAAAGTTTATGTTTTCTTTAATCGTCCCTGTCGTGGACCTCTACTTGCAGCTTTCGTCCCTAAGTTTAATAAATTACAGTTTTAGTCCAAAAAACTTTGTCTCGTCAACACTTTTGGTCCTAAGCATTAACGTCCGTTTAATATGTCATCACGTGTCAGTCACGTGATGGGTAATTTCGTCTTTTAATAACACAAGGATCAAAAGTGTGGTCTTTTTCTTATCATAGGACCAAAAATGTAATTACGTATAAACTTTTCATCATCATCAGTTCATCACCATCATCATCATCCTCACAATTTTCTTTTTTCCAAATTTCATCATCTACAACAACAATAAAAGTAAAAAAATCCATCAAATCTGGTACAACTTTTTTTAGATCTTCAAAATCAAATATAATAATCTGTTCCTCGTTGTAGTATAATTCCTCCAACACCCCCAATCACATAAATTTTCAATCCACTATTCTCACCTTTTCTTTAAAAAAAATCCCTAAATCTATACACATTTTATTCAAGTTTTTGCTGCTCACATTTACCCTCATTTTAGTCATTCATTCTCATTTCCACCACTATGTAACATAAAATAGATTTTATATCAGTGTCTTAAGCTTTAGATTTACCAAGGACTTTCATCATCAAGCCACTTACGGTACTTCTCCAATTTCATAATCATACACAGATTGTTTCATGGCCATACCCATCGTCGAACTCCTCACCATTGTCACCACCACCCTACCACAACCGAGACCCGATCTTCCCTCTACCAGATCTAGCCTCCCCTCCACGTCACTAAACAAGTATTCAAGAAATCGAGCAATCGAAAGAGATATAGCTCAAAGATATATATATATCTATGCGGTGAAGAAATAGAGCAATCAAAAAAGTATAGATAATATATCAGATATATATATTGAAGAAGAACAAGGGTTATGATTTGGAATAGACCACACCCACCCCCATTTTTTTCTGAAACTCCCATGAACCAAGGCAGGTAGCGGCTGATCTTGTGAGTAAGTTAAATTGTTATATATTTTCTGGATTATTTTGTATGTATAAATATAGATAGATTGATAGATCGATAGATATACAAAACAAATATGTTGTTGATTTGTTGTTGATGATGAGGATCCTTTTAAATTCTGGATTTTTTTTATTAAATCTGTTATTTTTATTTTTTGTATGATTTGTTGATTTATTTTGTGTGTTTTTAAATTTGATGATGATGATGATAATAAGATCTGGAATTAGTATTATATAAGATATATAAGAGTTAATTACACTTTTGGTCCTATGGTAAGAAAAAGACCACACTTTTGATCCTTGTGTCATTAAAAGTCGAAATTACCCATCACGTGACTGACACGTGATGACATATTAAACGAACGTTAATGCTCAGGACTAAAAGTGTTGACGGGGCAAAGTTTTTTGGACTAAAACTGTAATTTATTAAACTTAGGGACGAAAGCTGCAAGTGAAGGTCCACGACAGGGACGATTTCTGTAATTAACTCTAATCTTTATTGTCATGTGTAGGGAAAGAGTGTGGTAATCAATAGCTAAGAAATCCAAGATTATTTGAGTTACATTTTGGAAGTCTATAATGTAGATTCATGTAATGTTTTGAGAATGTAGTGAAATAAAGAGTCATCTTTCTTTAAACAAAAGTGGTGACAGATCTTACGGTTCATTTATCTCCGCACACAAGAGTAAGAAAACATGAAAGGGGAGAAACAATATCAAACAACAATGGCACTAAATAATCTGAGGCCCTCTTCCAATCTTTAAAAGGTAAAAACTATCATCTATGGAGTTTAAAGATGTCAACGGTCAACCTTGTTCAAGTCACGGGAGTTATGGGGCTTGGTGGAAAACGGGTTTAATGACCCAAAACCGGCAGAGTAAGATCAAGCGTTACATAATAATCACAAAAAGGATGCAAAGGCCTTATTTTTCATACAATGAGCACCAGATGATGGAATATTTCCTCATATTACATAGCCGAGACCTCTAATCTTAAGCAGGAGTTTTTGGTAGATAGAGAGGTACTTACAATTAAATTACAAACCGAAAGAAAAAGACACTGTATAGTACAAGATTTCTAATCTTACCTACTAAAAATTAAGTCAAGTATTCAATTCTAATCTTACCTACTAACAACGTGCATCTTATCAAGTTATTAATCGTCTCCTTCATTACGCACTCTATTTTAAAACATAATGGGTTTTTTTTAACTGCAAGTTTAAGCACGGGTGTCAGGAAAGGAACTTTGGTCTCCTCATGCAGGAGCCTCAAACAAGTGACCTAACCCCACATTGACTTTTATAAATTTTAATGCGAATATAATTTGAGAAAACGTGAATATATAAGCTTAGGTATAGAACCTCTTGCATATACTAATTTTTTAATATTTATTATATAATGGGATAAATGATTCGGCCTCATGTTTTATATGGATTAAAATATCAAGACGTGAAACGTTTTATACCCAAGGTTAGATATGTAATAGCCACATATTCCCATTACTCATATATTTTTCCCAATTGAAAACATTTCTACCTAAGAAACTTAGTGGAAATATTAATAAGACAAATTTGGATGCCTTAATTAGTGCATCGGAATAATCTTCTTTTCAACATGAAATTAAATATGGTGCAAGTAAAAGTACAATGTATAGCAGAAATACCATAAGTAGATTTTGAAGAGGTAAATTCGGTGGTGGTGGTCTTACGATGGCAGGACCTGCCGGAATATGCTCCGGGCTCAAGGGTTTCTTCTCATCAATCGTGAGTAACTCCACAACTGTTTGATTATTCATCTGCAAGTACATTGACAACAATTACAATGTTATGTACGAGTATATTATACATGTATCATATATATCAATAACTAAAATTGAAGACTTTATTAGTCAACTGATGATACCTTAGCTTGAACAAAAAAAAAGGTAAAAAGCCTTGATATATGTGATTACAAGAACATGGCATACCAAGATTTATATAAAATAGTAAAATACTACTCGTATACAACTTGCTTAAGTCAACGTCAAGTCAAGTTCTTTAAAAATTATTAAAGTTCAAATCTTTATCTTTATCTAACAACTGATATAATAAATTATTAACCAATCATAACTCTCGATTTTATTAAATTGGAAATTGATGATGTCATTATTAATTTAAATAAATTAAAAATCTTAATAATCATTATCCAAATATGTTAGAAATAATTTTTTAAATTAATTAAATGATGAAAATCTAAAACAAAATTCTCAAGTTGATAACTACAAATTGTAATAATTATAACTTAAGTATTTAGTGAGGGTAAAAAGTGTAATTTATTGATAGAAAATAAAAAAGTGTAAATTAGTGAGATATTTTCTACAAATATTAATCTTAATATATATTAAAAAGCAACTGACCTAACCTCAATTGACCAATCACAGCCCTTAATTTCTCAAAATTAATTAAATCAGCACATGTCTAAATTAATTTACACTTTTTGGTTTTCCACACCAATTTACACTTTAACCCAATTTAAAAATAATTAATTTACACTTTTTGGTTTTCCATCACCAATTTACACTTTCACCCAATTTAAAAATAATTAATTTACACTTTTTGGTTTTCCATCACCAATTTACACTTTAACCCAATTTAAAAATAATTAATTTACACTTTTTGGTTTTTCCATCACCAATTTACACTTAAAAATAATTAATTTACACTTTTTGGTTTTCCATCACCAATTTACACTTTAACCCAATTTAAAAATAATTAATTTACACTTTTTGGTTTTTCCATCACCAATTTACACTTAAAAATAATTAATTTACACTTTTTGGTTTTCCATCACCAATTTACACTTTAACCCAATTTAAAAATAATTAATTTACACTTTTTGGTTTTTCCATCACCAATTTACACTTTAACCCAATTTAAAAATAATTAATTTACACTTTTTGGTTTTCCATCACCAATTTACACTTTAACCCAATTTAAAAATAATTAATTTACACTTTTTGGTTTTTCCATCACCAATTTACACTTAAAAATAATTAATTTACACTTTTTGGTTTTCCATCACCAATTTACACTTTAACCCAATTTAAAAATAATTAATTTACACTTTTTGGTTTTTCCATCACCAATTTACACTTAAAAATAATTAATTTACACTTTTTGGTTTTCCATCACCAATTTACACTTTAACCCAATTTAAAAATAATTAATTTACACTTTTTGGTTTTTCCATCACCAATTTACACTTTAACCCAATTTAAAAATAATTAATTTACACTTTTTGGTTTTCCATCACCAATTTACACTTTAACCCAATTTAAAAATAATTAATTTACACTTTTTGGTTTTTCCATCACCAATTTACACTTAAAAATAATTAATTTACACTTTTTGGTTTTTCCATCACCAATTTACACTTTAACCCAATTTAAAAATAATTAATTTACACTTTTTGGTTTTTCCATCACCAATTTACACTTAAAAATAATTAATTTACACTTTTTGGTTTTTCCATCACCAATTTACACTTAAAAATAATTAATTACACTTTTTGTTTTTTGGTTTTCCATCACCAATTTACACTTTAACCCAATTTAAAAATAATTAATTTACACTTTTTGGTTTTTCCATCACCAATTTACACTTAAAAATAATTAATTTACACTTTTTGGTTTTCCATCACCAATTTACACTTTAACCCAATTTAAAAATAATTAATTTACACTTTTTGGTTTTTCCATCACCAATTTACACTTAAAAATAATTAATTTACACTTTTTGGTTTTCCATCACCAATTTACACTTTAACCCAATTTAAAAATAATTAATTTACACTTTTTTTTTTTACAAGATATCAATGAGAACTCAGTCAATTGTGTAATCAAGGTTAATATATTGTTTCTAAGGAAGAGTTTGTATAAAAGAAAACATGCTACACCATCCAGCCTTGATATGATTTAGCATTCAATATTTACATTTGAATATCTCAAATTTTTTTAAGTATATTTTTACATGTTAACGTATAAGTATTTTTTTCCATATACTAATTCATATATTAATAATGTTGTAAAACCCGTGTATTTGACACGGGTCTAAAATCTAATATAAATATAATATACTAATATACTTGGATAATGATTATTAGGATTTTTAATTTATATTTAAATTAATAATGATATCATCAATTTCCAATTTGATAAAATCGAGAGCTATGATTTGGTTATATAAATTATTAATTTGTAGTTATCAACTTGAGAATTTTGTTTTAGATTTTCATCATTTAATTAATTAAAAAATTTCAACATTTTATTTCTAATTTTTTTTCTTCCATAAAATCTTTTCTTTTAATATACTAAAAGGCAGTTGCTCTAAAAACTTATTGACCAATCACAACTCTCGATTTCTTAAAGTTGACTTTTGTTTTCAATTTGACTTTAATTTACACTTTTTTGTTTTTAATTACAAATTTACACTTTTTAACTATTAATTCCAATATAATAGATAAAGAATAATAGCTAATATATATTCAATAGAAAAATAGCTAATATATATTCAATAGAATAATGATTTTGTAATATTCACATATCGTTATGTATGTCACATTAAACAACTTCGATAAACATATTTTTAAAAAAATTACTATACACTTTTTGGTTTTTCCATCACCAATTTACACTTAAATATAAAGAGATTAGATTAATTAACTATAGATACATATTAATATAAAGAGTTAAAAAAAATAAGAACACATATAACTGCTCCTTATAAAACCGTATTTTTAATCTTAAACAAAACATAATTTTATCAATGAAAGTAAAAGTTTGATTAAATAATAATTATGCTTTTAGAATATAAAGAAAAATAATTTAAAAAAGAAGGTGAAATAAATATTATATCTTAAGGTAAAAAATAAAGATAAAAAATATATATTGTTTTTAGTTTATGAATGATTATCAGATGGAATATTATGATTTTGTAATATTAATATCGTTATGTATGTCACATTAAACAACTTCGATAAACATATTTTTAAAAAAATTCACTATAAAACTCAAAGTTTTATAATATAGATCAATTTTTATTACTAAAAATTGTAAACTAAATTTTAAATCATAATAAACTAACATCTAATATTGATAAAGTTGTAAGCCCGTGTATTTGACACGGGCCTAAAATCTAGTATAAAAGTATTTTGTAACTAACCGATGATATGAGATATTTCAATTTGTTTTATTCAAATACTAAATTAAACTCATACATTGTATGGTAAATATTTGTTATACAAATATTTATTAAAAATAAATAGTACATATTTCAAATTAAAATCATAAAACTACAATATTGTGGCAACAATATATTCAAATGTAAACTTATTTATTAAAGACAGTTACATCATAAATAAATATATTTTAATACTAATCATTGGACTTGTTTTTTTAATAATTCATTCAATCATGTAACAACAAATGAAATCAAAAAATAAAGTATATAAAATATACGTTATAAATAAATCATCAACATAAGTTCAATTTCAATGCATAAAGCAAAAACTGAAAGGGTTAATTTGAAAATAATGAATGATTTGGATTTTTGTTTACTCATAATAAGTAAAAAGTAAAATAATAAGTTTTAAAATTCAAAAGATAAGAAAAATAACTATATCATATTTAATTTAATTATAAAATAATTCGATATAGTTGATATGTTAATATTATTCTAAATAATAACTTAAATACATACGTGATTAAGTTTAAGTTTTGAATAAAATAATAAAATAAATACGTAATTAAGTTTAAATTTTGAATGTTCTTATTAATCATATAATCCTTCAATAATTGATTTGACTAAGTATTTTTTTTAAATAATATCACAAAATACTAAAAAGAGTAAAAGATAATAGATAAGCAAAAAACTTAGTTGACACTCCAAGACTTAAGTCACATAGTCATGACTTATCCACATTAAATATAAAAAGATTAAATTAAATTAACTATAGATACATATTAATATAAAGAGTTAAAAAAAATAAGAACACATATAACTGCTCCTTATAAAACCGTATTTTTAATCTTAAACAAAACATAATTTTATCAATGAAAGTAAAAGTTTGATTAAATAATAATTATGCTTTTAGAATATAAAGAAAAATAATTAAAAAAGAAGGTGAAATAAATATTGATATCTAAGGTAAAAAATAAAATAAAAAATATATATCTGTTTTTAGTTTATGAATGATTAGGATCAAGATGAAATGAGTTGGAATATAATTAATGAGAAAGTTAAATGAAAAAAACTTAAAAAGTTGACACATATATAAAAGAAAAATAATTTGTCAAAATAAAAATATTTTCTCTTAATTATATAGAGATAAAATAAATACTAGACTAAAACTAATAAAACATATCATTTTATTAATTGAACATTGTTATGTATCATAAAAATCTTTATGCATTATATGTAATAGTTAAAATTTTATTTTATTTAATTTATTTTATAATTTATCATGATATATTATTGTATACTATAATGAAAAGGGAAGTACGGGATTGCGTGCAATTTTTTTTTCATTTTTTAATCCGCATGAAATAATATATATATATATATATATATATATATATAGTGGATGAAATAATCAAAGAAAAGTTTGGTGGATCAATAGTTTGCACAAATGACTTTGGAGTCGCAGCTCTTTGTTCGACTCTCTCTTCCAACTTTCTACCAACTTTTTTTCCCATTAGTTACCATCATCTATAATTAATTATTTTTATCATAATTACTATGCCATAAATTTTATATTTTTTAGATTTTTCACACCTTTTATTTTCAACCTTCTTTTTAACGTTAGCAATTTCTTTCTTAGTATCGTTAACAGATGATGTTTTTAACTAAATGAAACCTTTTTTCGATTTGCTTTTCATTTTTGTACTTTGTTGTATAATGACTTGTGAGTGTAGCTAACTAAGCCAAAATGTCTATGTAATGTAACGTTCTCGAAATCCGTCTATCCAATGCAACTAAAAACGAATTTGTGTCTATGTAATGTATGTAACCGGATAAACTACCAATAGCCGGTCACCACTTTAAAAATAGTCAATTTGTGTCCCATGTGGCACTTTGACTGACCTTACGTGGACACTATCTTATTCTTCTTCATCTTCTATATTAGATCAAACCCATCTCTTTTTTATTTCTCTATCAACACCAAATAACAATAACAATACACCTAACAACAACAAAACTCCCACCATCATCTAACAGCCACTTATATTTTCTTTTAGATCTTAACTTCATCTTCAAACACATACACATACATAAATCCACATATCCATTCAACTCATTCATACAAATACAATAGTTTGTTAAATATATATACATATATATTTATTATAATCATCAATTATCATCTATATATATATTATATTATATAATATTATTATAATATATATTTAATATATATATATAATATATATATATAATATATATATATATATATAATATATATATATAATATATATATATAATATATATATATATATATATAATATATATATATATATAATATATATATATATATAATATATATATATATATATAATATATATATATATAATATATATATATAATATATATATATATATATATAATATATATATATAATATATATATATAATATATATATATATAATATATATATATATATATAATATATATATATATAATATATATATATAATATATATATATATAATATATATATATATAATATATATATATAATATATATATATATATATATAATCATTCATACAAATACAATAGTTTGTTAAATATATATATATATATTATATTATAGCATCATCAATTATCATCTATATATATTTCAATTAAAGCAATATTTTCAAGAAAGCCATGAAAGTCAATACCCTTTCTTTTTTTTCTTGTCTACACATCAAACGAATGAAATGTTGATGTGAGATGCATGCGGGTCCCTTAAGACTAAGAAATGTAAATAGGAATAGGCGAGATGTGCGTGCGTGAGTGTTCTTTCTAACCCAACAGAACATGGAAATCAATTTACACGAGTATTGTTTCATCATCATCAGCAGCAGCAGTAGCAGTAGCAGCAACAACAACAACAACATCATCATCATCGCTTTAAAATTAAATGTTAGGACCAGTTCACCTGGTAAACTGGCCAGTCTCCAGTTGCATCTGGAGACCCAGTGAAACTGTCCATCGAAACTGGAGACCTAGATGATTTGTCGAGAAATATATTGAAGTCCAGTTGCACCGTACAGTCAACGCAACTGAAGACTTCCTCCAGTTGAGAACTGACCAAGTTGAAGAAACATTCTAGTTGAAGTCGAAGACAACAAATGGAAGATAGAGAATGGCAATGGCAGCGAAGCCCAGTTGACATTCTAGTCAGTTACAAACTGGAGACCATCAGTGGAAAGCTCTTACAAAGCTTTACACTGATTACGAGGAATTGACTTTTATGCTTTATGTACCTTTACCCGGATAATAAGCCTTATCTTATTATTTAAGTAATAAAAGGTACATAAAGGTGGTTGAGTAAAGTTGCTTTAACATGCGACTTTACACTGCCTTTTAAGGAATTAAATGCTATTCCTTAAATGATCTCAACCACATTTGTACGGCCAAAGTTAAAATCCCAATGTTAACAATGTTAACTTTGCCTATA
Organism: Erigeron breviscapus; assembly: GCA_034093135.1. NCBI lineage: Eukaryota > Viridiplantae > Streptophyta > Magnoliopsida > Asterales > Asteraceae > Erigeron > Erigeron breviscapus. The sequence continues at coordinate 51,767,330 of CM067168.1, read as the reverse complement.
AATACAAGTCATTGCACAACCAAGAATATGACTTCTATCGAACAAGTTCTCTCGAACTACTTCTTCGAATACACTTCGATAGAATTCACACTTTGCAAACCTGCAATATTCTTGGTGAACTTGTGCAATATTCTCTCAATCGCTAAAAGGAACATTTCACAACTTTAAGTGTTTCGATTGTCTTGAGAAATTCCGAGTGTAGATCAATTGTATTTCATAGGTTGTTAGGATATTTACATACTTGTATTATCTTGGTTCCGCAACAACCTTGTAATTTATTTAACATCAATAAATAAATTACACATTGAAAATTACATATTGTCTCATCAAGTTATCTTACAAGTTATTTGTATTATTGCATTGTTCTTTACTTATTGTCATTTAAATAAGTAATCTATCTAGAACTTGGTATATACACACTGCAACTGGTCGTCTCCAGTTCAGTGCATATATTGCAAAGTAACTCCACCATCGACATAGAGGTGTCTTCAGTAGTACCATCTATCAAGTTGAGACTTACAAGTGGTATCAGAGCAGAAGGCTAATAAACCTGCCTAGATCTGCTAAGATGAACACTACTGAAGGTGGAGATGGTTCTGGTTCAGGTGAAACCCCCTTGAATAATAATGCACAACCTTTTCAAAATGTTAATACAAACCCTCCTCCTTCTACTGCCCCAAATCACGTCCATGTACATTATTCTAACACTCCTGTTCCCAAATTCGATGGAAACAGTGAGACTTTTGGTACATGGAAGGCTAGAATGCTTTTGCATTTTGGTGGGATTGAAAGGTATATGTTGAAAATCCTTAAGGATGGACCATATATACCCATGTCTCTTGGGGTCAGTCCTCTTCTTGATCCAACTGGAAGAAGAGGTTCAAGAGAAAAGCTCGAAGACCATTGGTCTTATGAGGATCGTAGACTTGTTGATCTGGACACCAGACTCAAGAACATGATCCTTGGAGCTGTCCCTGAAGATCTAATTCCAACACTTGTGTTGTTCCCAAGTGCCAAGTCAATGTGGGATGAATTAGTTATTCAGTTTGAAGGAGGTGATGACAGTATTGTCACCAGGAAAGTTGCCTTGAACAAGAAGTATGAATCCTTCTTTGCCTTGCCCAATGAAAGTCTAACTGGTACATACACCAGATTTTCTAGCCTCATTAATCAGCTGAGAGGCTTGGGTGTAGAGAAGGATAAGGATATTCTTCTTGAGAAGTTTTGTGATATTCTTCCTTCCAAATGGGAAAACATGGTTCTTTTCTTGAGACAAGGTAAAACCTTGCACAGCCATACTCTTGCATCGCTCTATGGAGCCTTCAGATTCACTGAAGATAATAATGCTGCAAGACTGGTGGCTGAGCAAGATGCCATGAACCATGCCAGAGTTCCAAGGTTGCTAGTGTACCTGAGCGACCTTGTGCTGCCTTAATGTCTGCAGAGAGTGTCCAGGCACACTCAATGAAGGAGATGTTAAACAGTTTCTTGAACTCTGGCCTGACCACTGAAAACAGTGATGGTTGTAATGAAACTGACGATGATGATCTGGTAGCCATGATTGCTAAAACCTTTAACAGGTTTAAGCATAAATCTAAAAGATTTAATGGCCCCAACAATGCTTCCAGCTCCAGCTCTCTGGATAAAACCAATCTTACCTGCTATAAGTGTGGTAAGAAAGGTCACTTTATGAAGGAATGCAGATCTAGTCAGTTGAACAACCAAACTGGCCCCCTGTCCCTAATTTCAATCGGCCTGATGATAGTTACAAAGCTAAATATAAGAAGCTTAAGGCCCAGATTGCCCTCCTGTCCATGGAAAAGGAAAAGGATCAGTGCTTAATGGCACAAACTGAGGGAAAATGGGAGTACTCTGATGACTCATCAGTTGATGAAGAAGAGGAAAGGGACATGTGTTTCATGGCCTTGGAAGATAAACAGCAGCAGCATGTGGCAAAAGAAGATGTCATCACTGGAAGATGGGTAGACATCATCTTGAAAAAGGTATGTGACTATGATAACCAGGTTGACCCTGAACTGAAACTGGACCTGGCTGAATCATTAAGTGGTGATTTAGCTTTTGTGGAAACTGTAAGAGCTGATAGTGAAAGATATCTTGACACTATCTTAATTGAACTAAATAATGTTAAACCACAACTGAATGATTTACAAAGTGTCCAGTTGGCTCTCAAGGAGTCAGTTTTAAAGATTGAGGCTTTAGAACTTGATAATCAAAAACTATTTTCTGATCTTGAAAAAGAACAAAAGATTATCAAGTCATGGGTAAAAGCATCTGGTAAAAAACTATGATGCATTTTCAAGAACTATCGATGCCCAGAAGAATGCATGGAAATCTGGAGATCTGGAGATGGCAGCTCTCATACCAGACCTTCATGCATTGCCTCCAGCTCTCAAGGTTGAAACACCTTATGATCAACCTGAAGCTGTTGAAACTGAAACCATTGAGACCACCCCCATTGAGGTTAAAACTGGAGCCAAACAGGATAAAGCTCCAGTCAAAAAGGCCACTGGTAACAAGCCTTTACCTCAAAAGTCTAAGGAGCCCAAGACCCGACAGACTAAAACTCCAACTGAACCAAGGTCCAAGGTTCAGTTGCCTGATGAAAATAATATTTTGGTTAAACTGGAAAGTCAACTCCAACTTTTGTCTCGACAGGTTCAGAGTTGTACTGCCCGGATTAATAATCTGGAAGGAGGTTCATTACCTCCAGTTTTCAAACAAAATATTAAACCACTCCCTTCAATACCTAAACAAAAGAATGTTCCATCTGGAACAAAATCTGGTAAAAATAAGGGGAGTAAGTATCAAGTACCAATCGTTTTTACTCCTGCACCTGGAGCTGGTGAAAGAGCTCCAGATGCAGCCTCCGGTTCAACACCATAACAATCTACTGTGACTTCTGTAGAGAAGTCCAGTGAACCCATCAAGAAAAGATGGGTTCACAAAAATAACTGATGATTTTTGTGGTTGTGCAGGACGATCGAAAGAAGAATATCTGGTATCTGGACAGCGCTGCTGGCCGAACTATGACCGGATGTAAGCCCCTGCTTGAAGAGTTCACTGTCCAAGATGGACCGAAAGTGACGTTTGGTAATGATCAATCTGGAAAGACTGAAGGATATGGTGTGCTCAATAATGAACAAGTCGAATTCAAAAGAGTTGCATTTGTGAATGGTTTGAAATACAACCTGATCAGTGTCAGCCAACTTTGTGATGATGGCTTCAGAGTTTTGTTCGATATTGCACAAGGCACCATATTTAACAAGGGTTGGAAAGTGGTGATGGTTGCACCAAGAAAAGGGAATGTGTACATCATGGATATGGAACCAGCTCCAAAAGAGCAATGTTTCTATACCAAGGCTGATGAGGACACCAACTGGCTATGGTACAAAAGATTATCCCACCTTAATTTTAGAAATATTAACAAGTTGTCTCGCAAACAACTGGTTGATGGGATACCTCAGATTTCTTTTAATAAAGAAAAGCCTTGTCCAGGGTGTGAGATGGGAAAGCAGAAAAGGGCCAGTTTCAAAACTAGGCAAAATTTTAGCATCACTGAACCTCTTCACATGCTACATATGGACCTCTTTGGTCCAGTGAATGTTCAAACTAAAGCTAGAAAGAAGTACACTCTAGTTGTGGTTGATGAATTCACCAGATATTGCTGGGTGGTATTCCTCAGATCCAAAAGTGATGCACCTGCTGAAATCATCTCTCTCATTAAAAGAATTGAGCTCAAATACACTCGAAAAGTTTGTCAGTTGCGAAGTGATAATGGTACTGAATTCCAAAATAAGGTACTTGAAACATTTTGCAATGACACTGGCATCTCTCAAAACTTCTCATCAGTTCACTCTCCAGAGCAAAATGGAGTTGTGGAAAGAAAGAATCGCACACTGATAGAAGCGGCCAGAAGTATGCTATCCGAATCTGGTCTTCCCACCAGTTTTTGGGCTGAAGCAGTTGCAACTGCTTGTCACACCCAAAACCGGTCAGTCTACATCAAGAGACATAAGAAGACTGCCTATGAAGTACTCAGGAATCGTAAACCAAATATTGGATACTTTCATGTATTTGGTTGTCCAGTTTATATCTTAAACGATTCCAGTCAGCTTGGAAAGTTTGATGCAAAAGCTGATGAAGGGGTATTTTTAGGTTATTCAGATATTCGAAAGGCCTTTAGAGTTTATAATTATAGACTCCAAAAGGTTCATGAGACAATTCATGTCACATTCGATGAATCAACTGAAGCAATCAACAAGAGACCACGCCTTGATATTTCTCCAGTCGTTCCAATCAATTTTGGTGAAACTGACCAAGTTCATCAGTCAGTTGTTTCACCAAAAGATGTTTCCAGTTACAACAAATTGGAACCAGTTAAGAAGAAGAAAAGCACCAGTGACACATCATTTTATCCCTCCATCAATTTCAACTTACCACAAGAATTGGTGATTGGATCTGATGTACGTGCCACTCCAATATCAGTACCAGTTCAAACTCCAACTTCTCCAGTTCTTCAAGAAATGCCTTTGAATGAAGAATTTCATGATGCAAATCGTGACCTCATTGACTCTGATGAGGATGTAGAAGTAGTTTGGACTGATCCTCCTCCAGATGCTACTGCAACTGAAGAAGATCGCCAGGTGACTTGCACTGATATTGTTGTGCACCAGCCTAGTCAATACACTAGATGGACTCGAGCCCATCCAATTGAACAAATTGTGGGTGATCCAAATAGTGGGGTTCAGACTAGAAGAGCCACCAGTGAGCAATGCTTAAACGTCACCTTCTTATCTTTAATTGAACCAAAGAAGATTGACGAGGCTATGGCAGACCCAAGCTGGGTGGAAGCTATACAAGAAGAGCTCGTCCAGTTTGAAAGGAACAATGTTTGGGAGCTTGTTCCTTGTCCACCAGGGTTAAAGAAAGAACCTATTGGTACCAGATGGGTCTACCGAAACAAGATGGATGAAGATGGCCATGTTGTAAGAAACAAGGCCAGATTAGTTGCCCAGGGTTATTGTCAAGCAGAAGGCGTTGACTTTGATGAAACTTTTGCTCCAGTTGCAAGACTTGAAGCCATCAGAATATTTCTGGCTTATGCAGCCCATCTGCAGTTCAAAGTCTTCCAGATGGATGTCAAAAGTGCGTTCCTTAATGGAACATTGGAAGAAGAAGTTTATGTTAAGCAGACTCCAGGTTTCATCGATGAGAAGTATCCTCATTGGGTTTATAGACTGAACAAAGCTTTGTATGGTCTAAGACAAGCCCCAAGAGCCTGGTATGATACTCTAACTAAACATCTTCTTAAAAATGGCTTTCAAAGAGGTGTAATAGATAATACCTTATTCATCTTGAAAGAAAGAGGTAATATCTTATTGGAACAAATTTATGTTGATGATATTATATTTGGTTCAACTGATGATGCAATGTGTAAAAAGTTTTCTAAAATCATGTCATCTGAGTATGAGATGAGTTTAATGGGTGAATTAACATTTTTCTTAAGTCTTCAGATTAAGCAAACTGAAAATGGAATTTTCATAAACCAAGGAAAATATGTCAGAGATTTGTTAAGAAAATACAAATATGATTCTATCCCATCGAAAAACACACCTATTGCAGCACCATTAAATTTGGACTCTGACCCAACTGGCAAACCAGTTAACATAACTGACTATCGTGGTATGGTTGGTTCACTGATGTACTTAACTGCCAGTCGACCAGATATAATGTTTGCAACATGTTTATGTGCCAGGTTTCAGGCTAACCCTAAAGAATCACATTTGCACGCTGTAAAGCGTATTTTTAGATACCTGAAAGGGTGTCCTAATCTTGGTCTTTGGTACCCCAAAGGCTCAGGATTAGATCTAATGGGTTATTCAGATTCAGATCATGCAGGTTGTAAGATAGATAGAAAATCAACAACTGGTGGTTGTCATTTCCTTGGAGGAAAACTGGTAAGTTGGACCAGCAAGAAGCAGACTTCATCCTCTATGTCCACTGCTGAGGCAGAGTACATTTCTGCGGCCAGTTGCTGTGCCCAGATTCTCTGGATCAAGAACCAGTTACTAGATTATGGTCAAAAGTATACAAGGACCCCAATCTTTTGTGACAACACCAGTGCAATTGCTATATCTCACAACCTAGTGATGCACTCCAAGACAAAGCATATTGACATCAGGTATCATTTCATTCGTGATCATGTTATGAAAGGAGACATTGAAATTCATTTCATCCCCACTGACAAACAGTTAGCTGATGTTTTACAAAACCTCTCGATGAGAAAACCTTTAAACATCTCATCAGCGAACTGGGAATGTTAAATCCTTAAAACTGGAGATTTCTTTGTTATTGAACGCGTCAGTGACACTGATGAAGTTCTCAGTTGAGGAGGTCCAGATAATCTTTGCTCGCCAGGCTATCGAACGCCGTTGTGATACTATCCTGGCACTAATCGATTTCTGGATCATCATTTTAAGGGGAAAGACTCAAAATAATTTTCTGACTAAAACTCGTTTTTGTTTGAAAATGGCAACTAGAGAACTCTTCAGTTGGAAACTGGTACTGGACTGATCCTCCAGTGACCAGGTTCAGTCTTGTCTTATTTTTATAACGTTAAGAATACTTGGTCAATATTTGTGACACGTGATGGTACTCAAGTGTTTTAAACCACTTGGTATTGTGATCTGACGTGTTTAAAGCCATTTTAGTACTTGACAACTGTTTGTATTGGGAAAATAAAAAGTGAGTGGGCGCGTGGGTAAGATAAGCCGTCGTAGCATTTAATGCTGACATGGTAGCATTTAATGTTGACATGACAAATTATTATTTTATTTCAAAATTCAAACTCAATTTGTGAAAATATCTACAAAAAGGATTTTGTTTAATAAAATATAGTTTTGGGTATTTCATTGGGATCTTGAATCTATTATAAATACCCTTTTTTACTCCGAACTCATTTACTTCTCTTCTACATTCTTTCATTTACTTCCAATCATCAAAATTGCTTCATTTCTCTCTCTGCTTCACAAATCAAGAACCCTAATTCCCAAATTTCATTTTCATTTTCAAATGGCTCATAGATCATCCCGTTCAAGAGATGTAAATCTCTTGACTGTTCCATATGCTCCTTCACCAGATGTCAAACCGACATCTGGTGCTCCTAGTAATGCTTCGGTCATCAAACTAAATCCAAATAATCCGATGGCAAGCTTACAAGGATCTCAAGGGTCCAATACCCTTATTGGTAGAATCCAAAAGTTTTTGAAGGATTCTCCAATAGGACCCTCATTCTCTCTAAACCCACGCAAGTTGTTTCACAACTACTTGTGTGAGTTTTGGTACACTGCCGTTCTTTCTTCCGATTGTTCCTCCATCAGTTTCATATTAAAGGATGGAACAATCCAGTGTACCTTGTCCGCCGACGTATTGAGGGATGCCTTACACCTCAATAATCTCCAGTCGTCTTGCCCCCAAATATTAATTTTCGCCAAGTCCTTCTTAAAATGGGACACAAGGAGTGTTTGGAGAATGGGGTGTTGAAGACTAAAGGTGCGATGACCATGAAGGGTCTTACACCTTCATGGAGGTATTTTTTCATCCACCTGGTGGAGAGTATGGGTGGGAGTTCTGGTGGACTTGACCAGATCAACTCCTCACAAGCAGAAATGTCTTACTTCTTGTGGAATGGATTGAGAGTGGACTTTGCAGATATTCTGTTTAGAAGCCTAGTTCAAAAGCTTAAGGGCACCAGGGGTGTGTGTATCCCCTTTTCAAGGTTCCGCTCTCTCTTTTTTAAACATATTCTGGGCAGAGAAGCATATTTAAGTACAGATTCACCGTACACTGCTCTAGATATGTTAAGGAATTTAGACTCTCTGGTATCTGAAGCTGGAGAGGTCAAGATTCCAGAACGAATGCAACTGGCATTCGCTTCAAATGATGCACCTATTGAAGGTGAGTCAGAAAGGCAACTGGGCGGGCCTCAAAATAATGAGGGACCCTCCAGTTCGTCTAATGTTGTGGTTGAGGATAGAGCAACCATAACTGAAGCAACTCCAATTACATCTATCCCTGGTGAAGATACTTCGGTATCTGATCCACCAACAGATGCACCCATCCAGGAAACTGGGAAGGTCATCTGGAGACTGACCCTTCTGGTCAGCCCTCAGTTACATTCATGGATCTGGACATGAATGTTAATGACGAGGAAATCCTGATAGAGTCTTCGGATTCTGAAGGAACTGAAACAGACTTGGAGATTTTTGAGGCTTCTGTACAAGCTCAAAACCCTTCATCTCCAGTCTCCCTTCCAGATGCATTAATTTCACTTTCACCCTCCCAAGAAAATGTGCCTACTGATATATCTTTCCAAACTTATACCGCTCCTTCACCAACTGGGCAATTCTCATTTGCTCGAGAAATGCCACCCCTACCACCGCCGTTGTTCACACCTGAGCATTCTCAGCATGAACAACACATTGATTTTCCAGTCCTTTCTTCTTCCACCACTCCTATTATATCTTCAACTGCTGGCATGATAACTGGGGAGACTTTCTTAAGTTTGCCTCCTCCAGTTGCTCCAGTAGTAACTGCTGCTGGTCCAGTGACACCTTCTCCTTCGTCACTGGACAGTCAAGTTGTCTCTTTACAAGCCGATCTCCAAAACCTACTTACCAGGGTGGAGGAGATTCAAAAGACACTTGACAAAAACACCAAGTCCTTCTCCAGATACCACAAAGATCATTTGACAAACATTAAAGTGGTTGATCTGGGGATAAACAAGTTTTCATCTAATGAAGACTTGGTGTTCAAGAAACTAAATGAGTTGGTCACTGGCTGCAATAATCTGGCAACATCTTTGAAGGAAGCCTTTGACCTTACTCAGTCCAAGGTTACAACCTCAATCTCCAATCTGCTTGGCAACACTATAAGAACATCTGAAGTAGATTTGAGGGAGATTGAAAGGCAGGTAAAGGAACTAATTGAAAAACCTGGCCTAGATGTAACTGAACTTGGACAGCAGTTGATGACTTCAGTTGGTCAGAAGATAGAGGATACGCTGGGTGCTAGAGAAACACAATTGATTGAAAGGGTGATATCTGAGATCACCAAGCTGGCCACTCCTCAGGTTGATCTGGCCCCACTCACCAGTGAGATCAACCAGTTGAGGGGCAACATTGAGAATTTGAACACCCAGGTATCTCTACATGCTCAATCTTTAGAAAAACTGACAACTTAAGTAGAGAATTTGAAGAAGAAGGATGATGAAGTAAAGGAAAAGGTTGTCTCTGGTTTGGATGAAGACTCCAAGATCCTAAATGACTTAAAAACTGGTCAAGAACAAGTTACTGCCAATGTTTTGACCCAGTCAAAGGAGACCAACCATTTATGGAGGTCTTTCAGGATGATGTGTGGAATTTTCAAAGAGTGTAAGGACATGCAATCATGGCAGCCTCTTGACCGGTTGCCATCTCACCCCTCTGAATGGGAAGGTATTCGGGCAGGTCTAGATGCTGCCAAGGGGGAAAGAAGTGCAGTCCTTCCACCAGTTGCACCTGGAAGATCTTCATCTGGAAGACAAGCTGGTTTGGAAATGGTTGTAGCTACCAGTACTGAAGCTGGTGAGCATGATGTTAGGGGGAATGTGTTGGATAAGGGAAAAGGTTTAGCTATTGAAGCATCTGCCCAACCGGCCACTGATGTAATGTTAGAAACTGGCAATGCTGATATACTTCCTCCATTCAAATTTGATAGTGTATAGGTTTGTTGATATAAACTACATTGTTTGTGTAATTGTATGAATAAAATCAAATTTGATTTTGTATAGCTTTTTGAAGCTGTATGTATACAATCAAACTTGACTTTGTATGCCATTTAATTTTCGTTGGAGAGGGACGTGTAAAATGAAATTTGATTTGGAGAGGGAGTCATGACAACGGAGCCTTCGGCCACCACTCTAAGGTTTAGGGTTTGAAGGTCGACGGCTAACCCCGACCTTAAACCCTAAACCCTAGAGCGGGATTTAGCAGGGAAGGACGTGCAAAATCAAATTTGATTCGGAGGGGGAATGACGCATTGTAAAACCCTAAAGGGAACCCTTTCGGGGGGATGGGCGCATCCTAAAACCCTAAAAAGGATGAAGGTTCCCACTATAGGGTTTAGGGTTTGAAGGCCGGCTAACC
>CM067168.1:51731422-51756125 GCA_034093135.1 Erigeron breviscapus | reverse complement strand
ACACTTTTTCAGCCCGAATCTCAAAGGAGTAGGGAGTTACGAAACTCACCTCGATTGGCTATGAAAAGCTAAGATTGATATAAGGTCAAGTTATTGTTGTACAATGTTCACTTCACGTCCAACACCTAAATATCGATCATATACATTCACATCAACATACATAAACACATATACGAAGTTATCAAGTACTTGGCAAAACCCAAATTAGGTTTCCAAAGTTCTTCTCAACGTTAAATGACTTCTAAGACTCTTATTCATTGTTACATAAGATAAGAAGTGAATTAGATCAAGGCTCGATGCGTAAAAAGGTCCAGAAAGTCATTTTAGGTCAAACAAGAAAATCTGAAAAGTACAACTGGCATAAGCTACGCCCTACACTGGCGTAGGTTACGCCCTTTGTAAAATTTTAGGGTAAAGGGGGTGTAAGGTACGGTGCTCCAGAAAGTTCAATTCTTTTGGCGTCTTGAGTGGCGTAAACAGAAGGTTTTGGCGTAAGGTGGGGGATTCGGCGTAAGCTACGCCCAAACCTGGCATAACTTACGCCCCAACAGAATAAGCCTGGCGTAACTTACGCCCTACAGGGCCATAGGTTACGCCCCTTACTGGGCAAACCCACGAACAGCAGCAGTTTGTGCAGGAAAAATGACCCAAAACTCAATTACCTCAAAACCTAAGACTCCAAATCGACCCATAATGCTATGAACTGGTTTTTGAAGCAAGTTTAGACATTCCAAAGCCTAAATACACATAACCCATATCAAATTTCCTTTCCAAAACATCAAGAACACTTCCAAATCATTCAACCCAATCCAAAACCCTACTTCAACCCTAAATTCAATTTTACCCAATTTAAGACTTGGAATTACTTCAAATTGACTAACAGCAAGTAAATAAACATGAATTGGTAAATATGGGATGAATTTGACTTACCAAAACTTCTTCTAGAGCTCAAACCCGAATTTGGTCAAAATGGGTGAAAGTCTTGTACTATGAACTTCAAGCTTATGATTCAATGAAGATTATAAGATGACAATGATGATGATTCTTGTATTTAAGCAGTTCCAAAACACCAAATGGATGCAAGAGAATGAGAGATATGAGATAGATAGTCTTGCTTTTTACTTAGAGAGAAAAGAGGGAAGAAAAGAGATATGTTTGGTAATGAATGAGATAAGGGAAATGAGATGGGTCAAGAAGGGCTGGTGGGTCGTGGATGACCCACGGGCCGACCCGTTTCCTTTCTCAAGCCAAAACACAATCGTTATACATCTAAACACGTCTAAATCATACTATCGACCCGACTAACATACCACATTGTCATTTAACCACAAAAGTACAAAATCGCCCACTTCAAACTCTAACGGTCTCCGCCTCACATCGGCATACTTCTTTTGGCGTTCACATGCCAATTGCAACCTCTCCTTAATTTGAGATATTACCCTAGTCATTTCAACCACAATTTCCGGCCCGATAAGTTGACTCTCCCCAATTTCCGCCCATGCTAGAGGAGAACGACATATTCTACCATATAATGCTCTAAAGGGCGCCATTTGGATGGTGGCATGGTAGCTATTGTTGTACGGAAATTCAACTAGTGGCAAATGGTCTTCCCAACTTCCACCAAAATCAATTGCACAAGCCCTCAACATGTCTTCAAGTGTTTGAATGGTTCTCTCGGTTTGTCCATCCGTTTGAGGATGAAACGCCGTGCTCATGTCGAGTCGAGTACCCATTGCTTTTTGAAAAGCTTCCCAAAAGTTTGATTTGAAACGGGCATCTCTATCTGAAATGATAGAAATCGTCACCCCATGCTTAGATATTACTTCCTTGATGTACAAACGAGCCAATGTGTCAAATTTATTGGTTTCACGAATTACTAAAAAGTGAGCCGACTTCGTTAACCAATCTACTATCACCCAAATCGTGTCACGACCGCTTTTCGTCTTCGGTAGTTTAGTAGTGAAGTCCATTGAAATATGTTCCCACTTCGATTCGGGCATCACCGGTTGTACCAACAATCCGGGTGGCTTCTTGTGATCGGCTTTGACCTGTAAGCAAGTAAGACACTCACTCACATACTTAGCCACATCACGCTTCATGCCGGCCACCAATACAAGTTTTTCAAATCAAAGTACATCTTATCCGACCCGGGATGGACCGAATAAGGCGATTGATGAGCTTCATTCATAATAAGTATTCTTAAGTCACCGAAAATAGGAACCCAAAGTCTTTCAAGCAAGTATAGCCCATTATCACTCTTTCGGTCAAATTGTTGTTCCATGCCATCTAGGTTCTCGTTTCCAAAGTTTTCCGGTAGGGTGGCTTGAATTTGGGCTTCAATGATCCGGTCACGAATATTTGGCCCCACCGTGAGGCTCATAGCTCTAACCCGTCTTGGTTTCACTCTCTCCTTTCTACTCAAGGCATCGGCTACTACATTTGCTTTGCCCGGATGATAACGGATGTCACAATCGTAATCACTAAATAGTTCAAGCCAACGCCTCTGCCTCATATTCAATTCACTTTGGTTAAAGATGTGTTGAAGACTTTTGTGGTCGGTATAAATTACACATTTGGTGCCATAGAGATAATGTCTCCAACACTTCAAAGCAAACACAACCGCTCCCAATTCCAAATCATGTGTCGGGTAGTTCTTCTCATGCACGTTCAATTGACGAGAGGCATAAGCAATGACTTTCCATCTCTTGCTTTCATAGAAATTTTTTTTTGAAAATCCCGATTACATTACCGCAGGCCAAAATGCAATTTGGAAAAGCAAGCCAGAGAAAAGCATCGTTGAGATAATACCTTTCATCCTAATCTCATCTACTGAAATGACTTTACCCCTTTGCATAAGAACACAACCCAACCCTTGTCCCGAGGCATCACAATAAACAATAAAATCTTCAATTCCATCCGGTAGCATCAAAATAGGAGCGTCACATAGCATATCTTTAAGAGTTTGGAAGGCGTTTTCTTGTTTTTCGCCCCATTCAAAGCTTCTCTCCTTTTGAGTCAAGAGAGTGAGTGGTTGTGCAATACGGGAGAAATTTTAATAAACCTTCTATAGTAACCCGCCAATCCAAGGAATTGACGGATCTCGGATGGCGTTTCAGGTCTTCTCCAATTCTTGACCGCTTCAATCTTGCTTGGGTCCACATGAATACCATCCTTGCTCACTACGTGACCAAGAAAGTAGACCTCTTCCAACCAAAACTCACACTTGGAGAATTTGGCATACAATTTCTCCTTCCTTAGTAGTTCAAGCACCTCACGCAAGTGCTCAACATGCTCTTCCTTTGTCTTCGAGTATACAAGTATGCCATCAATGAACACAATGACAGACTTGTCTAAGTATGGTTGACACACCCGGTTCATCAAGTCCATGAACATCGTCGGTGTATTAGTCAACCCAAAAGGCATCACGGTGAATTCAAAGTGACCATACCTTGTGCGAAAGGCCGTCTTGGGGATATCATCTTCATGTACTCGGAGTTGATGATAACCCGAGCGAAGATCGATTTTTGAGAAGTGCTTAGCACCTTGAAGTTGATCAAATAAGTCATCGATTCTAGGGAGGGGATACTGGTTCTTCACTGTGAGCTTGTTTAATTCCCGGTAGTCGATATACATTCTAAAGGACCCGTCTTTCTTTTTGACGAAGAGAACAGGAGCACCCCAAGGAGATTGACTAGGGCGAATGAAACCCTTCTCTTGGAGTTCCTTGAGTTGAGTTTGTAGCTCTTGCATTTCAGTTAGAGCTAGCCTATACGGAGCTTTTGCTACGGGCGCGGCTTCGGGAATAAGATTAATACGAAAGTCAAGTTCACGAGTTGGAGGTAATCCCGGTAAGTCATCCGGAAAAACATCGGGAAATTCACAAACAATAGGAACAGTCTTCAATTCTACCTTTGTGATGGTAACACTAAAGACCTTAGAATTAGAGGAATCAGAGATTTCGCCTTGAACCCTAAGAATTCTACCGTTAGTAAAAGGTATCTTAACAACTCTCTCACCACAATCAATAGTCGCGTTTACTGCCGTCAACCAATCCATACCCACAATGACATCAAAACTCCCAATATCGAAAGGCATGAGGTCTATGAGGAATTCGACATCATCTAGAGTCAAGACACAATCACGTATTATTTGGCTAAGTTTAGTTAGTGAGTCATTTACCATTTCAATGTCAAGCACATAGTTTAGAGCACAAGGATGCACATCAATCAAAGGGACAAAGTTAGAGGGCACGAGGCTATAATCGGCTCCAGAATCAAATAAAACTGTTGCATAGTGACCATTAAGGAGAAAGGTACCTGCTACTACGTTGGGATCGTTTCGGGCTTCATTGGCATTGGCCGCAAAGGCTCGGCCATGGGGTTGCACTTGATGGCCTTGTTGTCCCCGGTTTTGGTTAGGCCCGACCATTTGTAGTTGATTGGGGTGGACGGCTACTTGAACTTGTTGTCCCACCCATCGAGGATAATTATTACGATAGTGGTCACGACTACCATATTCAATACATTCACCTCTTCGTTGATTACCTTGAGGAGGGATGGCTCGAACAGGAGCCACATTCATTGGGCCCGTTCTTGGAGCTCTACATTCTTGGATTCATGCCCAACTCGGTTGCAGTTAAAGCATGCTCCACATTGGACATTGGCGGGATGATGCCTGTTGCATCTCCCACAGAAAGGATGAGGCCCAGTATAAGGTTTCCTAGTTGGTTCCACCGCCGCCATTATTCTACCCCAATTTGCATTCTTGGGGTTAAACCTTCCCACTTTCTTTACCCCGCTAGACTCTCCCACTTCCTTCCTCTTGTATGTTGAGGATTTGCTTAAAATACTGCTCCTCAACAAGTCTTCGGTCACGCTACCGGCCCGGTTAACCGCATCGGCCAAAGAAGTAGGCATGTTAGAATTCACATAAGATCGGACTTGAGGATTCAAGCCCAATACAAACTTCTCGATGGTCCGAGACTCGGAATCCACCAAGTGAGAAATGAGGGTAGACAACTCTTGAAATCGTCTAACATAGCTCTTGTAATCGGCTCCCTCCATGTTGAGATTAGCAAACTCAATGGTCAAGTTTTGTAGTTCATAGGGAGGACAAAACTTTGCCTTCACTTTGTTCTTGAAATTGACCCATTCCAAGTTATAAGTCCGCCCTAAAGTTATCTCTTGGTTCCACCAACTCAAGGCGTCATGTCTAAACATGCCGGATGCATAAGAAATCCGGTCGTCATAGGTGCAATGACTTCTTTCAATTACTGCCTCGATCTCCTCAAACCACCTTATACACTCTGTGGGACCGCCTCTTCCATCAAACTCTGGTGCCCCACAGCTTTTGAAGTCTTTAAATATACACCCCTGTCGGTATCCTCCATGTTGATTATACATGGGCATATGGTTATCAACTCCCACTGGTTCCTCTTCTTCCTCCTCCACAACATGAGGGTGAGCATTTTCATTATTCATATTAATTGGGGCTTCATTGTTTTGAGCCGCATTTTTTCCCCCAAGACTTGCCGTGACTTGAGCAATAATGGTCGGCATGATATTGGTGACCATTTGAGCGATCAACTCAGCCAAGTTTAGCTCGGGAGCTTCACCATGGCCCCTTCCTTGGCCTCTACCACGACCTCTACCACGGCCCCTACCACAGCCCCTACCACGGCCCCTACCTCTACCTCCTTGTACCTCCGGTTGAGCTTCCTGTTGAGGTTCTTCCGATTCAGCCCTATAGTTCGTTCCGGCTCTCCTTGGTCTTACCATTTCTATAAAACAAGTGACACGTTGACCCGAGAGTTAGTCTCAAATGCTCACATGTTAGTCACACAAGTAGTCACTGCTCTCATACCGATACCACTTACTCATTTCAAATCATTAAGCTAAGGCAA
The DNA here is from genome assembly GCA_034093135.1 of Erigeron breviscapus. Classification (NCBI taxonomy): domain Eukaryota; kingdom Viridiplantae; phylum Streptophyta; class Magnoliopsida; order Asterales; family Asteraceae; genus Erigeron; species Erigeron breviscapus. The sequence continues at coordinate 51,750,223 of CM067168.1, read as the reverse complement.
GAGTGCTAGAATCCTATGGGATTGTTACTTAGCATATCATCATGTCAAATTCATTACAATTGTCTATCATTAACTCATGTAATCATGCTCATAACATCATGCAATCAAACAACTAACACGAATGATTCAAAATATAATCCGAATTCGATATGCTCTCTAGTTATTGACCAGGTATGTATACAGGGTGTACCAATGGCTAACCCTCCACCTAATCAACTTCCATTAAGCATATCAGTTCCTTATTATACTTTAAGCCACACGTGCGCAATCCACGATGTCATTAACTTGTTATAATGTTGGGTAACCATAAAAGAGTTGATCGGGTTCTTTTAGGGTTGCCATAATATTATACTAAGTTAATGGCATAACTTCATTTTGCCCTAAATCATCAAATTAGCTTCAACTAATAACAACAACAAACCATATTAACCACATTCCACATTCATCACATTGAATTCAAGCTATCACACAAGTGGTCTTAACTACGAACTCACACGGGGATTCACATAATTCACATTGCACACGAATTTCCTAACCATGCATGCTATATGAAGAGTTTTAACTTAAGCCATAGTCTAGGTCAAACCGCCTAATTCTCTACGACCACGCATGGGCCACCATTCTGTAACACCCCAAGCCAAGGCTCGAAATATTACGGAAATCATATAGCACAAGGTGGAATTATAGTAGAACAAGAACTAAATGCAAATAAAGATTCAGTGAATCCATTACAATACGAAACAAGTACCAAAATACATAAGGAGCAAATAACCATCAAAGTTTACAAAAGAGCATCCAGAAGATGGAAAATCGATCCTAAGTATAATGCAAAAGAGAAGGTCGATGAATCCTTGATTCATAAGGTCTAATGCCCCGGTTTAACAGCAAGCAATCAACTAAACTCCACGTCCAGGAATAACCTGATTACCTGAAAAGTGTACTAAGCATAGTCAACACAAGGTTGGTGAGTTCGTAGTAATGATCCATAAGGAACCATCATCAATAATCACAATGTACGAGTAGAGGCTAGACATGACTTACATCGAGCCTCTAAGTAACACAATAACGTCCAACAACAAGATTACACAAAGCAAGTAAGTGTGTAATATGAGTGCACAAATGATATAAGTATCAATACAAGTGCCGAATGCATAAATAAGCCAACATGCCTATCTTATGCGTGAACTCAAGTCACCTATGCAACGATACCCGCCTGTCATCACAATGAACAAGGCTATATCTCAAAATCATCGAGATATATATGTCTATATACTCGGAGTCATGTCACCAACATCTCATGGATTAAGTGTATACATCTATACACTTGGATGTTTGAGTCCTCAACCGAGGGACTATGTAACTACGTATGCATGCTTACAATCAATCATATATGCATCAATCACAAATCATCTGTCATAAACCAACAATCAATATTCGTCAATCATAAACCACAAAATCAATCAATCAATCAATCCAACAATTATTCATCATGTAATCAATAAACCAATCAATCAACATACACTTTTCAGCCCGAATCAATCAATCAATCAATCAATCAATCAATCAATCAATCAATCAATCAATCAATCAATCAATCAATCAATCAATCAATCAATCAATCAATCAATCAATCAATCAATAATCAATAATCACAAACGAATGCAATAATCAATCAATCAATCAATCAATCATCAATCAATCAATCAATCAATCAATCAATCAAGTCAATCAAACGTGATAAACCGTCTCATCAATCCAACATTTAATCCACAATCAATCAATCAATCAACAACGTAAGTAAACACGCAAGTTTTACACTTTTCAGCCCGAATCTCAAAGGAGTAGGGAGTTATGGAAACTCACCTCGATTGGCTATGAAAAGTTAAGATTGAAACAAGGTCAAGTTATTGTTGTACAATGTTCACTTCACGTCCAACACCAAAATATCGATCATATACATTCACATCAACATACATAAACACATATACGAAGTTATCAAGTACTCGGAAAAACCCAAATTAGGTTTCCAAAGTGCTTCTTAACGTTTAATGAATTCTAAGACTCTTATTCATTGTTACATAAGATAAGAAGTGAATTAGATCAAGGCTCGACGCGTAAAAAGGTCCAGAAAGTCATTTTAGGTCAAACAAGAAAATCTGAAAAGTACAACTGGCGTAAGCTACGCCCTACACTGGCGTAGGTTACGCCCTTTGTAAAATTTTAGGGTAAAGGGGGCGTAAGGTACGGTGCTCCAGAAAGTTCAATTCCTTTGGCGTCTTGAGTGGCGTAAACAGAAGGTTTTGGTGTAAGGTGGGGGATTCGGCGTAAGCTACGCCTAAACCTGGCGTAACTTACGCCCCAACAGAATAAGCCTGGCGTAACTTACGCCCCACAGGCGTAGGTTACGCCCTTTGTAAAATTTTAGGGTAAAGGGGGCGTAAGGTACGGTGCTCCAGAAAGTTCAATTCCTTTGGCGTCTTGAGTGGCGTAAACAGAAGGTTTTGGTGTAAGGTGGGGGATTCGGCGTAAGCTACGCCTAAACCTGGCGTAACTTACGCCCCAACAGAATAAGCCTGGCGTAACTTACGCCCCAACAGAATAAGCCTGGCGTAACTTACGCCCCACAGGGCCGTAGGTTACGCCTCTTACTGGGCAAACCCACGAACAACAGCAGTTTGTGCAAGAAAAATGACCCAAAACTCAATTACCTCAAAACCTAAGACTCCAAATCGACCCATAATGCTATGAACTGGTTTTTGAAGCAAGTTTAGACATTCCAAAGCCTAAATACACATAACCCATATCAAATTTCCATTCCAAAACATCAAGAACACTTCCAAATCATCCAACCCAATCCAAAACCCTACTTCAACCCTAAATTCAATTTTACCCAATTTAAGACTTGGAATTACTTCAAATTGACCAACAATAAGTAAATAAACATGAATAGGTAAATATGGGATGAATTTGACTTACCAAAACTTCTTCTAGAGCTCAAACCCGAATTTGGTCAAAATGGGTGAAAGTCTTGTACTATGAACTTCAAGCTTATGATTCAATGAAGATTATAAGATGACAATGATGGTGATTCTTGTATTTAAGCAGTTCCAAAACACCAAATGGATGCAAGAGAATGAGAGATATGAGATGGATAGTCTTGCTTTTTACTTAGAGAGAAAAGAGGGAAGAAAAGAGATATGTATGGTAATGAATGAGATAAGGGAAAGGAGATGGGTCAAGAAGGGCTGGTGGGTCGTGGATGACCCACGGGCCGACCCGTTTCCTTTCTCAAGCCAAAACACAATCGTTATACATCTAAACACGTCTAAATCATACTATCGACCCGACTAACATACCACATTGTCATTTAACCACAAAACGACCCCCAATATTTCATTAACTTGAATTGTTAGTCAAGTTACACATAAAGTCAACGGGTCAAAACTCACGGATGTTACACATACATTACATAGACACAAATTCGTTTTTAGTTGCATTGGATAGACGGATTTCGAGATCATTACATTACATAGACATTTTGGCTTAGTTAGCTACACTCACAGGTCATTATCCCTTTCTTTTATTATTGTCACACAATTTTTTATTTCTTGCTACAAGTTGTGTTTGTGACACATTATATCATTGTTGATGATGAAATGTCGTTATTAATATTAACAACAGTATATAGTTTTCGTATAACACAACGCTTCTGAAAACATGTTATAAATTACACATATTAACGCACAAAATGATGTAATGTCTCCCGGGGCAACGTTCGGGTAACATATCTCGTTAAGAATAAAATGAATCTAACTTTGAAGGGATGTACCTCTCTATTCTCACGTGTTTCTTTTTAAGTTCTTGGTTAATTGGTGTAATACTGTAACCCATGAATATTATATTTTTTTTAAAGGTTAGTTACATTAATGGTAACTGAACTATATTTTTATTTTTTATTTTTGAAAGGTAAATTTCGCTTGAAATTTCGTGTTGCGATTCGATAGCGAGAGGTCTAGCATACGTTGTCTTAACCGGGTCCGCGTTTTAGTTCCTCGAAACAGAAATGCTTCTTTCAAATACCTGATAGGGGGAAACATCATTCTAATCCGACTGGAGACACGATGATTAACAAGGGTTTATCTGCCTGTAACATCCCAAATTTTATTTTCGTCTTCTTTGACCTTGTGTATCGGTCAACTTGCTTTGTGTCACTTATTATGTCTTTATTATTATACGATAGTATTTATTATGTGTTTAAATGTGATTAAAATGTATATTATATGTGTTAATTAGGTGTAATTAACAAGTAAGCGGTGACCTAGCGATTAAATGTCATTTTAGGTTGTTAGTGAAAGGATTAGAACTTTAAGGACTTAGGGTGACATGTTGGGAAAGTGTTGGCTGGAGTTTTAGGTTAGTATCATCCCTAATCACCTCATTTTATTCCTTAATCACGAAATAATGCAGCCATGAACCCTCCTTAATCCCTCTTTGCGATCTAGAGCATTCCGTTAGAGATTTGTTGTTCGTTAAAGCCTTAAATCGTCTCCATGGTCAAAGTTCAGGTTTGAGGTATTATTCTACTTCATGTTAATTGTATTTTCAGGTCTTGTAATTAGTGTAATCTCTGGGTTTGAGGCTAGGGTTTCTGTAATTGATTTCATAATCAAAAATTAACGTTTTTTGGGTCAATTGGTGAACCGTTTGTAATGCAAATGCTATGATTGAGTAAGGGTTGGTTTTGTATCATCAAAATGGTCACTTTTATGTGTAAAGAAGATCTGGAAGTGTATGTGGTTTGAGATTTTGGTTTGAGGATTGAATTGATGTTAAGAACCAAAGGGTTTCGGATGTCTGAAATTTCAGTCATGTTGTAAAAATCGTAGTAAATACATATGAACGAGATACTGATGAATCTTATGTTTTTGAAAAGGTCTATGTGTCGGCTAAATCATTCAAGCCATGAGCTTTTTACACCATCTACCACTACATCTTAAGAGTATTCTTGAATTTTTCCAGAATTTTTTAATAAATTTAACTTGCTCAAAAAGTCTACCATACACAGCCCTATCAGCTTTCGTCCAAAATCTGACCCTTTCTGGAAATCGACATTTTCGAACCATTTGTAGGCAAAATCAAGAAAAACATTGTTCTAGACGGATTTAGCCGACACATAGAGCCTTTTCAAAAACATAAGATTCATCAGCTATCTCGTTCATATGTATTTACTACGATATGGTGTAAAAAGCTCATGGCTTGAATCACTTAGGATCCACACTAAAAAGCCTCTCAAAGAGAGCCTAGTTTTATGAAACATTTCTTTAGGTTGCTGAGTTTTGGTCGCTGGGCTGGTCACTGACCTAGTCACTGAATGGTCGCTGTTGAGTCTATTCCGTTGTTGATCAGTCCCTGACCTGGTCGCTGAGTTGAACCATCAGCTCACATTCATTAGCGACTCTTTTGATCAGTCACTGAACTAGTCGCTATGCTGATTGCTTGATTGTTTGTCTAACATAAGCTTGTACATTTTATTCATAGGCCGTGGGAACATCTAGCAAGCTTTATTATCATTGTTTGTGTGTTCTTAAGCTGCTTTTGAGGTAAGATATTGGATTTCCCCTGTGAGACATAATCAAAATGTGTTTTCCTATTAAATGTGAATCGGATAATTGAACCCTTGTGTCCTTATATTTATGAGCTATGTTGGGAGGGTTCAGGTGGGTTTATTTGAAAGGGAAACTTATGATGTAAAGACTAAATGGGAGGTATTTGAGTTGTTGTCCCTTACCCTATATCATCATGTTTGTAGTTGATAGTGATTTCATGTATATATACTTGTTTTTAGTCGATTTGAAGTAATCCCAAGTCTTGAAATTGGTCAAAATGAATTTAAGGCTAAATTAGGGTTTTGGTTTGGGTTGGATGATTTGGAAGTGTTCTTGATGTTTTGGAATGGAAATTTGTTATGGGTTATGTGTATTTAGGCTTGGAAATGTCTAAACTTACTTCAAAAACTAGTTCATAGCCTATTGGATCGATTTAGGGTCTTGAGTTTTGGAGAAAAGGGTTTTGGTTTGGGTTGGATGATTTGGAAGTGTTCTTGATGTTTTGGAATGGAAATTTGTTATGGGTTATGTGTATTTAGGCTTGGAAATGTCTAAACTTACTTCAAAAACTAGTTCATAGCCTATTGGATCGATTTAGGGTCTTGAGTTTTGGAGAAAAGGGTTTTGGTTTGGGTTGGATGATTTGGAAGTGTTCTTGATGTTTTGGAATGGAAATTTGTTATGGGTTATGTGTATTTAGGCTTGGAAATGTCTAAACTTACTTCAAAAACTAGTTCATAGCCTATTGGATCGATTTAGGGTCTTGAGTTTTGGAGAAAAGGGTTTTGGTTTGGGTTGGATGATTTGGAAGTGTTCTTGATGTTTTGGAATGGAAATTTGTTATGGGTTATGTGTATTTAGGCTTGGAAATGTCTAAACTTACTTCAAAAACTAGTTCATAGCCTATTGGATCGATTTAGGGTCTTGAGTTTTGGAGAAAAGGGTTTTGGTTTGGGTTGGATGATTTGGAAGTGTTCTTGATGTTTTGGAATGGAAATTTGTTATGGGTTATGTGTATTTAGGCTTGGAAATGTCTAAACTTACTTCAAAAACTAGTTCATAGCCTATTGGATCGATTTAGGGTCTTGAGTTTTGGAGAAAAGGGTTTTGGTTTGGGTTGGATGATTTGGAAGTGTTCTTGATGTTTTGGAATGGAAATTTGTTATGGGTTATGTGTATTTAGGCTTGGAAATGTCTAAACTTACTTCAAAAACTAGTTCATAGCCTATTGGATCGATTTAGGGTCTTGAGTTTTGGAGAAAAGGGTTTTGGTTTGGGTTGGATGATTTGGAAGTGTTCTTGATGTTTTGGAATGGAAATTTGTTATGGGTTATGTGTATTTAGGCTTGGAAATGTCTAAACTTACTTCAAAAACTAGTTCATAGCCTATTGGATCGATTTAGGGTCTTGAGTTTTGGAGAAAAGGGTTTTGGTTTATTTTCCTGCACTAAACTGCTGCTGCTGTTCGTGGGTCTGCCCAGTAGGGGGCGTAACCTACGGCCCTGTGGGGCGCAGGTTACGCTAGGCTTATCTTGTTGGGGCGTAAGTTACGCCAGGTTTGGGCGTAGCTTACGCCGAATCCCCCACCTTACGCCAAATGTTTCTGTTTACGCCACTCAAGACGCCAAAGAATTGCACTTTAGAGACCACCGTACCTTACGCCCTTCTTACCATAGCTTACACCAGGTGGAATTGGACCACCGTAACCTACGCCAGGTCTGGGCGTAGGTTACGCCCCCTTTGTTTCTGAATTTTCCTGTTTGACCTACTTTGACTTCCAGAACCCTAATAACGCTTCGGGCTTCGTTCTAAATCACTCCTAGACTTATTTAACGATGAATAAGAGTACTAGAAGTCACCTAATGTCGAGAATCACTTTGGAAACCTAATTAGGGTTTTTGCCGTGTATTTGATAACTACGTATATTTGTTTATCTATGTTGATATGAATGTATATGATCGATATTTAGGTGTTGGACGTGAAGTGAACATTGTACGACAATAACTCAACTTTATATCGACTTAACTTTTCATAACCAATCGAGGTGAGTTCCGTAGCTCCCTACTCCCTTGAGTTTCGGGCTGAAAAGTGTAAAACTTACGTGTTTACTTACGTTGTTGATTGATTGATTGATTTGGTTTAAAAGTTGGTTTGATGAGACGGTTTATTTCATTTGATTGTCTTGGTTTATGTTTTGTTAAGTACTTCATTAATATCAGGATAGACATACATACATGGAAGTCGGTTATGCCTTCATTGGGTTTTAGATGTGGTGGGAAGGCTGCGGGTGACCCTATATATAAGCATCTGGGACTCGAAGAATGGATAATCCTCTTAAGAGTATGTACGTATAGTTGGTTTAAATTTTGATTATTGGTTTATGATTGACGAATATTGATGGATGGTTTATGACAGACGACATGTGATTGATGCATATACGATTGATTGTAAGCATGCATACGTAGTTACATAATCCCTCGGTTGAGGACTCAAACATCCAAGTGTATAGATGTATACACTTAATCTATGAGATGTTGGTGACATGACTCCGAGTATATAGACATATATATCTCGATGATTTTGAGATACAGCCTTGTTCATTGTGATGACAGGCGGGTATCGTTGCATGGGTGACTTGAAGTTCACACACATGTTATGCATTATGTCTTATTATGCATTTAGCACTTACATTGATACTTATATCATTTGTGCACTCCTATTACACACTTACTTGTTTTGTGTAATCTTGTTGTTGGACGTTATTGTCTTACTTAGAGGCTCGCTGTAAGTCATGTCTAGCCTCTACTCATATATTGAGATTATTGATGATGGTTCCTTATGGACCATTACTACGAACTCACCAACCTTGTGTTGACTATGCTTAGTACACTTTTCAGGAAATCAGGTTATCCCTGGACGTGGAGTTTGATTGTTGCTTGTTGTAAAACCCGGGCTTTGGACTTTATGGATCAAGGATTCATTGGCCTTCTTTTTCATTATACTTAGGATCGATTTGCCATCTTCTGGATGTTCTTTTGTAAAATTTGATGGTTATTTGCTCCTTATGTATTTTGGTACTTGTTTCGTATTGTATGGATTCACTGAATCTTTATTTGCATTTAGTTGTTGTTCTATTGTAATTCCTCCTTGCGCTATATGATTTCCATGATATTTTGAGCCTCGGCTTGGGGTGTTACAAACTATGACGAGAGGGTGATTGTATATGCTTGTTATGCATAGTGTACTTGGATTTGTTGTGCTATACCATAAATTGTATTATTATGCTATATATATACATTGACATTGATCGTGTAATTGCATGTCATTGAGCTTTAGTGATTGATTTGGTTGCTTGTAGTATCACTAGTAACCATAGGATCTCCACGATCACTTGTGCACGTGATAAGGCCTGAAATGTGTATAGGTAGCTTGTGTTGTTTGTTGCTAGCCTATAGAAATAGTGATTTCTTGAGAATGGATAATGTATCATGTCATTGATACTATCTTATCCCATAGTGTATCGTGTAATTGGCACTATGTTATCCCATAGTATATTGCGTAAGTGGAACTTTGTTATTCCGTAGTGTACCGTGTAATTGACACTACGCTATATGGTGGTGCGACTGAGATAGGATTCTTTTGTGTGTAGGAACCCGAATGTGATGAAACAGATAGGCACATTCATAGGATTGTGAGCTAATCCTGTATGTTGTATATGTGCTAGTGATTGGTTGCAGGTTATAAGAGTTGAGATAATATGAGGTGATGTGTGTGTGATTAACAAATATAGGATTGCGTGTTGATCCTATCTGAAGTACATGTATTGTTGATTCGGGCGGGTTACATGAGTAGGGCGACCCATGATGAAATATATATAACATATAACCTGTTTCAATTAACTGTTTTTGGGAATATAAATATAATAGCCTTTATCTTACTCAGCTTTATAAGCTGACACTTGTTTTTACTTTGTCGATTGTGTCTCGCAGAGTAGCATGGATAGAGGATCGTGTGAGGAGCTGCGGGTAGCCTAGTGCTTATAGTCTTACGGAGGCCTTAGCTACTAGTTATGCTTAGACATTTAATTAGTGTCTTTATTTCGGACTTGTATTGGTCCATGGATTTCTATTTCGGGTTTCTTTGATTGATGTATGAGATTAGTTGGTAACACCTTTTTGAAACATTTATTAGTCAACTTGACTTGTCGGTTGACAATGTTTACATTTAATAAGACCTTTTCCGCCTTGTGTGGTCTTTCTCTCGAAATTTTTTGAAATCCGAAATATTTAAAGTTTGGGTGTTACAAGTAGGTATCAGAGCATTAGTTTAAGTAAACTTGGAATCTATAGGATTATAGGTTCTAGTCTTAAACTGTTGGATCTTGGAACAAATAGCGGTAATCTGCTTATGCCTATAGGAGATAGGTTTGCTTGTGCTATAAGACAGGTTGGGTTGAGCGAATCGCGTGTAGGATTTGAGCTTAATGTGTATATGTGAGTTAAATATGTATTATTGTGTTAGCTCTTATTCCTTGTTATTTAGCTATATCCGTCATTGTTAGTCTCATTGCAGGGGGACAAAATGGTTACCCCATGATAATGATTGTGTTGGATTGGAGTAGGTCGGGGTTGTCTTTTAAGACTAGTGTTTGGCCAGGAGATAAGGAGGTACTATGTGCTCCCCGGATGCACATTAGAGATGTGGATTAGTGGGGAGGTATCATGAAATCCCTCAGTTTGGTAATTGTGGCTGGTCTTTCGTGAGTGATATTCAAGACCAAGTTCGTGATGAGTCTTAGAGTCCGTGAGATGGAGTAAAGTGGTTCTTGGTTTACAAGAATAGTGATTTGAATATTCTGAAGTATGTTAGGGTCTGCGTTAAGAGATTTGTTAGGTCCAGATTTAGTCCAGATTTACTGGACTCGCTCCAGACTCGACTACTGGAGCCTTACTGAATATCTGTCCAGAAACGTGTTCTACTGGACCTACTCCAGACTTGGAATCTGGAGTCCCTCTGAAGATTTGTTCAGAAATAATGGAAGACCAGTGAGCAAATACTTGTATAGGAAATCTGGAGTATTCTCCAGATTAGCTCACTGGACTTCACCCCAGTCCAGATCAACTCTACTGAAGACATTCTGACTGAAGTCAAAGACTGAAGTCTGAAGAAAGAAGACTGACAAATGGCGGAGTCCACTGGAAAGTCTTACCAGATCTATACACTGGAGGATTGTCAGTGTTCTAGACCCTACAAGTCTGAACAATGATATCGAGGATTGATTTTTCCCTTTACACACTTTCCAAAGAATAATCCACTTATTCTTTACCAAAGTTTGTGTGTGTAAAGGTGGTTGGATAAAAGGACACAAAGTCATTTGATGTGACTTTATCCTTATTCCTTATCCAATACATTTAATGTTCTTGTCGGATCATTAAATGTATGCAACCATATTTATACGGCACAAAATTCACTGGTGAATTTTGTTGCCTATAAATACAAAGTAATTTCCTTGAGAAAAATATTTTTAAGCATACACTTTGCATGAAAGTGAATTTGTCCAAATACTCTCGATCTTAAACTGGGATACTTCACAACTTTAAGTATCTCGATCCAAAAGAGTTATTTGACAAATATAGATCATTTGTAACTCATAGGTTGTTAGGATACATACTTATTTGTATTATCTTGATTCCGCACAACCTTGTATTTTATTTAACATCATAAATAAAATACACAATTGAAAAATACATAATGTTCCACTTTACTTGTTTATTGCTTTAAGTCTTGTATTACTTTGTTTATATATTCTTGCATTTATTTACAAGTAATACTAGTCCATTCTAGTGATTATTAGACTTGTTGTATTTTACACTTTCCTGATTAACCATCGAACTTAAGGGACTCACATTTGGTATCAGAGCAGAAGGCTAAATATTGCCTAGATCTGTTTCTTGATGGCTAACCAAGAAAATACACAAGGTTTTAGTCTTGGTCCCGATCCTAATGCAAATATTAATGATCAAAATGAACCACCAATTGTTAATAACACTAATCCACCTCCTCCTCCTACTCCTGCTTCTCCACACGTGTATGTGCACTACTCAAATAATCCTGTTCCTAAATTCAGTGGGAACAGTGATGAATTTGGTACGTGGAAGGCTATGATGGTTTTGCATGTCACTGGTATTGAGAGGAACATGATGAAAATTTTAAACGAAGGTCCTTATGTACCAACATCACCTCTCAATCCCCTTCTTGATCCTTCTGGATCTAGAAGAGGAAGGGTAAAGAGGGAGGAACATTGGTCTGAAGAGGAGATGAGATTGGTGAATCTAGACACCCTTCTCAAAAACATGATCCTCGGGGCCGTTCCTGAAACCTTAATTCCCACACTAGTTCTTTTTCCTAGTGCTAAAACCATGTGGGATGAACTTTTAAACCAACATGAAGGAGGAGATGACACCATTGTCACCAGAAAGGTCTCCTTAAACAAGAGGTATGAGTCATTTTTTGCTCAGCCTAACGAGTCTCTCACTGGTACTTACACCAGATTTATGAGTATCATAAACTAATTGAGAGGTCTTGGGGTTGAGAAGGACAAGGATATACTTCTGGAGAAATTTTGTGATATTCTACCCACCAAATGGTCTCACATGATCCTGGTCTTACGACAAGGTAAAACTCTGCACACACACACTCTCTCAACTCTATATGGAGCTTTCAGGTACACTGAAGAAAATCAAGCTCAGAGAGTGGTGGCAGAACAAGATGCTTTTAACCATGCCTCTAGTAGTCCTAATGTGGTTAGTCATACTGAACCACAAGGTACATCACTGATATCTTCTGAGAATGTATTTTCTATGAAGAAGATGGTGTCTGAACTCATGGATTCTGGAGAATCCAGTCAAATCTCTCCAGACTGTTGTGATGAAACTGAAGGTGATGACCTCATTGCAATGATTGCTAAAACGTTTAACCGTTTCAAAGCAAGAGCAAGTAGGCCATCTGGACAATTTGCATCCAGTTCTTCAACTGATAAGACCAATTTGACATGCTTTAAGTGTGGCAAAAAGGGTCATTTCATGAAAGAGTGCAGGTCCAACCAGTTTGTATCCAAGCCTGGTCCATTCTTTTCAAATAATAAGCCTGATGATAGCTATAAACTGAAATATAAAAAGCTTAAGGCCCAGATTGCTCTCATGGCACAACAAATTGAAAACAATAATAAGTGCATGATTGCAACAACTGAAGAGAAGTGGGTTCCTTCTGATGAATCATCTGCTGATGAAGAAGAAGAAAGAGATTGCTGTTACATGGCTCTGGCAGACGATGAGCACCTGGTGAAGGAAGATGTCACATCTGGACGATGGGTAGACATTGTTATTAAGAAGGTTAGTGATTATGATTGTGCAACTGACCATGAACTAAAATTGGACTTAGCTGAAGCTCTTAATTCTGATTTGATTTTTGTAGAAACTGTTAGATCTGATTGTGTAAATGGTCTAGAAACAGATTCTTCTGAAATAACTGCTTTAAAATCAAAGTTAAAAGAACTTCAGACATTGAACTGGCATTTCAAGCCCAGGTTCTGGTAACTGAACAATTGATTCAAGAAAAACAAGATCTTGAGATCATTTTAGAGAAAGAAAAACTGGTGATTAAATCATGGCTAGAAACCAAAAAGCCATATGATGCTGGAGTAAAATAATTTCCTGCTCAAAAACGTGCATACTTAGATGGAAATACTCATGTAGCATCATTAATACCAGTAATCGATCGATTACCAGAGGAGTTCAGGCCCACCACTGTTTATGATGAGCCTGTAACTCCCAAGGCCAATTTTTACCCAGTTCAATCCCCAGAGGTTAAGACTGGAGCGCTCCAGATGACTGCTCCAGTTAAAGAGGTCTATCGGAATAAACCTTTGCCTCAGACCAATCCCCTACCTAAGCCTAGGACTGGAAAGGCTAAGGTGTCATCTGAAGAAAATATTTTGTCCAGGTTAGAGAGCCAGATTCAAATTCTGACTCGTCAATCTCAAAGTTTTAATGCAAGATTAAACTTTATTGAGGGTACTTCATCTGGCCCTAGACAAAATACAAAACCTTTTGCTAAGAAAGTTAAATCTATTTCTCCAGTTGAGAAAAAGAAAAAGGTTTCAAAACTATCAACCCCAGTGGTCTTTTCAACTAAGACCACTGTTGAAGAAAGTGAACTAAACCAGATTGCCCCAGGGACCTATAAGGGAGGGTCCAGTGAACCCATCAGTCGATGGGTTCCCAAATCTAACTGATAAGTATCTGGTGTATGTGCAGGGTGATCGAAAGAAATATATCTGGTATCTTGACAGTGCTGCTGGCAGGACGATGACCGGATGTAAGACCCTGCTGGAGGAGTTCACCATTTCTGATGGACCCTCCATTACTTTTGGAAATGATGGTTGTGGAAAGACTGAGGGATACGGTGTTCTGAACAATGGACAAGTCAAGTTCAGACGTGTTGCATTTGTGAATGGTTTGAAATATAACTTGATCAGTGTAAGCCAACTGTGTGATGATGGCTATCAAGTCTTATTCAATATTGCTCAGGGTATCGTATTCAACAAGGACTGGAAGGTAGTGTTGATTGCTCCCAGAAAAGGGAATGTGTACGTGATGGATATGGAAAGCTCTCCTTCAGAGCAGTGTTTCTATACTCAAGCTGATGAAGACACAAACTGGTTATGGCACAAAAGGTTATCCCATTTAAATTTCAAGAATATTAATAAGTTGTCCAGAAAACAACTTGCAGATGGGATACCTTCAGTTTCCTTCAAAAAGGAAAGGCCATGTCCAGGATGTGAGATGGGTAAGCAAAAACGTACCAGTTTCAAGACCAGACAGAATTTCAGCATATCTGAACCCCTTCATATGCTTCATATGGACCTCTTTGGTCCAGTGAATGTTCAGACTCGTGCTGGTAAAAGATACACCCTGGTGATCGTAGATGAATTCTCCAGATATTGTTGGGTGATCTTTCTGAGGTCTAAAAGTGAAGCTGCTGCTGAAATCATCAGTCTTATCAAGCAAATTGAGCTCAAGTACAGTCGAAAAGTGTGTCAGTTAAGAAGTGACAATGGAACAGAATTCCAGAATGCAACTCTGGAGTCATTCTGTACTGACACTGGCATCTCCCAGAATTTCTCATCAGCCCGCTCTCCAGAACAAAATGGAGTGGTGGAAAGGAAGAATCGAACGCTGATAGAAGCTGCCAGGAGTATGCTTGCTGAATCTGGTCTGTCTACCAGTTTCTGGGCGGAAGCAATTGCAACTGCTTGCCACACCAGAATCGATCAGTGTACATCAAAAGACACAAAAAGACAGCCTATGAAGTCTTAAGAAATAGAAAACCAAATATTGGTTATTTTCACTTTTTTGGATGTCCAGTTTACATCCTGAACGACTCCAGTCAGTTAGGCAAATTTGATGCCAAAGCTGATGAAGGGTATTTCTTAGGCTATTCAGCCATTCGCATGGCCTTCAGAGTCTACAACAAGAGACTGGAGAAGGTCCATGAGTCAATTCATGTCACATTTGATGAATCAAATGTTGCAATCAACAAGAAGCCAGCCCTTGACACTCCCCCAGTAACTCCAATTGTCTTTTGTGAATCTGATCCTATAAACGACAAAAATGAAGATTCAAAAGACACAGTTTCCAGTCATCCTGATCTGGAACCTGTTCAGAAAAAGAAACTCTCCAGTAGTACTCCATTCTATCCTTCTATTATTTTCAAACTACCCTCTGAAATTAATATTGGATCAGATGTTCGTACTACTCCTCCAGTATCAGCGTCAGTTGAGAATAGACCAGAAATGTCTTCTTATGAAGAATTCCAAACTGAACCAGTACTTCAGGAAATGCCTTCAAATGAAGAATTTCATGATGCAAATCGTGATTTAAATGACTCAGATGAAGATACTGAAGTAGTCTGGCAAGATCCTCCTCCAGAAGCAACTCCAGAGGAGACTCAACTGAATTCTTGCACTGATATTGTTGTCAGTAACAATCCTGGTCAGTACTCCAGATGGACAAAAGCTCATCCTATTGATCAGATCATAGGTGACTCCAGTAGAGGAGTTCAGACCAGAAGAGCCTCCAGTAATCAATGCTTATACGTTAGTTTTCTATCTTTGATGGAACCAAAGAAGATTGACGAGGCTATGGAAGATCCAAGCTGGGTGACTGCTATGCAAGAAGAGCTTCACCAGTTTGAAAGGAACAAGGTCTGGTATCTGGTTCCTTTCCCAGTTGGAAAGAAAGAACCAATTGGAACAAGATGGGTCTTCAGAAACAAAGTAGATGAAGATGGCCACGTAATCAGAAACAAGGCCAGACTGGTAGCACAAGGCTACTGCCAGTCAGATGTCGACTTTGATGAATCATTTGCTCCAGTGGCTAGACTTGAAGCGATCAGAATATTCTTAGCATTCGCTGCTTATCATCAGTTCAAGGTCTACCAGATGGATGTAAAGAGTGCTTTCTTGAATGGAAATCTTGAAGAAGAAGTTTATGTCAGACAACCTCCAGGTTTCGTTGATGAAAAGCATCCACATTGGGTATATCGTCTGGACAAAGCGCTATATGGCCTCAGACAAGCCCCACGTGCCTGGTATGACACTCTGACTAAACATTTGTTGAAAAATGGTTTCAAACGAGGTGCAATTGACAATACCTTATTTATTCTTCATGAAAAAGGTAATCTGTTAATGGTACAAATTTATGTTGATGATATTATTTTTGGGTCTACTGATGAAAACATGTGCAAGAAATTTTCAAAAATAATGTCAACTGAATATGAGATGAGTTTGATGGGTGAACTAACATATTTTCTTGGACTCCAGATTAAACAAAACAAAGATGGCATTTTTATTAATCAGGAGAAATATGTTAGAGATATTTTAAAGAAATTTGATATGAACTCTTCACCATCTAAACCAACTCCAATTTCTGCACCACTGACACTGGACTCCGATCCAGATGGAAAACCAGTGAACACCACTGTCTATAGAGGCATGGTTGGTTCACTGATGTATTTAACTGCCAGTAGACCAGATATTATGTTTTCAACATGTTTATGTGCCAGATATCAGTCTAATCCAAAGGAATCTCATATGCTTGCTGTAAAGCGCATACTGAAGTACCTTAAAGGTGTCCCCAGTCTAGGTCTTTGGTATCCCAAAGGCTCAGGCATGGATCTAATGGGTTATTCAGATTCAGATCATGCAGGTTGTAAGATAGATAGGAAATCCACAACTGGTGGATGTCATTTCCTAGGTGGCAAACTGGTCAGCTGGACCAGTAAGAAGCAAACTTCAGTTTCATTGTCCACTGCTGAAGCTGAATACGTGTCTGCAGCCAGTTGTTGTGCTCAGATACTCTGGATGAAGAACCAGTTGCTTGATTATGGTATTAAATATTCAAAGACCCCAATCTTTTGTGATAATACCAGTGCCATTGCTATCTCAAACAATCCAGTCATGCACTCCAGAACGAAGCACATTGATCTCAGGTATCACTTCATTCGTGATCATATTATGAAAAACAACATTGAACTCCATTTTATTCCCACTGACAAACAACTCGCTGACATTTTTACCAAACCTCTGGATGTCAAAACTTTTGAATATCTTGTTGGTGAGTTGGGAATGTTAAATCCTTAAATCTGGTGACTGCTCAGATATTGAACGCCTTTGTGTACTATCTTTGCATTATTAGATTTCTGGAACAACATTCCAGGGAAAGACTTGAAAGATATTTTTCTATTAAAAATGTTTTAAGTTTAGGGGGAATTTATTAATTTATTTTCTCACTGGACAAACTCTTCAGAAAATATTACTGGTGCTTTGTAAATGTGTCCCTCTCACTGGTAACTGGACAGATTGAAGTGCGTGTTTGAGGTGACTTATGTCTCCTTGTAAATGTGTCCCTCTCATTTGTCTGAATTAGTTGACGTGCAAGTTTGAGGTTACCAGTCTTTCAAAAATGGTTTTCACTGGTACTTTACTGGAGTGTCCCTCCAGTGTACCATCAGTACATGTTCACTGGACTAATCCACCAGTGATACTGGAGTGTCCAGTCAACCTCCAGATGCACTGAAATATGTCATAATATTTTCTAAATACTTGGTCATTGTGTGTGCCACGTAAGCAAATCTTTTTGGAGATATTTTTCCTACGTGGCATATAAATTTTTCAACGTAATGATGGTATTTTTACCTTGGGAAATCAAAAAGTACAACTTGTTACTGTTTGTGGGCTGTAAACCGTCATGCATTTATGTATGATGTGATGTAATTAATGCGGATCTCAGAACCCGATCAAAAACTTTATTTGATAATTTCAAATAAATCGTTTGAGTTCCACATTGTCTCTCCTATAAATACCCACTTTCAATTTCAATTGCATTTACTTCGAACATATTTACTCCCAAATCTTTTAAATTCCTTCATTTACTTCTTCATTCATTTTCCAATCATCATCATCTCTTTATTTATATTCAATTCCTTCATCAATTCTTCATCATAACCTATTAATATTCAATTTCATCTTCATTTATTCTGTATAAAATGGCACCTAGACAGTCAAAATCACTCAAAAATCTCCTTGCCGCTGAATATGCTCCTTCGATAATGTTGAAAGGGCACCTCATATCAATCTTGAGGCAAGTGCCATAAGAATCAATATGAATAACTGGATGGCAAGACTCTCACTTTCCAGTGTTCATGATGCCCAATCGATTATTGGGAGATTAAACTCATTCTTTCTCTCTTGCCCATTATATGGTGCGTTAACATTGAATCCAGGAAGGATGTACCACGAGTACCTATGTGAATTCTGGAACACTGCTCAATATGACGATGAAACTTCATCGATCAATTATACTCTAAAGGGAGGTACCAGATCCCTTGGTTTCACTGCAAGTCTGCTCAGGTCTGTTCTACAGTTAAACTATCATGAACAGAATGAGTTGCCTATTGAGCTTCCCACTGGCATAAATACAAGGGAAGTATGCAGGCTGATGGGGCACATGGATATCTTGGATGAGCATGGCCAGCTATCCAGGAAAGGGACTATCTACATGAGCAAGCTGTCAGACTCATGGAGATATTTCTTCACCCATATTGTTGAGTGTCTGGGAGGCAGTTCTGGAGGGTT
>CM067168.1:51702963-51730422 GCA_034093135.1 Erigeron breviscapus | reverse complement strand
TGGACAATCTTCCGAATAATGCATATTCCCACAATAGTCACATCCATCGGCAACAACCTTCACATCCCTTTCAATGGCCCCAAATCGACTCTCTTGCATGGCAAAACCCTTTTCCATGCGCTCCGATAGCGCTCTAATCTCTCCTATCATACCCGAATCATGACTAGCTTCGACCTTCGCAACTCGGCCTTGGCTAGTACCCTTCTTCAATCTTCTCTCATTCTTTAAAAACCGATCATCATCCATGTTGGCATTATCCTTGGCCATGGATTCCAAGATTTCAAAACCCTCATTTGGTGTGATCTTATTGAACCCTCCACCAAAAGCATAACCTAGCTCACGTTTGGACTTCTTATCGAGCCCATCAAAGAATAGTTCAACATATTGCTCTCTAGTCATATTATGACCCGGGCAATTTCTCAACATCTCTTTAAATCGGATCCACGCATCAACAACATCTTCATCTTCGTCTTGGGCAAACGACCTTATCAAGTTTTCCAACTTTCTTTGGGTTCTAAGTGAGTAGAACTCACCAATAAAGGCTTGCTTAAGTTGGTCCCAAGTCGTAATGCAATTTTCCGGAAGGTCATTGAACCAATCAAGAGCATCCCCGGTAATAGACATTGGAAATGTCTCAAGTTTTACGGCATTCATTTGATTCTGCCCGTATTGGTATAACCTAGCCAACTTCTCAAATCTTTCTAGATGTTGATACGGATCCCACTTCCTCTTACCATCAAATTGTTGTTCCTCGATGCTCTTAAGATGATTACCCTTTAGGTTGAAGTCATGAGCAATTGCCGGAGTTCTAATAGGACTACCACGGTTTGCGGGAATAGTACGAACCCTCTCGCCATACCGTATGTCATTTGGGTCTCTTTCCTCATCCGCCATCTCGGTCTCTAACTTAACTTCAGACTTGAACAATTCTTCCAAATAGAAACCCTCCTCGTCAGAATCCGGAGTGGGTCTAGCAATGGGTGAGAATGGTGTAGGTGTTGTGAAGTTGAACCTACGTCTTGTTGGTGTTCTCAAAGGGCTATTAAGTGGTAAACCAGAAGACCTCAAGTTCATCAACAAAAAGGTAGACCTGCAAAACACAACTAACCAAACACGTCAACTGCACCTGTGATAAGATAAGAAAAGAAAAAAACTAAACTATTAAAGCAAATAACTTCCTCACGCGTGAGGAAGGATCAAACCACTAAATTAACAACTAAAACAGCGCACAATCCCCAGGCAGCGGCGCCAAAAACTTGATGTGCTAAATCGAGTTTAAAATTTATAAACAAGAAATACCTAAAAACTCACTACTACACACTATCGGGCAGTGGACCCGATCATATGTAATATAGTTAAGAGGTAAGTCCAGGTTCGTTCACGGGGATTGGTTTGAATTAATTGTTTAGTAAAGAGGTTTGGAAGAAAGGGTGTTACTTTTA
The DNA here is from genome assembly GCA_034093135.1 of Erigeron breviscapus. Classification (NCBI taxonomy): domain Eukaryota; kingdom Viridiplantae; phylum Streptophyta; class Magnoliopsida; order Asterales; family Asteraceae; genus Erigeron; species Erigeron breviscapus. The sequence continues at coordinate 51,728,980 of CM067168.1, read as the reverse complement.
TTCTCACGCTGACAATAACTTTAAAGGACAAATGCGTATAAAGTAAAGGTAAGTCTCAAACAATAATGGTAAATATCATCCACCTTGACTCCGCTAGACTTCAGACATGATTGCTTTCAGTTAAGACCAAATTCGTTAAGAGTTGACACGATAAACGTGAGAGAATGAAATGCTCGCGTGGTACCACCAACCGCTCACAAGTCACCCAAACACCTAACTGCTAGTTTAATTACCCAAGCCGGTACCACCAACGCCTAGACAATCTTACCAATACTTAGCTTGTTTGATTACCAAATTACCAATTGCGCCTATGTGAATTAAAACGTGGTACCACCAACCGTTTCTAAACACGTTGACAAAATGACTCCTTTTATTAATTTGACATTCACTATCATACCATGAACTAGTGATAATCGCTCATAGACAAGCGACCGTTAGAAAATCACATATGCATTCGACTAGTACCACTAACGAAGAACACACATGCCACCAATATCAAATTAATACAATAAAGGAATTAAATCATCAAGATCACGACTCAACGATAATTGAAATCAACTCTTTGAATTAAATATAAAGCAATCACATCATTCGTCTAGTTTCATCAAGGTGGACAATAGAAGAATTAGCCACTCATGATTATATTGAAATTACAATAAGAATCAAGAAAGAACATAAAGTACCAATTGTTTGAAGAAACGAAATTGCAAGACAAATAAGTAGATACGATCTAGATGGGTGCACGTGAATCTCCAATGAATCGAAGACGATTAGATCTTGAATTGACCCTTGAAGAATTCCCTGAAGTGCAGCTCCTAGAAAGATATTTTGATAGTTTAGAATAATAGGTTCTTTTTCTATTTATACCTCCCTTTATTTGGTCCAAAAACTGCCAAAACCCTTCAGTTCCGTGTACTCACTGCGGCGCAGTGAGCGTGTAAGGCCCCCACTGCGTCGCAGTCCCTCCACTGGTTGACCAACTGGTTGACTGACTGGTGCTGACTGCGGCGCAGTGATCCAGTTCACCACCACTGCGTCGCAGTGGATTTCCACGTCTTTCTTTTCCTATATCTGACTGCGGCGCAGTGACCATCACACCATCCCCACTGCGGCGCAGTGGGGGATTTGAACGAACAAGGCCGTGGATAATGGCTGCGGCGCAGTGGGCTACGTACATCTCCACTGCGTCGCAGTCATATGCATGGTGTACAACCTTCATCTTACGATCCCGACACTCGCTATCTCTTCCACTCGAACGACTCTCGACTTCACAAACGACTTCTGGCCAATAATCATCCGAATTTGCACAAAATGAACGCGTACTTGTTTAGAACCTGAAAACACTAACAAACACATAAACGCGCCAAATGCACACAAATCCGACAAAAAACATGTAATATAAAGGCCAAAAACAATGTGGGCAATGGGTATAAGTTAGTCACATCAGTTGGCAATAGAATTTTCTTTCTTAGGTTTATGAGAAGACTTTTGTTGTTTACCTTTCAGACAATGTACACATTTATCTTCCATTTCAAACCTTTTCATTGGAACACCTTCAACCAAACCATGCTTCACAATATGTGTGACAACCGCCAAATTTGAGGTTAGCTAAACTTAGAAAGTTTACTATTCATGTGCTATTTATAGAAAGTTAAATTTAAATATGCAATATTTAAATTCTTATGTGTCAACCATGAACAAACGTCGTTAGAAAATAACGATGCCGACACACATTCATCGGGTTGATGAACCGGCCAAGGAGGGCCTCCATAATATGCATTTTGTGATATATGATTTTATTGTGACAATATGTATCTAGTTAAGATCACTTTCGTTACTGAAAGTGCCATACGAAATATGTATCGTTATATAGTTATTAAATAATTAAAGAACGTTCTTATGCAATAATAATAATTGACACAATTTATAAAAACATGAATTATAAAAACATGACATATTATTTTTAGCTTCCTAACTAAAAATTTATACAAAATAATATATATGATATTATAAAAACTTATGGGCCAACTAACTAATGTAATTAAAAGAGGCTAAATAAAATAACTAGACAAATAAGCCCACCCCTCCTTTAGCCCATGCCATTTTCGGATCAAATAGCCCAATGCACCCCTAGTCCATGTAATATTCGGATATAAGCCCAACCCATGACCCAAGCCCAGTAGCCCAATCACACTAGCCTATAAAATGGTAGTGTAAAAACTCCCTGCCTTTTTGTCTTTGATTTCTGCACGCTTCACACACACACATTTATACCCCACGTGAGCATCTCTCTCCAAATAAACAAAAGCAACCAAAAAGCCAAAGACTATTCACCTTCTCCCTCCCTCCTTCACCCCAACCGCCGGCCGCCACCCCCCTGCAGCACCACCGCCACCTGCCACTCCTCTCTCACCTGAAAACAATCCCGGCAGCCACCCCCATCAACCCCCTAGGGTTTTCTGCACCCTAAACAACCAAAACTCCCACCACTGCTGCTGGCCGCCGCTGCTGCTGCTGGCCGGAACTCCAACCACCACCATTCGACTCCATTGACATCCAGGAAGGTGAGGAACGTAAGTAAATGCCTCCTAACGTAAACCCACTTCTTATCTCTCTCTAAAAACCCTAACCGGTTTTCTTTCTTTTCTTTTTTCTTCCCGTCGCAGCCGCGCACCACCACTCCACCACCACCTCGCGACGACCCAGGAAGAAGGAGGAGCGTACAGGTACCATTTCAGGTCGTTTCATGGCTGCCCATGCTTAGTTATAGTGCCTTAAATCTCAAAAACGTTTTTGTTACTTGTTTTCTTGTTCTCAGCCGCGAGCCGCCGTGAACAGCCACCACCAGCCACCGTTGCGGATCTATTACACACTCAAACAGGTTGTTAAACTATCCCTAAGGTTTCTGTAACATTGATTTTCGACCATGCTAAGTGTTTAGCATCCTTCCTTTCTTTTCGGTAAAACGCCACCGCGAACCACCACCCTCCACCACCTTTCAGCCCACCACGAACCACCAACATTTTTGTCACTGTCGAAGGATCTGAAAGGTCGACTTTTAGGCTGTCCCAAAACAGAACCCATCTTCTTTTGGCCATGGACTTCGGCCGGGTGGTGAACCGAAACCGAAACCAAAAATGAGACTCCTGAACTTCCACAAATTTCATTACTTGTACAGCCAACATGCATGCATGATATTGTTTTGAAAATATAAGTTATTATTGGAAAACCAACAGATTCATCACCAAAAATTTATTTAATTAATTTAATTAATTGTTTAGATTAATAATTATCACATGCATTTAATACTTGTATATTTCCTAGGTGGATTTTCCCTCTTCCAAGTAATACCTTTATGACATAAATCCCAACATGCATAATGATTAACTTTTCTTGGAAATATAAAAGCATGCTTTAAGTATAATCATTGTTGTGATAATCTATGTTAGTGAAGTTTGGAAAACGTGCTAGTTAAATGCCCATTAAATAACTATGTATATATATATATATATATATATATATATATACGTTATATACGTATATATATATATATATATATATCTATTAATATAACTTGACCCACCATGCCCACCTCCTATTTAGGACATCGGTGCAAAGTGTGCGGTGACTTAGCACGCTTCGGGTGCAAACATGACCTATATGATTATATTATAGATAGATGCCCCTCACTATAGATAATATATATTATATACGTATATATATTATATTTATATATAGACCCACCATGCCCACCTTCTATTTAGAATGTTGGTGCAAAGTTGTGCGGCGACATATTTATATTTTATACTTTTAATTCGTGGTTATTCCAACTCACAACCATACTTAATTGACAATTGCCCAACTCCTATTATGGAAACCGGTGCACTCGTATGGGTTGTGAGGGAGAATGGTCGCGAATGCCATGTTATGATATATTTCAACACACAACCATACTTCTTTGCCATTTCACGTGTATGGGTTGTGTAGGAGAATAGTCGTAATATCGCTATTATTATTATTACTATTATATCATATTAATATATATACACCCATGAAAGACCAACTCCATCTAGCACGTGGACAACCCTAACGATTATCACATAAGAAAAACATTTTTTTTAGAAAATGTATTATAACAATATTAATTGGAAGAATGAGGGAAATTCATTAGGAACATAATGACATAAATTGTTAAGACAAGTATATTTTATTTCTATAGGTTGACACATTCAAGAAGACCCTCTATTTGCTATTTGTTGCTACTTTGAATCTAAGGTGAGTTCATAGCCCACACTTTCTTACTATTTTGGGTGAGATGCATGCTCTATATTTTATATGTGGAACACAAGTACCAAAATTATGTATATGATGATTGTCTAAGTCGCTTGATCCCATTTAAGTCCTCCCATCATGAATTGTTAGTTATGGATTTAAACGTGATATGATGAATAGTACTATTTGGGTTGACACCCCCATTCGGGTTGGTCGCACCAACTTGACCGGTGATGGTCGAACGAATGCATGCATATTTGGATTCCCAAGTATTATGGATCAAATATATATATATATATATATATATATATATATATATATATATATATATATATATATATATATATATATATATATATATATATATATATATATATATATATATATATATATATATATATATATATATATATATATATATATATATATATATATATATATATATATATATATATATATATATATATATATATATATATATATATATATATATATATATATATATATATATATATATATATATATATATATATATATATATATATATATATATATATATATATATATATATATATATATATATATATATATATATATATATATATATATATATATATATATATATATATATATATATATATATATATATATATATATATATATATATATATATATATATATATATATATATATATATATATATATATATATATATATATATATATATATATATATATATATATATATATATATATATATATATATATATATATATATATATATATATATATATATATATATATATATATATATATATATATATATATATATATATATATATATATATATATATATATATATATATATATATATATATATATATATATATATATATATATATATATATATATATATATATATATATATATATATATATATATATATATATATATATATATATATATATATATATATATATATATATATATATATATATATATATATATATATATATATATATATATATATATATATATATATATATATATATATATATATATATATATATATATATATATATATATATATATATATATATATATATATATATATATATATATATATATATATATATATATATATATATATATATATATATATATATATATATATATATATATATATATATATATATATATATATATATATATATATATATATATATATATATATATATATATATATATATATATATATATATATATATATATATATATATATATATATATATATATATATATATATATATATATATATATATATATATATATATATATATATATATATATATATATATATATATATATATATATATATATATATATATATATATATATATATATATATATATATATATATATATATATATATATATATATATATATATATATATATATATATATATATATATATATATATATATATATATATATATATATATATATATATATATATATATATATATATATATATATATATATATATATATATATATATATATATATATATATATATATATATATATATATATATATATATATATATATATATATATATATATATATATATATATATATATATATATATATATATATATATATATATATATATATATATATATATATATATATATATATATATATATATATATATATATATATATATATATATATATATATATATATATATATATATATATATATATATATATATATATATATATATATATATATATATATATATATATATATATATATATATATATATATATATATATATATATATATATATATATATATATATATATATATATATATATATATATATATATATATATATATATATATATATATATATATATATATATATATATATATATATATATATATATATATATATATATATATATATATATATATATATATATATATATATATATATATATATATATATATATATATATATATATATATATATATATATATATATATATATATATATATATATATATATATATATATATATATATATATATATATATATATATATATATATATATATATATATATATATATATATATATATATATATATATATATATATATATATATATATATATATATATATATATATATATATATATATATATATATATATATATATATATATATATATATATATATATATATATATATATATATATATATATATGATGGTCGAACGAATGCATGCATATTTGGATTCCCAAGTATTATGGATCAAATACTTGCCGAGGCACAATGTTACTTATTACCGTCGAGTTTCAATTCATGAGCTTAGTACAATATATACAGTATATCTTTCCTAGCATTGTTTTTGAACAATGGCTACACGACATTGCGGGTTAGCAATGGTCACACTTGAATCTTGTGGTTCCATGCAAAGTACTTATTTTCTCCTATGAATTCACCAACATTATTGTTGACCCATTTTAGCATGTATCTCAGGTCCGTAAGATGCACGGTAGGATTCACATAAGGCTATTTCGCCACTTGGAGTTGATGTTTCGTTTTTATCATGGAAAAGACTTTACCTTTGTTCAAGTTATCATTGTTGTCGAAACCAATGATAGCACCACCTATCGAGGATTTAGAATTCCTAAAAATACTCTTTAAATTATTGTAATGTTTTTCCTTAATGAATTTCCAATATTTCAAGACAATGAACTTATGTTAAATGAAATGTTTTCAAAACGACTCCTTTATAGTCGTTCATTATGCCTTGTGTTGTGATTTCATGAATGTTGCACCTCGTACCCTTCCGCATTATTATGGGGTGTGATAGAATGGTATCAGAGACAAGGTTATAGTGAACTAGGTGGCAATTAGTGAACCTAGACTATAACTACCCATAGAAATCACATATACTATGCACACACATGCCTTAGAAATTTTACATGCATTACTTGACTATGTGTAAATATCATGCTTACATATACATTGCTAGAATCTAGAAATTTTAAAATTTCTCATCTTACATATATATGCTCCTTAGCCTAAGGATGCTCCCCTATCAGCCTCATGTTAAGATTAAGTGGAATAATGCTTACCTATATTGCCTATGTTTTTCTTTTCTTCTTTTCCATTAGGGAAAATGTCTCGACACGTCATTGACCTAACGTCCGATCATGAGGAAGAATTCGTCACTCAACAGCCAGTCCCATCCCCCTTGTCCCCACTCGATCAGCACGTTGAGTCTGAGCCTACTGTCGATTCTGAGCCTACTGTTGATTCCGAGGCCGTTGGTGACACTCCTAGGTCACCACTCGTTGGTCCCACATCACCACCCTTTGCCCATCCACCAGTTCCTCCGACTATTATGCCCACTCTCACTTTGGCCGAGCCCACTACTTTCACCATTCCCGAGCCGATAGCTCACCCGATCGGCACATCCACTGCCGCCTATGCCACACCAGATATTCCACTCCCACATTTCAACCTACCCCCACCCACTTACCATCATCAGTTCCGTACCGGCGAGGGCACGTCACGGGGCCCGAGATTCACTATTGAGCCTCGTGTTCCCGAGATGGTGCACCCTCCACCCTCTATGGTTGAGCCACCGGCTCAACGCCGCCGCACCGAGCCGATCTATCACTCTGTGGCTTGTGTCCTAGCTCGATGGAGAGAGCTAGAGGGCCTTCGTGATAACGACCGCGTCTATGCTCACTCCGGGCCGGATATCGTCTCTGCATATACCGGAGAGCCTGTCCACCTCACCGTATCCACCCTCGTGGCGCGACTTTTCCGCGCCGAGTCTCGCCTTCAGGCACTTGAGGGACCCACTCGCCCTATTCCAGCTTCTGTGGCGGATCTTCACCGCCAAGCCTCCACTATGAACGTGGAGCTTACCGAGACCACTATTCAGACCGAGTTTGCTCATGATCGTGTGGATGAGATTGAGGACTATGTTGTGGGACTTGGACTGGGATTGAGAGGCACTGCTGAGCTGACCATTGGAGTACGAGACGAGAGCTTTATTACACGTGTAAGGGTTGAAGACTTGGAGACTCATGTTCAGCACATGGAGGATAGACTTACGATGCAGGAGGTAAGGATTCAGAGGATCGAGGAGGCACTTCAGACTATTGCTGCTGCTATCACTATGCCACCCCCTAGCGGATCTAGCTAGATGTTATCTTTACATTTTTATTGTTCCTATTTAGGGCGGGATGTGCCCGGAAACTTTGAATTATGATGAATCTATGGATTTTGCGAAGTTACTTCTCGCATGGTTGTCTTTATTTTGAAGCAATGAAATCTATTACTTTATCCAAATTTTTATGTTTCTTTTAGTTACAATAATTTTGTTTATGATTATGATGGCATTTTGGTATAGTTATGGCATGGTAGTGTTATGTTGATGATGTGTTTGCATGATTAAGGATCTATTGATGTGCATTATGACGTGGTTAAAACTTGTTAGCTATCCATAAGTTAATGAAGAAAAACTCATTACACTTTTGTTTCCTTTCTTAAAGAAATGGCGCCAAAGAAAACAACTAAGTCACAAACCTTGAGTTCGGCCCAAATCGAGAGGCTCGTAGCACAGCGAGTTGCTGCCGCCATCGCTACTTATGAGGCAAACCGAACCACCGGTGAGGCCGAGGGAAGTGGCAATGGTGAAGAACCAACAAATGCCCCAAAGGGTTGCACCTATAGGGACTTTACCTTGTGCAAACCACTGAACTTTGAGGGTACCGAAGGGACCATTGGATTACTTCGATGGTGTGAAAAGATGGAGTCAGTTTTCCGCATCAGCAATTGTCCGGAAGAGTGTAAGGTGAAGTACGCGACATGCACTCTCCAGGGTGGAGCCCTGACTTGGTGGAATTTGTATGCTCACTCAGTAGGAGTTGATGCGGCTTATGCACTCACTTGGGAGGCACTAAAGGAAAGGATGCGAGGAAAGTATTGCCCAAGGACTGAGATCCAGAAGTTGGAAGCCGAGTTTTGGAACTTGACTACTAAGGGCCTTGATGTACCCGCGTACACGACTCGGTTTCACGAGTTGGCCCTAGTTTGCCCAACCATGGTGGAACCCGCATTCAAGCTCATTGAGAGGTACATTTGGGGACTCCCACCTCAAATCCAAGGAATGGTAACTTCTTCCAAACCCACTGACATCGAGAGTGCCGTTGAGATGGCACATAGTTTGGCTGATCAAATGAAAAGACAAGGAGCCAAGGAAGTTGCTGCTCCAAGGGCATTTGATCACAAGAGGAAGTGGGATGAAGGATCATCGAGAAATCTAGTTCAACAACAACCAAGACGGGCCGAGGCGGTTAAGGCTTATACCGCGGGGCCAACTGCGAAGAAAGGGTATAATGGAGGTAGCCCTTATTGCAACAAATGTCGCTCTCATCATCGCGGACCTTGTATGCCGCCATGTGGCCGGTGCAAGAGGACCGGTCATACGACTCAAAATTGTAGAGCTCCAAACCCCGTGGCCAATAACAACAATCAAGCCCGTGGAAGAGCTTTCGTGATTCAAGCAAGAGAAGCTCGCCAAGACCCGAACATTGTGACGGGTATGTTTCTTCTCGAAAACCTGCTAGTTTCCGTTTTATTTGATAGCGGTGCCGATTTAAGCTTTATATCAAAAAGAATTATTCAATTGTTATCTATAACCCCCGTGCCGTTAGACGATGCATATTCTATAGAACTTGCTAACGGGAAAGAAATCAAAGCCGATAGCATAGTACGTGAGTGTACTTTGACCTTAGCCGACAAACCCTTTCACATAGACCTAATCCCCGTCGAAATAGGAAGCTTTGACATCATCATCGGCATGGATTGGCTATCCAAACACAAGGCCGAGATTGTATGTCACGAAAAGGTTGTTCGCATCCCGTTAGAGAATGGAGACATGTTGATCATTCAAGGAGAAAAGTGTGGTGTAGCAATTAATCTCATTTCGTGTATGAAGACTCAAAAATACCTACGAAAGGGGTATCACGCGGTTTTAGCCCATGTGACGACAAAAGAACCTGAGGAGAAACGACTTGAAGACGTGCCTATTGCACGAGAATTTCCCGAAGTATTTCCCGAGGACTTACCCGGACTCCCTCCGTTTCGTCAGGTGGAATTTCAAGTGGACTTGGTGCCCGGTGCTACACCGGTGGCACGTGCTCCATACCGTTTAGCTCCATCCGAAATGAAAGAGCTCTCGACTCAATTGCAAGAACTCTTAGATAAAGGATTCATCCGACCAAGCTCTTCGCCATGGGGAGCTCCAGTTCTTTTTGTCAAGAAAAAGGACGGATCCTTCCGGATGTGTATAGACTATCGTGAATTAAACAAGCTTACTATAAAGAACCGATATCCCCTACCCAGGATCGATGACTTGTTTGATCAATTACAAGGATCGAGTTACTACTCGAAAATCGATCTTAGATCTGGATACCACCAATTGAGGGTAAGAGAAGAAGATATCCCTAAGACGGCATTTCGAACTCGTTATGGTCATTACGAGTTTCAAGTTATGCCTTTTGGTTTGACGAATGCACCCGCCGTTTTCATGGACCTCATGAACCGCGTGTGCAAGCCATATCTAGATAAGTTTGTGATTGTCTTTATTGACGACATACTAATCTATTCGAAAACCAAGGAAGAGCATGAGGGACATTTGAGAATGATTTTGGAGCTACTCAAGAAGGAAGAATTGTATGCGAAGTTTTCAAAATGTGAATTTTGGATTCGAACGGTACAATTTTTAGGCCACGTGATTGATAGTCAAGGGATTCACGTAGACCCCGCAAAGATCGAAGCCATCAAGAGTTGGGATGCACCAAGGACCCCAACGGAAGTACGTCAGTTCTTAGGTCTTGCCGGCTATTATAGAAGATTCATCGAGAACTTCTCAAAGATAGCCCAACCTTTGACCACTTTGACGCAAAAGGAAAAGAAGTTTGCTTGGGAAGACAAGCAAGAAAAGGCATTTCAACTACTAAAAGAGAAGCTTTGTAGTGCGCCAATTCTAGCTCTGCCCGAAGGAACCGAAAATTTTGTGGTGTATTGCGACGCTTCCCATCAAGGGTTAGGTTGCGTCCTCATGCAAAAGGACAAGGTGATAGCTTATGCTTCACGTCAACTCAAGGTGCATGAGAAAAATTACACTACCCACGACTTGGAGTTAGGAGCGGTAGTTTTCGCTCTTAAGATTTGGAGGCACTATCTTTATGGCACAAAGTGCACCATATTCACCGACCATAAGAGCCTCCAACATATTTTTGACCAAAAGGACTTGAATATGAGACAACGAAGATGGGTGGAGTTACTTAGTGACTACGATTGTGAGATTAAGTACCACCCGGCAAGGCGAATGTTGTAGCCGACGCTTTGAGCCGCAAGGAACGAGTCAAGCCGCTTCGCGTCCGAGCATTGGGTATGACCATTCATACCAACCTCGCCCCTCACATTCGAATTGCACAAGTTGAAGCATTAGAGGAAGAAAATCTCAAGAATGAAGCCTTGAGAGGAATGGAAGCGCAATTTGAAACTAGACCCGATGGAACTCGCTATTTTGCCAACCGAATTTGGGTACCCAACCGTGGGAACCTAAGAGAGTTAATCATGGACGAAGCACACAAGTCTAGGTATTCAATACATCCCGGTGGTGATAAGATGTATCATGGACTTAAGGAGATGTATTGGTGGCCTAAGATGAAGGCCGACATAGCCGCCTATGTTGGTCGTTGTTTGACGTGTGCAAAGGTTAAGATTGAATATCAAAAACCATCCGGTTTGCTTCAACAACCAAGGATACCCCAATGGAAGTGGGAAGAAATATCCATGGATTTCATTACTAAGTTGCCTAGATCCGTGAGTGGATGCGACACGATTTGGGTAATTGTGGATCGCCTCACAAAGTCCGCTCTTTTCCTACCCATTAAGGAAACGTTTGGGATGGATAAATTAGCGAGAATTTATTTGAAGGAAGTTTTGTCACGTCATGGTGTACCTATTTCGATCATATGTGATCGAGATGCTCGTTTCACCTCTAGATTTTGGAAATCTTTCCAAAAAGCCTTGGGTACTAGGATTGACATGAGCACCGCATACCACCCCCAAACCGATGGTCAAAGCGAAAGGACCATCCAAACGCTAGAGGATATGTTACGCGCATGTGTGATAGACTTTGGGAGCGACTGGGAGCGTCACTTGCCATTGTGTGAATTTTCATACAACAATAGCTATCACACCAGCATTCAAGCCGCCCCATTTGAGGCACTTTATGGGAGAAAGTGTCGGTCGCCCGTTTGTTGGATCGAAGTTGGTGATAGTCAAATCACGGGTCCAGAAATCCTTCATGAAACCACCGAAAAGATTTTTCAAATCCAAAACCGAATGAAAGCCGCACGTGACCGTCAAAAGAGCTACGCCGACGTTAGGCGAAAACCGTTGGAATTTCAAGTAGGAGATAGAGTCATGTTAAAAGTCTCTCCTTGGAAAGGAACCATCCGTTTTGGGAAACGAGGAAAGTTGAACCCGAGATACGTTGGACCTTTCAAAATCGTAGAAAGGATAGGTCCCGTCGCATATCGATTAGAATTACCGCAAGAGATGAGCAGAGTACACAATGTTTTTCATGTCTCAAACTTAAAGAAGTGTTTATCGGATGAAACGCAAACCATTCCGCTTGAAGAGATTCAGCTAGATGATCGCATGCACTTCGTAGAAGAACCCGTTGAAATCATGGACCGCGAAGTTAAGAGATTAAAACAAAGTCGCATTCCTATCGTTAAGGTTCGTTGGAACTCAAGACGAGGACCCGAGTTCACATGGGAACGTGAAGACCAAATGAAACAAAAATACCCACATTTATTCCGTAACGTCCAAAATGCCACGTAATACCTAAAGTTTCGGGGCGAAACTTCCATTAACACGGGGAGAATGTGACAACCGCCAAATTTGAGGTTAGCTAAACTTAGAAAGTTTACTATTCATGTGCTATTTATAGAAAGTTAAATTTAAATATGCAATATTTAAATTCTTATGTGTCAACCATGAACAAACGTCGTTAGAAAATAACGATGCCGACACACATTCATCGGGTTGATGAACCGGCCAAGGAGGGCCTCCATAATATGCATTTTGTGATATATGATTTTATTGTGACAATATGTATCTAGTTAAGATCACTTTCGTTACTGAAAGTGCCATACGAAATATGTATCGTTATATAGTTATTAAATAATTAAAGAACGTTCTTATGCAATAATAATAATTGACACAATTTATAAAAACATGAATTATAAAAACATGACATATTATTTTTAGCTTCCTAACTAAAAATTTATACAAAATAATATATATGATATTATAAAAACTTATGGGCCAACTAACTAATGTAATTAAAAGAGGCTAAATAAAATAACTAGACAAATAAGCCCACCCCTCCTTTAGCCCATGCCATTTTCGGATCAAATAGCCCAATGCACCCCTAGTCCATGTAATATTCGGATATAAGCCCAACCCATGACCCAAGCCCAGTAGCCCAATCACACTAGCCTATAAAATGGTAGTGTAAAAACTCCCTGCCTTTTTGTCTTTGATTTCTGCACGCTTCACACACACACATTTATACCCCACGTGAGCATCTCTCTCCAAATAAACAAAAGCAACCAAAAAGCCAAAGACTATTCACCTTCTCCCTCCCTCCTTCACCCCAACCGCCGGCCGCCACCCCCCTGCAGCACCACCGCCACCTGCCACTCCTCTCTCACCTGAAAACAATCCCGGCAGCCACCCCCATCAACCCCCTAGGGTTTTCTGCAGCCCTAAACAACCAAAACCCACCACTGCTGCTGGCCGCCGCTGCTGCTGCTGGCCGGAACTCCAACCACCACCATTCGACTCCATTGACATCCAGGAAGGTGAGGAACGTAAGTAAATGCCTCCTAACGTAAACCCACTTCTTATCTCTCTCTAAAAACCCTAACCGGTTTTCTTTCTTTTCTTTTTTCTTCCCGTCGCAGCCGCGCACCACCACCTCGCGACGACCCAGGAAGAAGGAGGAGCGTACAGGTACCATTTCAGGTCGTTTCATGGCTGCCCATGCTTAGTTATAGTGCCTTAAATCTCAAAAACGTTTTTGTTACTTGTTTTCTTGTTCTCAGCCGCGAGCCGCCGTGAACAGCCACCACCAGCCACCGTTGCGGATCTATTACACACTCAAACAGGTTGTTAAACTATCCCTAAGGTTTCTGTAACATTGATTTTCGACCATGCTAAGTGTTTAGCATCCTTCCTTTCTTTTCGGTAAAACGCCACCGCGAACCACCACCCTCCACCACCTTTCAGCCCACCACGAACCACCAACATTTTTGTCACTGTCGAAGGATCTGAAAGGTCGACTTTTAGGCTGTCCCAAAACAGAACCCATCTTCTTTTGGCCATGGACTTCGGCCGGGTGGTGAACCGAAACCGAAACCAAAAATGAGACTCCTGAACTTCCACAAATTTCATTACTTGTACAGCCAACATGCATGCATGATATTGTTTTGAAAATATAAGTTATTATTGGAAAACCAACAGATTCATCACCAAAAATTTATTTAATTAATTTAATTAATTGTTTAGATTAATAATTATCACATGCATTTAATACTTGTATATTTCCTAGGTGGATTTTCCCTCTTCCAAGTAATACCTTTATGACATAAATCCCAACATGCATAATGATTAACTTTTCTTGGAAATATAAAAGCATGCTTTAAGTATAATCATTGTTGTGATAATCTATGTTAGTGAAGTTTGGAAAACGTGCTAGTTAAATGCCCACTAAATAACTATGTATATATATATATATATATATATATATATATATATATATATATATATATATACATATATATATATATATCTATTAATATAACTTGACCCACCATGCCCACCTCCTATTTAGGACATCGGTGCAAAGTGTGCGGTGACTTAGCACGCTTCGGGTGCAAACATGACCTATATGATTATATTATATTTATATATAGACCCACCATGCCCAGCTTCTATTTAGAATGTTGGTGCAAAGTTGTGCGGCGACATATTTATATTTTATACTTTTAATTCGTGGTTATTCCAACTCACAACCATACTTAATTGACAATTGCCCAACTCCTATTATGGAAACCGGTGCACTCGTATGGGTTGTGAGGGAGAATGGTCGCGAATGCCATGTTATGATATATTTCAACACACAACCATACTTCTTTGCCATTTCACGTGTATGGGTTGTGTAGGAGAATAGTCGTAATATCGCTATTATTATTATTACTATTATATCATATTAATATATATACACCCATGAAAGACCAACTCCATCTAGCACGTGGACAACCCTAACGATTATCACATAAGAAAAACATTTTTTTTAGAAAATGTATTATAACAATATTAATTGGAAGAATGAGGGAAATTCATTAGGAACATAATGACATAAATTGTTAAGACAAGTATATTTTATTTCTATAGGTTGACACATTCAAGAAGACCCTCTATTTGCTATTTGTTGCTACTTTGAATCTAAGGTGAGTTCATAGCCCACACTTTCTTACTATTTTGGGTGAGATGCATGCTCTATATTTTATATGTGGAACACAAGTACCAAAATTATGTATATGATGATTGTCTAAGTCGCTTGATCCCATTTAAGTCCTCCCATCATGAATTGTTAGTTATGGATTTAAACGTGATATGATGAATAGTACTATTTGGGTTGACACCCCCATTCGGGTTGGTCGCACCAACTTGACCGATGATGGTCGAACGAATGCATGCATATTTGGATTCCCAAGTATTATGGATCAAATACTTGCCGAGGCACAATGTTACTTATTACCGTCGAGTTTCAATTCATGAGCTTAGTACAATATATACAGTATATCTTTCCTAGCATTGTTTTTGAACAATGGCTACACGACATTGCGGGTTAGCAATGGTCACACTTGAATCTTGTGGTTCCATGCAAAGTACTTATTTTCTCCTATGAATTCACCAACATTATTGTTGACCCATTTTAGCATGTATCTCAGGTCCGTAAGATGCACGGTAGGATTCACATAAGGCTATTTCGCCACTTGGAGTTGATGTTTCGTTTTTATCATGGAAAAGACTTTACCTTTGTTCAAGTTATCATTGTTGTCGAAACCAATGATAGCACCACCTATCGAGGATTTAGAATTCCTAAAAATACTCTTTAAATTATTGTAATGTTTTTCCTTAATGAATTTCCAATATTTCAAGACAATGAACTTATGTTAAATGAAATGTTTTCAAAACGACTCCTTTATAGTCGTTCATTATGCCTTGTGTTGTGATTTCATGAATGTTGCACCTCGTACCCTTCCGCATTATTATGGGTTGTGACAATATGATTCATCTTTCGGAAATGAATATGTCCCATTCTTCTATGCCATAATAGTGATTCAGATTCATTTGCTTTACTTAATAGACAAACTGGATCCTTCGAATTATCAACACCTAACGTACAGGCCATAGATGTCTTTCTTCCTAGGAGCTTTCAGTAGGATCCAGTTTTCAGGAATAACATATCCCGGCTTCAAAATAAGTGCTTCTTTCTCAGTAAAATGGACATGATTACCCTTGTCACAAATCTGAGAAACACTCATTAGATTATGAGATAGCTGTTCTACATAATTGACTTTCTCCAATGTAATTTTCCCATTGACAACATCACCTTGACCTGAGATATTGCCGCCCTTGGGACCAGCGAAACTAACATACGATCCAATAATATCAACATAATTGGACAAGAGATTCTTGTCCCCTATCATGTGCCGAGAGCATCCACTGTCAACATACCAAAGACTGGTAGGCTTCCTTGGTTCTCCCTTTTGATCAGCAGCCTTACAATCTGCCATGTATGCAACAAAGTCTTCGGTTGTCATACCTTCAGGTATCAAAAATTCCTTCATTTGATCTTCAATACTCTTCTCGGTATTTGCACCAATAACTTTTGATGACTTAACTTTCTCTTCAGAAGCCTTCACAGCTGTCATAGACTCACTCTCAGATCTCTCTATCTCAGCAACCTTCTTGACATTCTGCTTAACAATCTCAGATGCTCTCTCTTCACTAATATACACAGCATAATCAATTGTTTCAACAACTTCATTTGCAACATGCACATAGTCATCATAAATCTAAACTAAATAGGCATGATTTGAAGTATCCTCTGATTGTGTATCCCACTGATAAGTACCATCTGGATTTTGAACAACAATAGCCTTGGACTTCAAAAGCTGAGGAGAACCTGACTGTTGAGGAGAAGCAGGTAAAGTAATCATTGCTTGAGTCTTCTGATAATTAGGTTGAGTAATACTGCCTTGATAGCAGTTTTGTCTTCCCACAATGGTATTATCCGTCTTTTTTTGACGTTGGAACTCTCTGGCGAAATGACCAAATCCATCGCAATTATAACATTTCACCTTGGACTTGTCAAAACCTTTAGTACCATTACCCAAAAATCTTCCAGTTCTCTGAGTGAATCTCTTGACCTTAATAGTTAGCATTGCTAGCTGCCACTGTAGATCCATTTCTTCTAAATCATCAGGATCTATCTGATTGTAATCCTCATCGATCAATGCAGGGTCAGTAACCTTTCCATTGATATAAGCTTCATGAGCAGAACAGAAAGCAGAGTAGAGATTCATTCTACCCTCTGCGGAACTCATACTCATTGGCATGGAATGATACGATTGAGTATTGCTCTTGACAGTAGTAGTAGCATTGTCATAAGCAACATAACCTGCAAGTCCATCTGGATCAACTGTAGGTGTAGCTTCTGCACCACTTAGAAATGCATTATTTCCTGAGCTAGTACTAGCCAAATGAACTGAAGTCACATGATACAACGACGGATCTTGAGTAAAATCCGCATGAGTATCCTTGATTATTCATTTCTCTATTTTTCAGTTTTGAAACCACAGTCTCAAAATCCCATGAACTATATTCCTTGTCATCTTGAAGATGATGAACATACTCAGTCCATATTTTTGGTAGAGAATCCAAAAATTTGTCTACTAGCTCTGACTCTGGATAAGAAACTTCAAAATAAGATAACTCTGTAGTCAAATGGTTGAATCGGGCTATGATTTCATCAAGTGATTCCCCTTTCAAACCATTAAATGCTTCATACTGACGCTTCAAAAGCTTTATGCGATTCTTCTTTAAAGTTACATCGCCTTCACAGTATTTCTCTAGAGCATCCCACATTTCCTTTGAAGTTTTATATTTCTTAAACAGATGAACACTTTCTTGAGGTAATGCCATTGTTAGAGTTGAACGAGCCTTCCCTTCAATGACATACTTTTTCTTTTCCTCATCTGGCATATCAGTGTAGTTATAATTACCGATCACACCATTCTTTTCATAAGTTGGCCAGTCATATCCTTGTGTCACCATAAACCACATATCAATATCATTGAGACGCATAGTCTTCAAAATGTCTTCCACATCCAATAATTTTCCATTCGAAAAAGCTTTGGAGGTGAATTACCACGACCAACTTCATGGTCGTGCATGATCAACTGATTGATAAGTACGGCATTTGGTGAGTTAGCAGCAGCTGGTACAGTAGTCATTTTGAGTCTATAGGATGAACAAATACTCAAAATAAGTTACTGTAGCAACACGAGTTCATGCTGAGGTGGCACGAAATAAACAGACGAAAAGCACATGACGAGCAGTTCGTGCTGACGTGGTACGAAGTGAAACACGAAGTCAGGTCGTGCTGACGTAAGCACTGAGCGAAGATCACCTCGTGCTGACGTAAGCACGAGGTCGCACGAAGACAGATACGAACTCTTGAATTTTTTTGAAATTCGAATTGTTTTTGCAATCAATAGCAATTCGCACGATCTTACACCTTCTGGTAATCAACCTTAGGGCTCTGATACCACTTGTAAGGACCCTATTGCTTATAGATCATAAATAAGACGTGATTTGTTATGTCAAGAGTGCGGAATCCTCTTGAGATAACTAGATTGCTATTGCCTTTTGTCAATTAATAAGTAATTAATTAACCTAAGGTTACACACGAAGTGCTAGTTCGCGTAGGAGGTCACACGAGCAACAATTCGACGTTAATTCACCAATTCGTTACTTAATTCGTAACTAGGGTGAGTATTTAAACTTGTATAGTTATAGTTCGTGTGGGCTTGGACCATATACGAAGTCCAATGATTCGATCCACCAAAAACTCCATGTCTCCGTGATGACGTCAGCACGAAGGCACTTCAACGTGCTGCTGACGTCAGCACGAGGAGCGTCTCTTGGATGCTTATTTCGCTTAGTACATAATGTCCAGCCATCGTTTAAGTGTTCTATGACACTTATAACCTTGGCTCTACATCCTTGTACCTGCAAAACAATAAATATAACACACAAACATAACAATAAACATAAACATATCTCACATTGAAGTTCAAACGTAATCATTAAACACAAACGTATGTCCTAACGACTTATTATTCAACGATTACATATATATTCCTAAGAACAAAAACGTTAACCAAATCTACGTTGCTACTGTCACACAAATCTGCATCTACACGGGATCTAAGTAAATCGCATTTTTAACTGGACATGCTTTGATAAAATCAAGCATTGGCTGATACCCTTTTATGCCCGAAGGCACTTCAAGCGAGCCAAGATAGTTATTTGATTTGATAGCTATCTTTTGGGGTTGGAAGGTAACTTTAGAAGATGGAGGAATGGTTTCAGGATCGAATACAGTAGAATGCATGTATAGAGGAACCTTTTTGAGGGTTTCTTGAGTGGCAAGATCCTCGGGAGATAACTCGATTTGAGTAGATGAATCTGGTTGATTTTCAGGGATTTGTTGATCAGAGACTTGATGTTCAGAAGAGGAAGCCATTGATACAAGTGAAGATATAATGAGAAAGACGATGAACAGTTGGATGAACAATGAGAGAATTTTGGGATTTTGAGAGTGAATAAGAATATGAAGGGGAAGTAAGAGAGAAAATGAAAGCGTAAAAAATGGAGAATGGAGAATTGTGGGTATATATGTGGTGTGGTTGTGGGCCCCCACATCTGAAAAGTGAACTGTCAAAACATTTTCTCTCTTACGTAATATATCAATATTCGTATATAATATATATTAAACGGCCTTAAAGGACATTTTCAGTGAAAAATAATTATAATATACGAATATTTATGTATAAAAATACGTTATATATACACATGTGAGTAACGTATAAAAATAGTTTGATGTGACAACTTGTACCACAATTTCAAAAGTACTCGAGTGGTTACGGCGTACATACAGTGCAAGTTGTCCATTAGGGAGAAAATCGAGGTAACCATTTGAAATTGTATATAATATATATTAAACGGCTTAAAGGACATTTTTAGTGAAAAATAATTATAATATACGAATATTTATGTATAAAAATACGTTATATATACACATGTGAGTAACATATAAAATTAGTTTGATGTGACAACTTGTACCACAATTTCAAAAGTACTCGAGTGGTTACAGCGTACATACAGTGCAAGTTGCCCATTAGGGAGAAAATCGAGGTAACCATTTGAAATTCTAATATAATATTGATAAAGATGCTTGGTGGATATGCTCACACGTTAAAACTAGTTAAGATTGAAGTATATCCACTGAAGATATAGAAAATCTGGTTACCTTATTTAGAAAATAAGTTTCAGTCAGCGACTTCACAACTAATGTTGGTCGCTGACAGACAATAAATATAGTTTTTGGCAAACTGTCAGCCATCAACGGATTTGATAAGTCTTTACCAGAGCCGTTTGCTGCTGGACTAGATGAAGACTTTGAGCTCTTCATTACTTTATTTTGCTTTTTCCCAAAGCAACAGGGATAAACGGATTTGATAAGTCTTTACCAGAGCCGTTTGCTGCTGGACTAGATGAAGACTTTAAGCTCTTCATTACTTTATCTTTGCTTTTTCCCAAAGCAACAGGGATAAACGAATTTGATAAGTCTTTACCAGAGCCGTTTGCTGCTGGACTAGATGAAGACTTTAAGCTCTTCATTACTTTATCTTTGCTTTTTCCCAAAGCAACAGGGATAAACGAATTTGATAAGTCTTTACCAGAGCCGTTTGCTGCTGGACTAGATGAAGACTTTTAAGCTCTTCATTACTTTTAAGTTCAGCGAGCAAGACAGACTTAAACTCGCTGATGATGGTTTTGACTCAAAAGTCAAAAATCTCAACTTATCATAAGAAGGATAAGTTGAACTTCAGCAGACATGACACGTCATGTCGCTGATTCACCATTCAGCATTCCCAACTTACTGACCAAATATTTGAATCTGGTTTCATCTAAGGGTTTAGTGAAGATGTCAGCAAGTTGATCATCAGTGGGGATGAAGTAGATTTCAACATCCGCTTTCATGACATGGTCACGAATAAAGTGATACCTAATATCTATGTGCTTGGTCTTGGAATGCTGAACATGATTGTGTGTGATAGCAATTGCACTTGTATTGTCACACATAATGGGAATCTTAGAGAAATCTAGGTCATAGTCAGCGAGTTGATTTTTTATCCAGAGGACTTGTGCACAACAACTCGCTGCTGATACATACTCTGCTTCAGCAGTGGAGATGGACACTGTGTGCTGTTTCTTACTAGACCAACTAGTCAGCTTCCCCCCCAACAGTTGACATCCTCCACTGGTGCTTTTCCTATCTAACATGCAACCAGCATAGTCAGAGTCAGAGTATGCAACTAGGTCAAAACTGGAATCTTTGGGATACCAAAGACCCAGCGCGGAAGTACCTTTCAGATACTTAAATATTCTCTTAACAGCGAGAAGATGAGATTACCTAGGAGATGCTTGATATCTTGCACATAAGCAAGTAGCAAACATGATATCTGGACAACTCGCTGTGAGATACATCAGCGAGCCAATCATTCCCCGGTAGTGAGTGGGGTTCACATGCTTACCATCTGGATCACCATGGAGATTATTTGGTGGATACATATGAGTGGCTTTAGGTGTGACATTGGACATGTCAAACTTAGCCAGCATGTCTCGAATGTACTTCTCCTGATTGATGAAGATGCCATTTGAGAGTGAAGACCAAGAAAGAAGGTCAGCTCACCCATCATGCTCATCTCAAAGTGAGAGGATATCAGTGAGCTGAACTTGGTATAAAGTTTCTTGCTGGAGGATCCAAAAGTGATATCATCCACATAGATTTGAACATAAAGGACATCAGCACCCTTTCTATAAATGAAGAGGGTGCTATCAATGGTTCCTCGCTGAAACTTATTAGAAAGGAGAAAGTCAGAGAGAGTGTCATACCAGGCTCTAGGAGCCTGTTTAAGACCATAGAGTGCCTTATAAAGACGATAGACATGGTGTGGCTTGGCTGGATCCTCAAAACCAGGTGGCTGCTTAACATAAACTTCCTCATCGAGTTTTCCATTTAGGAAAGCACTCTTTACATCCATTTGATATACAGTGAAGTTTTTGTAAGCAACATGTGCCAAGAATAAGCGAATTGCTTCTAGACGGGCCACTGGTGCAAATGTTTCATCATAATCGACACCTTCTTCCTGAAGGTATCCTTGTGCAACCAGCCTAGCCTTGTTACGTGTAACAACACCATCTTCGTCCATTTTATTTCGATAGACCCATTTGGTTCCAATGGGTTCTTTGCCAGCAGGCAAAGGAACAAGAAACCAGACATGTTGTCTTTGAAATTGAGTAAGTTCTTCTTGCATGGCCTCAACCCAAGATGGATCAGCCATTGCTTCTCCTATATGCTTAGGAGTGATCATGGACAAGAAGTTGACATAGAGACATGTGTTTCTTGTCGCTGATCTAGTAATGATCCCTTGAGAAGGATCACTAATGACTTGGTGAGCTGGATGACTAAATGTCCATCGAAGTGCGGGAACACTTGATGAACCTAGTTGAGTGTCAGCGGAAGTTTGAGAGATGGGACCAGCAGAGAGATCATTATAAGAAGAGAAGTCAATGGTAAGAATGGGTTCAGATGTTGTATGATTAGTTGAGCCATTCGACTGATTTGAGTTATCATTGTTGTTGGAGTCATCAGCTGACTCCATATCATCAGCATTAGCTGATGCATCATGAAACTCCTCCTCAACAGAGGCATCAGCATGCACGTCATCAGCCAGTGATCTAGGTTTGGCTGAGGCAGCATGGATTGATCTTAAGATAGGCTCAATCGAATAGATATGAGCAGCAACTTGCTCCTGTTCAGCATTAGCTGATTTGTCCCGAGTGGCATGCTGATTATTTTTAGTCAGCGAGCAAGAAGCATTAGCAAATGAGTCAGCTTCCTCAGTAAGAGGATAAGCGAGCTCATTGAAAATGACTTCAGATGAAGAATGTTGAATGTCCTTAAGAGCAGATGAGCTTTCATCAAAAGTAACATGAATGGATTCATCTACCTTTTGAAGACGAGTATTGAATACTCTGAAGGCCTTGCTGATGGACGAATAGCCAAGAAAGTATACATCGTCAGCTTTAGGATCAAATTTTCCTAAGTGATCCTTGTTATTTAAAATAAAGACAGGACATCCAAAGACATGGAAGTAATTTATTTGAGGTTTCTTCCCTTTCAAAACCTCATAAGCTGTCTTGTCATGCCTTTTGACAATTAGGCATCTATTTTGTGTATGACAAGCAGTACTGACAGCCTCTGCCCAGAATTTACTAGGCAGACAAGATTCACTGAGCATGGTGCGTGCTGCCTCAATGAGTGTTCTGTTTCTTCTTTCAGCAACACCATTTTGCTCAGGAGTTCTAACAGAAGAGAAGTTTTGTGAGATCCCTTGATCAGCACAAAAGGATTCAAGAGTGTGGTTTCTGAACTCAGTGCCATGATCACTTCTGAGTTCTTTAACCCTAATGCTGTTCAGATTTTCCATTTTCTTAATGAAATTGATAATCTCTTCAGCAGCATCACTCTTGGAATGAAGAAAAATAGTCCAAGTATATCGTGAATATTCATCCAAAATTACTAAAGTGTATCTGCTACCCTTTAGACTTCGGACATTCACTGGACCAAAGAGGTCCATGTGAAGAAGATGAAAGCAACCCTTAATAGAATTTGCTTGCTTTGTTTTGAAGGTAGATCTATGGCTTTTACCTTTTTCACAAGCACCACATAGTCTATCTTTTTCAAAAGAGAGATGAGGAAGGCCACGAACAAGGTTCTTTTTGGCCAGTGAGTTGATTGTTTTGAAGTTCACATGCGACATACGCTTGTGCCACAACCAATTTAGTTCAGCTGCTGACTTAGCAAAGAAACAAGTCTCACTGTCAGTTTTGATAGGAGTGAAATCAACAAGATAGACATGTCATTTTCTTGGAGCAACCAAGACGACTTCCTTGTTTATGTTGACAACAGTGCCTTGATGCTTATCAAGAATCACTTTGTAGTCAGCATCACATAGTTGGCTTATGCTTATAAGGTTATGTTTCAAACCATTTACATAAGCAACCTTAGTGAACTTGATGAGACCATTTGATAGAAGTCCATAACCTTCAGTTTTTCCAGTGGAATTGTCACCAAACACTACAGTAGGGCCAGCAGCCTCTACATAGTTATCCAGCGGGGTCTTAGAGCCAGTCATGTGTTTTGAACAGCCACTGTCCAAATACCACACTCCTTTTCCCAGCGAGCCCTGCATGGATATAACAGAAAGATTTAGATGGATTCATTGTTAGCCTCGCTGACAGATTCATCAGCAGAGGTAGAAGGAATAGCTTTAGAATTTTCATCATCAGTTGTTGTAGAAGGTTATGGAGGTAGAGAATCACGAGGAAAGGTGCCAAAAGATTATTGATCACCAGAGAAAGGTGTAGTGGTGCTGCCACTATCAAGAAAGACCATGTTGCTGACAACATTTGTATCACTGAACTCAACTATAATAGCTGGTTCACCAAATTCATTTGGTATAACTCTTTGTGAATGTGGAATGGATACATGTTGTGCTGAAATGAAGTCAGCAATGTTTTCTTCATTGAGAACCGTTTCATTTCCTACACTGTTTTCAGGATCAGCAGAAAGAGGACTTTCGCTGACTGTAGTGGAGGAAGAAGCAGCAGTTGAGGAAAGAGGATTGGGTTGGATAACAACTTCAGGAGCATCCCTGGCATTGTTATCATCACATTCAGAGACAACGTGACCTCTGCTGCCACATAAGTAGCATTTTTTACCAGAGGTACTGCCCTTTTGATTTTGAATGAGAAACTCCCTAAGTTGAGAGAAAAGATCATTAACTCGCTGAGTAAGCTCGTTAATTAGAGGGTCAGATGAAGAAGAGGATGCCTTATTCTTTTGCTTAGACTTATGCTTCTGCTTAAGTGTCAGCTGAGGCATGTTAGGAGCAGGACCCAAAATGGATTTACCATTTGATTCCTGAGACTGAGAGGTGGAGGGATTTTGGGATCCCTTGACTACACTCCATGTTTGTTTAGCAGCAGGTTGAAGAAGTGAACCCTACTGCTGAGACTGTGAACTCTTTTGGGAGTAACAGCTCTAGGTTGCTGATTTGGAGTAGCAGACCTCATTTGTTTATGAGGTAGATACTCCCTTTTAGGAGTAGTGGATCTCACTTGCTGATGTGGCAAGTGTCCTC
>CM067168.1:51692963-51697963 GCA_034093135.1 Erigeron breviscapus | reverse complement strand
TTAGCGTTCTTGACCTTACCTTCTTTAGCCATTTCTCTTGTCTTTGAATCTAATCTTTTGCAATAAACCCTGTTGGATGCTTTGCTCGAAGCGTTACTGTGATCACCAAGTTAATTGGCTTCATGCTCGACGTGTTGATCCGCTCAACATGCTAGTCGCAAATCTGAAAACCTAAAAGCTCCTATACTAGTTGTTTAGAAACTTGTGGCCCAAACAACACAAGCGTGTGAGAAATGATCACAATGAAATAAAAAGAGCCCAACATTGTTATTGTTGGGCGTGAGCAAGCAGGAGACTAGAAGACCCAACATGGGCTGAAGAGAGAAAAAGATTTATGAGCCGAAGTCCAAAGAAAAAGAGGCGGTGGAATGAAACTTAGGTGCCAAGCAAAAGTCAAACAATCCTATGTGTATATATATTCATTATTATGTACGTAGGAAAAAAACAATCAAAAAACACAATGTAGTCCTCTGGTTTAGTTGTTCTCTTTGAAGGCTATTTCATTAAAGTAGTCTTAATGAAATTTATCATGGTATCAGAGCAGTATTCTTAATCTTTGCAAAATCCCCAATCAATTCACACAAAAAAAAAAAAGGAAAAAAAAAAAAAAAAAAAAAAAAAAAAAAAAAAAAAAAAAAAAAAAAAAAAAAAAAAAAAAAAAAAAAAAAAAAAAAAAAAAAAAAAAAAAAAAAAAAAAAAAAAAAAAAAAAAAAAAAAAAAAAAAAAAAAAAAAAAAAAAAAAAAAAAAAAAAAAAAAAAAAAAAAAAAAAAAAAAAAAAAAAAAAAAAAAAAAAAAAAAAAAAAAAAAAAAAAAAAAAAAAAAAAAAAAAAAAAAAAAAAAAAAAAAAAAAAAAAAAAAAAAAAAAAAAAAAAAAAAAAAAAAAAAAAAAAAAAAAAAAAAAAAAAAAAAAAAAAAAAAAAAAAAAAAAAAAAAAAAAAAAAAAAAAAAAAAAAAAAAAAAAAAAAAAAAAAAAAAAAAAAAAAAAAAAAAAAAAAAAAAAAAAAAAAAAAAAAAAAAAAAAAAAAAAAAAAAAAAAAAAAAAAAAAAAAAAAAAAAAAAAAAAAAAAAAAAAAAAAAAAAAAAAAAAAAAAAAAAAAAAAAAAAAAAAAAAAAAAAAAAAAAAAAAAAAAAAAAAAAAAAAAAAAAAAAAAAAAAAAAAAAAAAAAAAAAAAAAAAAAAAAAAAAAAAAAAAAAAAAAAAAAAAAAAAAAAAAAAAAAAAAAAAAAAAAAAAAAAAAAAAAAAAAAAAAAAAAAAAAAAAAAAAAAAAAAAAAAAAAAAAAAAAAAAAAAAAAAAAAAAAAAAAAAAAAAAAAAAAAAAAAAAAAAAAAAAAAAAAAAAAAAAAAAAAAAAAAAAAAAAAAAAAAAAAAAAAAAAAAAAAAAAAAAAAAAAAAAAAAAAAAAAAAAAAAAAAAAAAAAAAAAAAAAAAAAAAAAAAAAAAAAAAAAAAAAAAAAAAAAAAAAAAAAAAAAAAAAAAAAAAAAAAAAAAAAAAAAAAAAAAAAAAAAAAAAAAAAAAAAAAAAAAAAAAAAAAAAAAAAAAAAAAAAAAAAAAAAAAAAAAAAAAAAAAAAAAAAAAAAAAAAAAAAAAAAAAAAAAAAAAAAAAAAAAAAAAAAAAAAAAAAAAAAAAAAAAAAAAAAAAAAAAAAAAAAAAAAAAAAAAAAAAAAAAAAAAAAAAAAAAAAAAAAAAAAAAAAAAAAAAAAAAAAAAAAAAAAAAAAAAAAAAAAAAAAAAAAAAAAAAAAAAAAAAAAAAAAAAAAGAGAAAATTTTGGATCTTGTGTTCTTCTTTCAGCATTTAGATTTCGTTTTTCACCGAAATTAATTCCACCGAAATTAATCCCTAAGAATTTACTTCACCGAAATCAGTTGTATCGAATTAATTAAAACTGATTAAACTCACCTGAAAATCCGACTGAAACTTACCGATATCACTAAGTTCGCAACGTCGTTGGATAGGGAACGTTGAAAATCCGGCGACAATGTGGCACCCGATGCGCCGCCATTAAAACCACCAAATATAGTGGTGGCGGTTGCTGAGCGGTGGTGGTGAACTCGGACTATATCATTTGACACGGCGTCTGATGTGTGTTGCCTTGGTGGTGTCGAGAAGTAGAAGGCTAGCCAGAGAAGAAAACGTGGCGGAAGAGAAGACCTAGCAGCAGATGTGCACAGCCGCTGGCCGCCGACAGAGAGGACCACCGACAAGTCGTAAAACTCATTGATTTTGTGTGAAAATTATAGTCGGAGAAGATGGTAACAAGAAGGCTGCGGTTTTGGAAAAAAAGGGAAGGATCGTAGCTATCGATCAAAAGAAACCAGAAAGAAAGTTGGTCAAATTGATCAATAAACAAGCAAAGAAAAATCGGGTTTTTTTTAATCCGTAAGAAAAAGTCGGGTTCTTTCTTTTTTTTTTTTTTTTTTTTTTTTTTTTTTTTTTTTTTTTTTTTTTTTTTTTTTTTTTTTTTTTTTTTTTTTTTTTTTTTTTTTTTTTTTTTTTTTTTTTTTTTTTTTTTTTTTTTTTTTTTTTTTTTTTTTTTTTTTTTTTTTTTTTTTTTTTTTTTTTTTTTTTTTTTTTTTTTTTTTTTTTTTTTTTTTTTTTTTTTTTTTTTTTTTTTTTTTTTTTTTTTTTTTTTTTTTTTTTTTTTTTTTTTTTTTTTTTTTTTTTTTTTTTTTTTTTTTTTTTTTTTTTTTTTTTTTTTTTTTTTTTTTTTTTTTTTTTTTTTTTTTTTTTTTTTTTTTTTTTTTTTTTTTTTTTTTTTTTTTTTTTTTTTTTTTTTTTTTTTTTTTTTTTTTTTTTTTTTTTTTTTTTTTTTTTTTTTTTTTTTTTTTTTTTTTTTTTTTTTTTTTTTTTTTTTTTTTTTTTTTTTTTTTTTTTTTTTTTTTTTTTTTTTTTTTTTTTTTTTTTTTTTTTTTTTTTTTTTTTTTTTTTTTTTTTTTTTTTTTTTTTTTTTTTTTTTTTTTTTTTTTTTTTTTTTTTTTTTTTTTTTTTTTTTTTTTTTTTTTTTTTTTTTTTTTTTTTTTTTTTTTTTTTTTTTTTTTTTTTTTTTTTTTTTTTTTTTTTTTTTTTTTTTTTTTTTTTTTTTTTTTTTTTTTTTTTTTTTTTTTTTTTTTTTTTTTTTTTTTTTTTTTTTTTTTTTTTTTTTTTTTTTTTTTTTTTTTTTTTTTTTTTTTTTTTTTTTTTTTTTTTTTTTTTTTTTTTTTTTTTTTTTTTTTTTTTTTTTTTTTTTTTTTTTTTTTTTTTTTTTTTTTTTTTTTTTTTTTTTTTTTTTTTTTTTTTTTTTTTTTTTTTTTTTTTTTTTTTTTTTTTTTTTTTTTTTTTTTTTTTTTTTTTTTTTTTTTTTTTTTTTTTTTTTTTTTTTTTTTTTTTTTTTTTTTTTTTTTTTTTTTTTTTTTTTTTTTTTTTTTTTTTTTTTTTTTTTTTTTTTTTTTTTTTTTTTTTTTTTTTTTTTTTTTTTTTTTTTTTTTTTTTTTTTTTTTTTTTTTTTTTTTTTTTTTTTTTTTTTTTTTTTTTTTTTTTTTTTTTTTTTTTTTTTTTTTTTTTTTTTTTTTTTTTTTTTTTTTTTTTTTTTTTTTTTTTTTTTTTTTTTTTTTTTTTTTTTTTTTTTTTTTTTTTTTTTTTTTTTTTTTTTTTTTTTTTTTTTTTTTTTTTTTTTTTTTTTTTTTTTTTTTTTTTTTTTTTTTTTTTTTTTTTTTTTTTTTTTTTTTTTTTTTTTTTTTTTTTTTTTTTTTTTTTTTTTTTTTTTTTTTTTTTTTTTTTTTTTTTTTTTTTAATCCCTCTTTGCGATCTAGAGCTTTCCGGTAGAGATTTGTTGTCCGTTAAAGCCTTAAATCGTCCCCATGGTCAAAGTTCAGGTTTGAGGTATTATTCTACTTCATGTTAATTGTATTTTCAGGTCTTGTAATTAGTGTAATCTCTGGGTTTGAGGCTAGGGTTTCTGTAATTGATTTCATAATCGAAAATTAACGTTTTTGGGTCAATTGGTGAACCGTTTGTAATGCAAATGTTATGATTGAGTAAGGGTTGGTTTTGTATCATCAAAATGGTCACTTTTATGTGTAAACACGATCTGGAAGTGTATGTGGTTTGAGGTTTTGGTTTGAGGATTGAATTGATGCTAAAAACCAAAGGGTTTCGGATGTCTGAAATTTCAGTCATGTTGTAAAAATCGTAGTAAATACATATGAACGAGATAGCTGATGAATCTTATGTTTTTGAAAAGGTCTATGTGTCGGCTAAATCCGTCTAGAACAATGTTTTTCTTGATTTTGCCTACAAATGGTTCGAAAATGTCGATTTCCAGAAAGGGTCAGATTTTGGACGAAAGCTGATAGGGCTGTGTATGGTAGACTTTTTGAGCAAGTTAAATTTATTGAAAAATTCTGGAAAAATTCAAGAATACTCTTAAGATGTAGTGGTAGATGGTGTAAAAAGCTCATGGCTTGAATCACTTAGGATCCACACTAAAAAGCCTCTCAAAGAGAGCCTAGTTTTATGAAACATGTCTTTAGGTTGCTGAGTTTTGGTCGCTGGGCTGGTCACTGACCTAGTCACTGACTTTTCGCTGTTGAGTCTATTCCGTTGTTGATCAGTCCCTGACCTGGTCGCTGAGTTGAACCATCAGCTCACATTCATTAGCGACTCTTTTGATCAGTCACTGAACTAGTCGCTATGCTGATTGCTTGATTGTTTGTCTAACATAAGCTTGTACATTTTATTCATAGGCTGTGGGAACATCTAGCAAGCTTTATTATCATTGTTTGTGTGTTCTTAAGCTGCTTTCGAGGTAAGATATCGGATTTCCCCTGTGAGACATAATCAAAATGTGTTTTCCTATTAAATGTGAATCGGATAATTGAACCCTTGTGTCCTTATATTTATGAGCTATGTTGGGAGGGTTCAGGTGGGTTTATTTGAAAGGCAACTTATGATGTAAAGACTAAATGGGAGGTATTTGAGTTGTTGTCCCTTACCATATATCATCCTGTTTGTAGTTGATAGT
>CM067168.1:51685463-51687963 GCA_034093135.1 Erigeron breviscapus | reverse complement strand
TAACTTTTAATCTACTATAAATTTCCCACAATATTTAATTATAAAAACTAACTAAGTAACTTTTAATCTACTATAAATTTCCCACAATATTTAATTATAAAAACTAACTAAGTAACTTTTAATCTACTATAAATTTCCCACAATATTTAATTATAAAAACTAACTAAGTAACTTTTAATCTACTATAAATTTCCCACAATATTTAATTATAAAAACTAACTAAGTAACTTTTAATCTACTATAAATTTCCCACAATATTTAATTATAAAAACTAACTAAGTAACTTTTAATCTACTATAAATTTCCCACAATATTTAATTATAAAAACTAACTAAGTAACTTTTAATCTACTATAAATTTCCCACAATATTTAATTATAAAAACTAACTAAGTAACTTTTAATCTACTATAAATTTCCCACAATATTTAATTATAAAAACTAACTAAGTAACTTTTAATCTACTATAAATTTCCCACAATATTTAATTATAAAAACTAACTAAGTAACTTTTAATCTACTATAAATTTCCCACAATATTTAATTATAAAAACTAACTAAGTAACTTTTAATCTACTATAAATTTCCCACAATATTTAATTATAAAAACTAACTAAGTAACTTTTAATCTACTATAAATTTCCCACAATATTTAATTATAAGAACTAACTAGATAACTTTTAATCTACTATAAATGTGACCTCATGCTACAATAAAAACAAGAATGGTCCCTGTGGTTTTTTTCATCGTTCTTTTTCTTTTATTTTTTTTTTTTTTTTTTTTTTTTTTTTTTTTTTTTTTTTTTTTTTTTTTTTTTTTTTTTTCTTCCTATTTTTTTTTTTTTTTTTTTTTTTTTTTTTTCACTTCACTTTTTTTTTTTTTTTTTTTTTTTTTTTTTTTTTTTTTTTTTTTTTTTTTTTTTTTTTTTTTTTTTTTTTTTTTTTTTTTTTTTTTTTTTTTTTTTTTTTTTTTTTTTTTTTTTTTTTTTTTTTTTTTTTTTTTTTTTTTTTTTTTTTTTTTTTTTTTTTTTTTTTTTTTTTTTTTTTTTTTTTTTTTTTTTTTTTTTTTTTTTTTTTTTTTTTTTTTTTTTTTTTTTTTTTTTTTTTTTTTTTTTTTTTTTTTTTTTTTTTTTTTTTTTTTTTTTTTTTTTTTTTTTTTTTTTTTTTTTTTTTTTTTTTTTTTTTTTTTTTTTTTTTTTTTTTTTTTTTTTTTTTTTTTTTTTTTTTTTTTTTTTTTTTTTTTTTTTTTTTTTTTTTTTTTTTTTTTTTTTTTTTTTTTTTTTTTTTTTTTTTTTTTTTTTTTTTTTTTTTTTTTTTTTTTTTTTTTTTTTTTTTTTTTTTTTTTTTTTTTTTTTTTTTTTTTTTTTTTTTTTTTTTTTTTTTTTTTTTTTTTTTTTTTTTTTTTTTTTTTTTTTTTTTTTTTTTTTTTTTTTTTTTTTTTTTTTTTTTTTTTTTTTTTTTTTTTTTTTTTTTTTTTTTTTTTTTTTTTTTTTTTTTTTTTTTTTTTTTTTTTTTTTTTTTTTTTTTTTTTTTTTTTTTTTTTTTTTTTTTTTTTTTTTTTTTTTTTTTTTTTTTTTTTTTTTTTTTTTTTTTTTTTTTTTTTTTTTTTTTTTTTTTTTTTTTTTTTTTTTTTTTTTTTTTTTTTTTTTTTTTTTTTTTTTTTTTTTTTTTTTTTTTTTTTTTTTTTTTTTTTTTTTTTTTTTTTTTTTTTTTTTTTTTTTTTTTTTTTTTTTTTTTTTTTTTTTTTTTTTTTTTTTTTTTTTTTTTTTTTTTTTTTTTTTTTTTTTTTTTTTTTTTTTTTTTTTTTTTTTTTTTTTTTTTTTTTTTTTTTTTTTTTTTTTTTTTTTTTTTTTTTTTTTTTTTTTTTTTTTTTTTTTTTTTTTTTTTTTTTTTTTTTTTTTTTTTTTTTTTTTTTTTTTTTTTTTTTTTTTTTTTTTTTTTTTTTTTTTTTTTTTTTTTTTTTTTTTTTTTTTTTTTTTTTTTTTTTTTTTTTTTTTTTTTTTTTTTTTTTTTTTTTTTTTTTTTTTTTTTTTTTTTTTTTTTTTTTTTTTTTTTTTTTTTTTTTTTTTTTTTTTTTTTTTTTTTTTTTTTTTTTTTTTTTTTTTTTTTTTTTTTTTTTTTTTTTTTTTTTTTTTTTTTTTTTTTTTTTTTTTTTTTTTTTTTTTTTTTTTTTTTTTTTTTTTTTTTTTTTTTTTTTTTTTTTTTTTTTTTTTTTTTTTTTTTTTTTTTTTTTTTTTTTTTTTTTTTTTTTTTTTTTTTTTTTTTTTTTTTTTTTTTTTTTTTTTTTTTTTTTTTTTTTTTTTTTTTTTTTTTTTTTTTTTTTTTTTTTTTTTTTTTTTTTTTTTTTTTTTTTTTTTTTTTTTTTTTTTTTTTTTTTTTTTTTTTTTTTTTTTTTTTTTTTTTTTTTTTTTTTTTTTTTTTTTTTTTTTTTTTTTTTTTTTTTTTTTTTTTTTTTTTTTTTTTTTTTTTTTTTTTTTTTTTTTTTTTTTTTTTTTTTTTTTTT